>OY720344.1:61740545-62211681 GCA_963082975.1 Labia minor | reverse complement strand
AACTCTGGTTTATCATTTATGTTACAATAATGCTCACCACACAAAAGCTAATGAGAAAGATAACAGATAACAAACTTTAAATTCGATATTTTCGTGATAGCTGAGTCAAAAAGAAGAGGAAAATAAGAATATCAGGAGTATATCTTATTTTATACTAGTGGTCCAAAAAAAAATTAGATAAATAGGGGTTGGAGGCACTGGTTATCAATAAGAGACTAGAAAAATAAATGATACTCATTAGCCCATTTTTGAAAGGATGCTTATGGTATCAGTGAATGTAATCCTAACACTTTTTTCCTAACATATATTGAAAATAGTTCAAATGTGATCCAAATATTATTTATTCTTTTTCTTTTGTTCTTATCGGTTAGAGCCTTTTATTTTAAGGGTAAGGTAATTTGGAATGGGAGAAGGAAATGGTGGAGAAAGAGGAATAGTGAAATGGAAAATATAAGGGCCAGTATAAACGCCTATAAAAACACGATCCTTAGTGGTTATTTTGAAGCTAAAGAGATTCTTGTCTCTCTCTTTTGGATATTATACTTTTTATATAAAACCTAAAACGAATCTGATTTTGAATTTTTACGACATCAACATGACTAGAATTGCGTTATAATAAAAAAAAAGGTAAATAATAAATATATATATTTAAATAATGATAACAAATATAAAAATAAAAAAATTGAAATATTAAATTAGGAGAAAAAAATTAATTAAGTATTTTTGTTTTTAAAAGAATGAAATTAAATATTTTGACATTATTAATGTATTTAGGCTTTTTTGAATTATAAGAAGCTCTGTGGATAAAACTCTAGTAATATTTGATGTTTTAATAATTTTTAATTTTTAAAAAATCAATCATTATTTATTTAATATTTATGGAAATATAATATATTATAATTTATTAATAATGAAAGCAAGTTAATTTTTTAATATTTTATTTTCAAATAATGATTTATTATATTTTATTAGATTGATATATAAATTCGATTAGATGTTTTATCTAGATCTGTAAAATTATTTTTTATACAATTTCATATTTAATTAATAATTAAAGAATAATTATATTGTGGTTAATTTTAAACTTATGTACTAAATTTGTAATTTATTTGTTAATTAATTGCTCGAAATGTTTTTCAACAACTAAAGAAAGATATAATATACAACAAAACAATATTATTAAAATAAAAATAAAAACAAATAAATCAATTAGCATTATTATTATTAGTGAGGGCGTTGTGGGTAGCTTTTTATCATTACCTGGTCATTCTTGAGATTTTCTTCTCATCTCGTCTGATAAAAAATTTCTAATAATTCTTCATATGGAATCATTGATCCAAGGAGTTCAAGAGTAGATCCTTATCTTGAAAAATTTCTTTTAAACTCCCTCAACCAGTTTTATTTGAATCTTAAGTCCTTCATATATATACAAACTGGATTTTCTCAAGGTTCGGTCTGCTCAGTTTATTTTATAAATGGATTATTTGGACTTTTCGGGCAAGTCTTGAAGAAATCCCGATCGAGTGGAGCAAGGGAAGTCAAAATACAGGAATATATTCACACTTGGTACATCATTAAATAATAATATGTATACAAATTTAAAATCACAATAAATATAAATGTATATTTTGAACAATACTTTAACTTTAATGTTAAATAAAAAAAATAAATTTTTAAAAATTGTTTTAAGTAAAATTAAATCTCATTTTTCAGTTTTTAGGATTAAATAAAAAATCATAGAGATGGATTTGTATTGTTGATTCAAAATATGGAGATTAAATTTCAATTTAACTTTAGAAAGAGATAAAATAACATTATTTTTCCAAAGAGACAAAAAAAAAAATAATCTAAGCCAGAATAAATATTATCTCTTCGAAATATTCAATGTTATATTAAAATATATATAACATAAATGAAGGGTGAGTTGGTAGTTTGATTTTTTAACCAATTTCTTTAATTTACTTACGAAAAAGTAACAATTTTCATTGATTGAACTCATTTTCAATTTATTCTATTTTATTATTAGTATTATTTTATAGTATTTTACTTATTTATTTTTTGTTTATTGAAAAAGATTTCAATTCTGTTTTGCACACTGTTGTATGTTATGAGAAAGAAAGAGAGAGAGAGAGTGAAAGTATTTCTTTCCCAATCGAGTGGAATGTTGAAACCAGCCCCAATTCTCTTTATTTAAACAAATGGATTGCTGAAATTGAAACGACAGCTTTACGGATATTCCAATTTTCTTGGATGTGTTCTTTATTGTGGATTCTTGTGATAGGAATTGTAATGGTGGAGGATGGGGTAGTATGGAATGCATTCTCGACCTGTGATTTACTATCACTCTCTCTCTCTCTTGTTGTCCAATACAACGAGGGAATAGAATACTGGACGCCAGCCAAACTGACTGTTTTCCATGTATATTTATATTAACCCCCTCACCTCTTCGTCTCCTAACTATCTCAAATGAAATGAGTGAGAGAGAGAGAAAGAGTTAATCAAAATAAAATTTATTGTGCGTTTATTAAGATGAAACTCTTGTATACATTAAATATAATTTGATATTTTATTTTAATAATTTTTGTTTTTATTCCATTACATTAATTCATAAATGTTTTTAATAAAAAGAGGTATTTCCTTAAAATCTTAATCTATATATATATATAGGAATTAAAATATTGTTAAAACTATGTGGGCTTTGTAAAGGGTTCATTGAATGACAAGTATTATCTTAATAATAATTTCAAAAGTGATAAGTAGTACAGGTGATCATTAAGCAACCTGACTTTTTATACTCTTGGTAGATCCAAATGGTTGTCTTTAGAGCCAAATTTAATACGCACTCATTGGATATTATAAATGCAAATGTGGATGTAATGTGGATAATTGATGATGAAAAGATTAGAAAAACAGGAAAAAGAAAAAAAGTTGATGAAACGTTAATAATTAATGTTATATGCTATATTATTTTGAATATATTCTGCAAATATTATAAATAAATAAATAATAATCAAAGAAAAAAATTTTTAATGAAAAAACCCTAAACATTCTATGATATATGGTTGAAACCACATTTGACGCTCATCTAGATTTAACATTTTATATATATATTAATATTATATATTCAACAGAATCTAATGAAGAAATAAACAGAAGTATCAATGAAGATGTTGGTGAGAAAACTAAAAAGAACAAGAAACAACTAGTAATTGCTACCCGTACTAACATTAAAAGACGAAGAACGTTTTATAGAACTTGAAAATGCTTTAGATAACACAAACATAGTTTAAGTTAAATATCGATAAGCTATTAAAAAAAAAATTAAGTTTAATTATTCAAAATGTTTTCACACATTTACACAAAATATGTCAAGGAAGAAATTATGATGCATTAATATACACTATATAGTAGTCTAGAATCTAGAAGACATACACAAAAATAAATCTATGAATAAAACTAATCCCTTAAATACAGGAATTTTAAATGTCAAAAAACCTAAATAAAAGAAAAAACCTACTTCAGTTAAAATATGATAAAAATAAATATATAAATAAACACAATGAAATAAATAAAAATAAAAGATCAGATCAATTAAAACACGATAACAAAATTATAATAGGAACACTAAAATCCAATATTAATGCTTGATAAAAAAGTTGAAAAAATATAGATATATAGAAATATAGAGGATATACATAAAAATAAATTAATAAATAAATCTATGAATAAAAATAATCTCTTAAATAAAGAAATATTAAATTACAAAATTTTATTCACAAAGGACTTTTTTAAATTGTCATAATGGTTGATTACATTTGAAGATTTTATATAAAACAAAAAACAAACAAAACAACAAATTAGTCATAAAAAGAACTAATTTAGAAAAAATGCAAATTTCTCATAATCCACTACTTCAGCTTTTAATTTTAATTTGGTTTTTTCTTTAAATCGACTTTTATTGGAGTTGATCATTATTATCTTTTATTGATATTTTCTTAATTTCATTTTAATTAAATTCATTAATTATTAATTATTATGTATTTTGATTTGGAAGAGGCCTATGCCCTAAAAGGCCTGGTTACACAATTTTAAAAATTATAAATGTAAATATTGTAAAAATATGTATAAATGAACCATAATAAAGGCTATAAATAAATAAATAAATAAATATATATTAAATCTCATATAAATTTAAAATTTTATACTACTAGTTAGTATTTAAAATAAATAAAATTCTATTTATTTTTTTTTTACTTTGATATTCTCACTTGATAACAGAGTCATTTCAGGGTTGATATTGAAATTCATTTTTTATCGACCAACGAAAGTAAGGGAGGTATTGTTTTCACACCAAATTTCACATGTGGAGATTTTTACATATCTCCACGAATCATGCATTTTCTTAACAGAAAAAAGTATTTTTAGCATGATGTCTGTCCGTCCGTCTGTCCGTCCGTATAGATGTGTACAGCCTGAACGGCTTAACGGATTTTGATGAAATTTGGTATATTTACTTAATGCATCAGTGGGATGAATTGATCAACTTTTGGTGCAAATCCGGAAACCAGAAGTGGTAGTATTAGCGATCGACGATAAGAAGGGAAGGGTTATTTTCGCACCAAATTTCACATTAGGAGATTTTTTTACATATCACCACGAATGTATTGGTTTTATCCTCGGGAAAAACCATCTTCATTATGTTTTTCTTAATTTAAAATTATATGACGTCACCCAGCCCTTCATGACGTCACAGCCTCGGGTAACGCCGGCAACGCCGGCTACTTCAGCTATATGTTATAAATAAAATAAAATTAAAAATATTTATGTTATATCCATATCTGTTTTTACATTAATAGATATATTAAAATTATTTGAAATTGTTTCTGTAGCTGGAAATTAATTTATTTCAAACCGTCGGTCGGTTCGGACCTGGCCACTGGTCAACTTATTTTTAACTTACTAGATTATAAATGAATTATCATTATATATTGTAAGTCACAAATTAAATATTTTCAAACATAACAGATATACATTTCCCCTCTCAACTCACCAGGTATTCAAAAAACAAGATTTAAACTTAATATACATATTTAATAATATAAGATTAAATATTTATTTCCATTTAAATTTAGATAATCTTTTTTATTATTGAAATAGAATGTTATTTATTTATTATTAAATAGAATATTTTTTACTATAAAATAAAATTTATTTCCAACAATCAACTTGATTTCCCTGCAATTATCGTTATGTTAATACATGACAAATACATATAAATAATATAGAATTCTGCAAATGAATCTAATAATTTTATGTTCAAAATAAATAGACAATTACAGAAAAGTGGTATAAACCACACTTTCATCATTTAGAATTCACTTCAGATCATATATAAATGTACAATATTTAAATTAATGTTTTTTGTGTAGTTGTTTAGTTGAGAGGGTGGGATAGTATTTTTGGGGTTTAATGATAAGTAAGAAGGATTGTGTTAAAATGGATCTTTTTGTGGAGCCAAGGGCGTTAGAACGTTGAACCAAGAGCAGACAGGAAGCTTGCTATTCTTGGCAAAGCCATCATGATTCATAAGAAACCAAGCCAAATAAAATATTTGAAGGTCTTTAATGAACAGACAATCAGCTGATATTCTATATCTTCTAACACACTGAACTATTTATACAATTTTTACTGACCAATTTTACAGAATTTTTTCAATTTTTTAAAAATAAAAATTAAAAATAATTGTAGAGAAAATGTCAGTATTTTTTGATTGATTTGGAAAGTATCGATTTCATTCAAGTATAAAAAGAAAATTTAAATTTGTTTTCAAACTTTATTTACAATTGAAATTTGTATTAGATTACTAAATTGATTATATAATTAAATTTGGAAAATATTATTTGCAATTATGTAAAATTAAATGTATTACAATATTTTCATCATTATTTTTGTGGAAAATTATATCAATATAATATTTTTGAACCGGTATGTAGTAATTTTAGTAAAGATTTATATTGGTAAGATATATAATTTCTTCCTAAAAAATTTTTTAATAATACAATATCAAATTTTTACTTTTTTATTATAAAATCTTGAATAGGTTCAATTTGCCTATGGAGGTAAAATCTTATAAAATAGTTTTGTATTATTTATGTATCTCTGTGACGGTATCTATCCTCCACTAAATCACTCATATATGTTTTTTTAAATTATTTTTTGACTTCATATTTGTATTATAATTTTTTAAAATAATAATATATTTAAATAAAAAAATAGACTTTACTTGACTAAGACCTATTTGCACTTAATTTAAAAAAAATCTTTTGTAAAAGTGTTTTTTTTTCTTTTACAAAAGTTTGATATCTATCTATCTAAGAATAAAACAAAATAAAAAAGAAGGGGAATAAAAAATAAAGTGTACAGAGAGTGATAGAAAAAAGTGTTAATGTCTTTTTAACCCCTGTGGACAGATAAAAAAAATATCAAAAAAGATAATTTGATTGCAACCCCATATCTTGTGCTGATTTTCAATTTTCACTTTCAACTTTATTATTATTATTATTTTTTCATTTATAAAGGAAATTTATTTTGTTTATAAGTAATTTTGACTTTCAATTTATATGCATGATTTTTTTTTATTTTCTATTTAAATAAGTATTTAAAAAGAAAGAGATAATTTATTTTTCTTCACTTCAATTGTGTACAACAGTTCACACTATTTTTAATTTTACAATATTTGATAATTAGTAAAATAATCATATAATAATTCTAAATATCTAATGAAATAATTAATAAAGAAATAAATCAATAACATTGAATACAGTGGCGGATTAAAGGTACAGAGCGCCCTAGGCAATCACTTTATCGGCGCCCCTGTATCGGCCATAAATGCCCATCATAATACTATAAATTTTAAAAATTCTGAGCTCGCCCTAGGCACGTGCCTAGTTTGCCTTACGGATAATCCGCCTCTGATTGAATATAAATACATTAAGATTTATATGTAATTTCAAATGAAAAGGTCACTAGATGAGAGGCTAGCGCCACTGTCTCAACAATCTCCAGGTTATGCTAGCCTTTCCTGGTGAGTTGACATTCACAACCCTGATTATATGTATATTCAACTTAAAATATGCTTAAGTAAAAAAAAAAGAAAAAAAATGTAAATAAAATTAAATATAATTAAGTAAAATTGTAATAGCGTATCAATAAATTATCACAAAAGAAACAATTTAATTTTTTAAATATTGTAACTTTCATCTTTTGTATGTTCTGATAAATATATCAACTATTGTAAAAATTTTAGCTAATAAACATACTCTTTAAATTGAAAAAAAAATTTTGTGTCGCTGTCTCACATTCACGTGGTCCCGGGTTCAAGTCCCAGGCCTGGCAAGGGAATTTCTCTAGCTGGGGAGGAGATGGTAATTAAATATAAGAAAGATTAAGATTAATGAAAAAAAATATTATTGGAAACCTCACCTGGAAAATAACAGACTGAGTAAACAACAAAATCCGACTTAAGAGGGAATTAGGAAAGAATAAGAATTAAATAGATTAGAATATGGTTGGAGGAGTGACATTGTCGCGGCCCAAGAATTTTATAATGTAGACACAAATACAAATATATAGATATATATAGATATAGATAGATAGTTTCACAAAGATTATTATTTATATTTTGTGAAATTAAAACGATCTCTAAATGATATATCCAGTATATTATATTTCAGTCTAGCATTGTAAATATAATTTATTTATTTTTTCTAGTTCTATATCACAACTTATATTCAGCCTAAAAGTAAATTTGAAATTAAATATAAAATAGAATATTTTAAGTTGTATTTTTTGCTCAATTTATTTTTCAAAATTATGTAGGAATTATATCAGAATTATGTGAATAGATTTTTATAATAAAAATATTATTTTTCTAAACTGAAAAATTTTTAATTGACTTCTTTTAATTATAAAATATAGATTGAAAAAAGAATAAAAATTAAAATATTTCTAATTTATAAATGTCAGAGAAGTAAATACGTTATCTTGTTTATTTCGAATAATATATATAATAGTATTAAAATAGCTTTAGAAGAAGCGTAATAGTCCAGAGTGGGTGTTTATCAAGAAGGACTTGGGGAGGGAGGACAGTTAGTTCTTTACCAATGTGACCACAATGCATCCAACTGGGGCTCGTAAACATCCAATATATTTATACGAAAGAGAGAGAGAGCGAGGGGTTGTTTTATCACAAAAGCCCTTCTTACCCTTCAAGCTTTATTGCATTTTATAAGAGACGATTTTATCTGCAAAGGTCGAAGAGATAGAATGAACTAGACAGAGAGAAAAAAAAGAAGGGAATCGAAAAAGAAATTTGATTTTTTTTTTTGATATCGCTCTTTAATTTTGTCCCCCATTTGCATTTGAATTTATATTTCTTTTACTTTTCCTATACAATATGATAGATTTTTTTTCCTGTTTTTTATGAAATCTTGAACAAAAGTTTTTTTTTATTAATTTTAATTTTTTTTTATTAATTTAATAATTTATTTTAAATTTGTCCCCTATATTTTAAATAGATAATCTTCTAAAGAGTAAATAAAACAAATTTGTTTCTAAAACTGACTTTTTTTTTATTATTACAAATTAATAATTTTTGATATTTTTTTTTTATAATTAAGAATTTAAAAATCTAGTTCAGACGTTAAGAGAGGTGTTTGTCAAGGGAAGTGGGAAATGCACTCATCAGAGTTTAATTAATTGCAATAATAAACTTTTAGTAAAATCTCCTCAATCGTCTTTATCACTGGATTAATTGAGTTGAATTTTTATATATAAAATGTATAACATTGAAAAGAGAAAGTTAACGTTTTTGAACAAAATATTCCATTTTCCATTGTATTTATGAAATACGTTATTTTGAGAGAAAAAAAATTAAAAATGTAATAAACGGATTGTATTTCAAATACTAATGATTTGAATTACGAAACTTCAAAGATGAGGGTACTAGTACACCAAATAAACATAAATTCAAAATTTAAAAATCTAATATGATAACAAAACAATTAAATTGACTTACTTAGTTAATACCCCAATAGCATTAGAAAAAAGAAATATATCTTTTTCTTAATATATAGAGATATAATATTTAAAGAATTAATTTTTACCGACCGACGATAGTAAGGGAGGTATTGTTTTCACACCAAATTTCACATGTGGAGATTTTTACATATCTCCACGAATCATGCATTTTCTAAACAGAAAAAAGTATTTTTAGCATGATGTCTGTCCGTCTGTCCGTCCGTATAGATGTGTACAGCCTGAACGGCTCAACCGATTTTGATGAAATTTGGTATATTTACTTAATGCATCAGTGGGTTGAATTGATCAACTTTTGGTGCAATTCCGGAAACCGGAAGTGGTAGTATTAGCGATCGACGATAGGAAGGAAAGGGTTATTTTCACACCAAAGGAGATTTTTTTATATATCACCACGAATCATGCATTTTGTATTGGTTTTATCCTCGAAAAAAATCATATTTATTAGTTTTTTCTTGATTTAAAATTATATGACGTCATCCAGCCATGCATGACGTCACAGCCTGGTCTTACATATATATTATAAATAAAATAAAATTAAAAATATTTATGTTATACCCATATCTGTTTTTTATTGAATTAATAGATATATTAAAATTATTTGAAATTGTTTCTGTAGCTGGAAATTAATTTATTTCAAACCGTCGGTCGGTTCGGACCTGGCCACAGGTCAACTTATTTTTTTTAATTTAAAAAAAAGATCACAAAGACAAAATAAATAAGATTTCTATTGCTATGTCAATGTTCTTTGTGTTTCATACTACTAAATAAATATTTGCGCAATGTATTTATTATTTTAATTTATTCATTACATTAAAAAATAATAATTAGAAAAATAAATATTATTATATTTTAATATATTTTATATCTTTGTGGATATTTTCAATTATTTAGTAAATTTAAACTTTGTTATTGCATTATTCAAAACATATGTTTACTCACTTTAAAACTTAACTAATATTATATGAGTATTTGGTGTGGCTGTGTGTGAGTGTTATGTTTGAATTGCAGAATTTGCAATATAGTACTTTAATCCTAGTCATGTCTCATGGTTATGAATTAGAATAGATTAAATTAAATGAATCTACAAATGAATATGCATCTGAATATATTAGGAATTGATTTTATAGTTATAAAGTGAGTTAGTTAGTAGAGAAAGAGTAAGATAGAGAGAGAGAGAGAATTGAAAATAATCCGAGGAGGGTTGAAGGATAGAATATGAGAATAAGGTAAGTTCTTTCACTAATCACCACCTCAATAATCCAATATTTTAACATTTATTTAAAATTATTTATATATAATAATCATATTTTAAATAAATTTATTTGTATTTATTTAATTCTTATTTAAATATAATAAATAAAAATTTAATCATTATTCAGCTATTTAATATAAATTAAAATACATTATATAAATATATATATTAATTTTTTATTTAAATTAATAATGAGTTGCATAGTATTATTAATTATTTAATTTGATTATTCTCTTTTAATCTTTATATATATAATATATATATATTCATCATATTATTCATATTATTGTTATTATTATTATTATTAATTAATAGAATTTTAATGTTGTATTTATTTTACCTTTTAATTCGCGAACGAAGAATCTTTATCGTTGTAGGTAATCAATTCATCGACAATCGAACGAAATTGCCGGTCGTTTTATTTTTTATTATGTTAAAGGGAATTCCAAATTATATAAAACTAAAATAAGGGTTAATTATATTTTTTTGTTTTTACTTTTTTCAAGGGAAAAAGGGATAGGGTAGTTGTTTTCTAATGAACATTCATTCCACAACTGAGAGATTTTTGATCATTCGCGTTGATGTCGTTGTGCTTAGGCTTTTTATAAAACACACAGATGAGAGAGAAGTATTTACACTCTTAGAAACACATTCAAAAGTCATTCGAACTGACTCGACGAACGAATTTAAAATGCCTCAGGAAATACTCTTCTAAATTTTTATTTAATTATCTTTAATAAAGGAGGAAACATCATCATAATCATAATCATCATCATCAACCATTTAAAAATAATATCTGTTTACCAATTTGTTATTATTTTATTTTGCCTGATAATTTAGAAAATCTTATTTTTCATATAAAAGTGTATTTATTTAATTATTTATATTAATTAGTTCATTTTTTTTACCTAATTAATAAAATAATACAATAAATAAATCAAATAAATAATATTTTTATAGTATTAATGTTTTTTATTAATGTTTATAAATGGAAAGATCAAAATTTTAATTAATTTTTATATATTTATTTATAGAGGATAGCATTTAGATCAATATTGCTGAAATGAAATCTAGTTCAAGGCGTAGGATAGCTCTGATTTCTTCATAGATCACGTTTCATACTCATTAAATAAAAGAAATCATGTCCATTCTTTTATTTTTTTTAGGTTGCCACCACCCAGAGTATACCTGTAGATTCCTGGTTTTGGTGAGTTGGTAAATTCCTTTCTTAAATTTCTCCGGATTGTTTAACTAAAATTGAATTATTCGATATTGTAAACGGTGGTCGATCTATTATGAATTATTTATTGTTTTTTCGTTAACTTATATACTTAAATGAACATTTATACTGCATTACCCATAAGGAGGAGTAGAATATAAGCTCCACACTTTTTAATAGGCCCCACAACATTAGATTAAACTATATATTTATATATAATTCCAAGATGTTATAAAAGAATTCAATATCAAAAAATTAGGAAAACCAAATAATTTATTTTTATTATTTTTTTTCTATTGTATATAATAATAATTAAAATGTATCGTTTATTTAATTTTAAATTTATTTATTGATAATTTCTTATTTTATTGTGGAATATTTTTTGTGAAATAAAATAATATTTCTAAAACTGATGGATAAAAGACATATTCCTTAAATTATTAGGTAACATGTCTCAGATATTACGATTGCCTAAGGGCTACCATCTTGATTAATTTAGCACTATATATATATATATATATATATTTATATATACATTTCTTCCATTGACTTTAGCATAGATATATTCATATTTTCTTATAATTGCTCGATCAAAGGGCAAATTATCTTTTTTCTAATTTATTATATTTTTAAATTTTAAAACTTTTCTCCCATTGGTTTAATTATAATATCTTGAATCTGTAAAAATAAAAAAAATATTAATATAATCATAATTATATAAATATATTATTTGTTATTTTAATAAGAAAAAAGAAATAGATAATATAAATAAGCAGTTTGCGATGGTCAGAACACGAGACTGGTATGGGTGAGGAAAGGCTAAAGAGAAATTTGTTTATAAATAAATTAATTGGAAACCGACTTTTTGAGGATCCACCACAAATGCACCAAAAATCTATACAGTTGGCTTTGAGAGATTTTGTTGAGGATATGAATTAAATGGATGGAAATAATCCAGGATAGAGACATTTAAAGGAATCTGAAGACTGGGGCCAAGGAATTTTGAGTACATTAGCGACAGATAAAGAGATAAATATTTTGTTTTTATATACTTGTACTCGTGGCGGTGTACTTAATATATAAATACATGCTTCTGCAATATCTTCAGGTTCTAATAACGATTCTTTATCTTCTTCTGATAATAGCATTGTTGGTGTTTTGAAAATATCAGTATTCACTTTTCCAGGGCTTATACACTGAAATAATTAAAATTATATTAAGATTAAATAAATTATTTAAGTTATATAATGCTTGTAAAAAAATTTTTTTTTAATAAACATACCGATATTTTTATTTTTGATCCAGCATCACAAAGCTCTTGACGCAATGCATCTGATATTAATTTCACTCCATGTTTACTAGCAGCATACATTGCCATATTGGAACTGACAAGTTTATGAGCTGCAACACTTTTAAAAAGAAAAAAAAAATTACTATATTAATTAGAAAAAACACAAATTAAATAATTATTAATATGAATTAATCTTCTTATTATGCTAGCTAAAATTGTATATATCTATCTATAGCCATTGGTTCTCAAAAACCGCTCTAACGATTTTTTTCAAATTCACACTAGATATAGTATTTATAAAGAAAAATTGAGTTTTATTGATCACATCTCAGGAAACGTACATTTTCATTATTTATTTCTTAATTTAAAATTATATATGGGTGACGTCACATGACATCCATTTTTATTTTTTAACTGAAATTGTATTAATATTTTTTTTTATTTAAAATATTTTAAAATTTATTATTTAATTTCGAAATAAAATTAAAAATATTTATTTTTAATAAAATATATATATATTTATTAATCTCTCTCAAAAAAACAAAACAAAAAAACAAATAAATGTCTTTGAAAGATGGTAAAAATATGTTTTTAATTATCAAAATATCTTAGACCGGTGGTTAGAACAATTGTTTTTACTCCCCGAGTTCGAAGGATCGAAACTCGCCGCGTGCATATTTTTTATCTATTTTCGTGATTTATTTATTCATTGTTCTTTTATTAATTAAGTTTTAGATAGTTTTATAATTTTTAATATTTTTTCAATAAAATATTATTTAATACATTTAATAATTGTAATAAATAATTAAAAAATTGTATATCAATATTTTTTAAAGGGTAGAGCGAGAGCTCGGTGTCCCAGGTATTAATATTACCAGCCAAATCCAATAATAATGAATCATTTTTTTTAACTTAAGTACCGAGCCGAGGCTCGGGGTCCCGGTACTGAAATTAATATGATCAAAAATATGAAAAAAGATTTATAATTGATATACCTCTTCGTTACCCAAGAGGGTGTGAGGGGTGGACAATTTTGCCAATTTGATTGGAGGGGATGATTACGACATGTTTGAACAGTTTTGATCATTCTTGGATTGAGTGTAAGGGAGGTGACTTCATCAGACTAAGTAAGAAAAACTACAAGGATCATCCCGTTGCCTACCCACGGACGGAAGATACCATACCTTGAGGAAATAGCCAAGAATCATCACTTGATGTCCCAGTGTTCCCCGAACTCATTATTGATCAAATAACAGCTAAGTGGTCGATCCATATTTAAAATTAATTACAATTACCTAATGAAACTCAATTCCATTCAATTTATAATCTTCCTATTTCTAACGATACCATTTAATTTCTTCAATTTCATGCTAATTTCTTGTTATCTATTGTTATCATATTAATTCTTCTATTTTTATTAAATACATAATTTTAGTTTAATTTTATATATGCATTTTTAATCTGAACCAATTCAATTTTATCATTTCCCTTATCAACCTTTGCGGATTCAATACCCATATTATTATTCTAAATTAATTTAATCTGATTTTCAACCAATTGTTTTTATTAACCACCTTACCTAAGTCATCCAATATACGACAATATATATATATATATATATATATATTGTCGTATATTGGATGACTTATATATATATATTATATATATATATATATATATATATATATAAAGTTAAATAAATGAGTTGAAAAATATGATATAATTATAATTTTATATTTTCTAAGCAAAAAACACCTCTACCTCTCCTAAGCAGTATAATCACCTAATATATATATAATTAGTTACTAGTTATGTTATTAAATCAGAAATATGTTTTCCACAAGAATTGTTCCGTTATAAAATTGAAAAAATTCAAGGGGAAATGTTGAAAGAAAATCGATCTTTCTTTTTAATAAATAAAATAAATGAGCCAATCAGTCAGAAAAGGAAAAAGATAATCTTTAGACATTTCCACTTGAAACATGAAAAAATTACATTTCTTTTTCTTTATTCTTCTTCTTTTTCTTAATATTTTTTTTACCTCTTTTTTGTATTCATTAATTAAATGAAATATTATTATAATTTTTATTATTACCTGCTAATATTGATAATATGTCCATCATTTATTTGATGCTTATGCATTATTTTTAATGTTTCTTGTGTGCATATACTTAAACCCATTAAATTAACGTCCAATTGATGTCGGAAAGTAGATGGCGGTGTATCTAAAAAATGATTAAAATAAAAATAAATAAAAAGTAAAAATATCTTATGTTTTATAGTTTTATTGAAAATGATGTTTAATAAAGAATTATATAAACAAATTTTTAATATATAGAATTTATCTTATCTCTAGTAGTACAAATCACTTCAGAGAACAAGTAATTTATATTTCAAACAAAATGAAAAAATACAATCTAACTTCTCTATTTAGATATTTTGGATAAGTACTTTTAATTAAAATTATATAACATTTTGAAATTTATGAAGAGAAAAAGACATTGCTATTTTATACACAATTTTTAATAAGATGAAGATTAGAAACAATGTGAATGAATGAATGAATGTTAATAAAGTAACATAACAATTGGATCAGAGCATTTTATATTTTTCTATAAAGAGAATAATTTTTATTTCATAAAACTTAAAACGAAATGATTTTGTTATTCACGGTAAAAATAATAAAATAAATAATAATAAAAAATAAAAATAATAAAAATAATTTGCAACTTTAATCAAATATGTAATTATGAAAGAAAAAATCAATGTTGAGATCATACAGATTTTTAATTTCTAATTTTTAAATGGGCAAATAATTAGAGTTTTATTAAATAAACAGACAAGTAAAATTTTTCAAATGTTTGGGTAGAGAAGAATATGTCAACAAGACGAACAAACGAAAGAATAAAATCAAAATTGTTCCATCAATTATCATTCAACATAAATTATTCTCTTAATCATTTTCCTCTCTCTAAAATGATCCCTTGAATCAATATAGGTAAAACCACCTTCACCGGGGCATAGCCAGGCGAACAGTAAACGTCCGCATAGCAAAAAACAATGTTTTATCACAAATTGCAAATATTTAAAAGGATTACTATAATCTTTAAATATATAAGTAAATAAATAAAAATGTAAATGTTAATATAATTACATTTCACGAGGTTACTATGAGACAATAAAGTATTATAATTCTCATTGGCTTTAGCTTCCTAATGTTATGATTGAAAATTATATAATAAATATTGGTTTATAGTAATGTTCACATGGAGAAAGAAACAGTGATCTAGAATTTCGTAAATAAATAAAATACCTGCAAAAGTTCCACTAAAAGCGACGCCGGCATTATTAATTAAAATATCAATACCCCCTAAAGTCTTCTCAATGGATGCAAATACAGATTGAATATTTTCTTCAATAGACACATCACATTCATAAGTAAAGATTTCACTATGATTTGAACATTTCTTTGCTAAATCATCCAGGAGATGTTTTCTTCTTGCCAATCCAACAATTTTCATAGGATATTTAGCAAGTGTTGTAAAAATGGAAGCGCCGATACCTGATGAGGCTCCGGTTATTACAGCCACTTTTCCTACCCAACGCTCCATCACTACTAAAATGAGCCACGAGCATTAACAAATTTTCATTTCCTCTCCTGAAATTTCCCCTTCGGAATAAATAGTAATAGAATGAGTCATACGTTTTCTACTTTTAATTCTTCCATTCAATTCTACTAAAAATTAATTAAATTCTATTTAATTTTATTTATTCGATAATAAACTATTAAATTTATAAATGAAATTTCATTTGAAAATAATTTTTTTCTTTTTCTAAATATTTTAGGTAAATAATACATTTTTTAATAAATATTTGTGACAAATGAGAAAAATAAATAAATTTATATAATAAAATAAAATTTATTACAATATATTCATATAATAATAAATGTATATTACTCAAATATCGTAAATTATATACTATATATATATATAAAACTGAGAAACTTTATAAGTATATACATGTATGAAGTATATATATATAAATGTATATATATATACATGTATATGTGATGTGTTTATGTCTCTGATATTGGAAATAAAATTCTTATTATTAGAAGGATTATTATTAGAAAGGTGTTGATTTAGAATCATATTTAATTAAACACATTTCACTTAGTTGTTTCTTATTAAAAAATTAGTTACTCAAGGTATGTCAATTAAAGAATCAAATGAAACTTTCCAATGATTCAAGAGGCTTAATTATCAGACTTCAAAAGACGTATTTATAATTTAAGTTAAAATGTAATTTATATAAATCAAATTTATATAAACAAAAACAGTAAAAAACATAGTTACTGAAATTTTTATTTTTGAACATAGCATTCTTGCCGAACAACTTCTGAATCAACTCTTACAGGATGTTTAGAATCCATTTCTATTCCAGGTGATTGAAGAATATAAATAGCAAGATATAACAAATATTTTACATAATAGGTATACTTATATAAATTTATAAGTTAATAGTTAAAAATTATAGCAAAGTTGATTAATTATTGATTGATAAATACCACTTTGTTTTTTTTAACATTTCTTTCATTACACATTTTTTTTCAAATACATCCATTGATTTATTATTCAGGAAATATATAAAGTATCTCTGTTACTAAAAAAACTTTATTTAATTTTATTTATTTTTTTAATTAAATATTTTTAAAATAACCTGGACAGGTTAACAAATTGTCCATCACCCAGGTTATGTTTTTTTCATTAAAGCAACTACTTCTTTGTTACACAATGTCAAACCGATGAGATTGACATAAAAATGTTGACGCCAAAAATCCATTAGAGTGTTTATTAAAAAAAAATATTTATAACAAGGAATTATAAAACCTATATATATATATATATATATATATATTCCAAAACATAGAATAATCAAATCGCGGGGGTTATGATGGGCGGGACACATGGTTTGGATGTATGTTGAAAGATTTAAGAAAAGTTTGCTTTTAGGGAGAGCAATTGGAAAATAACAAATGGCTAGTTCATGGAAAAGTAGGCTGATAATATATAGGCAAATATAAGGAAGTTGAGACAAGGGAAGAATGGATGTTAACCTAAGAAAATAACTGTTTTTTGAATGTGGTTGCTGTAAACAAGAACTTTCAAGTTCATTAATAAATAAAACAATGGGAAATAGATTTTCATTATACATTAATTAAAATTATTAACTCCCTCATTTTTAATTCAAAGTAATTATTAATTGTATAGATAAATATTAACGTAAAAACATCAGTTAAGGATTATTGAAACATTACAATACAAATATAAAATCTCAAACTCAATTTATTATCATAATATTGAATATTATAATAATTAAAATTAAACTCGCCACAGCATAAGTATAGTATAGAAAATAATAAAACAGAGATGGACAAAGATAGGAGTGGTAGATAAATAATTTAATTTATCTGTAATCAAACCCCGGTTAGTGTGTGATACCAATAAAATTAACTAAAATATCATTACGTTCAAATTGTCGTTCAATTAATTCAAATATCAATTTGACACTCTTCATTTGTCACATCATAATATATATATATATATATATATATATATATATACAGAGCTTATGCAGAAGTTTTCACTTCTGTCGGCCACGACTGCCAATTTTGCTTTTTACCGACCGACGATAGTAAGGGAGGTATTGTTTTCACACCAAATTTCACCTGTGGAGATTTTTACATATCTCCACGAATAAACAGAAAAAACTATTTTTAGCATGATGTCTGTCCGTCCGTCCGTCCGTCCGTCTGTCCGTATAGATGAGTACAGCCTGAACGGCTGAACCGATTTGGATGAAATTTGGTAAATTTACTTAATGCATCAGTGGGATGAATTGATCAACTTTTGGTGCAAATCCGGAATCCGGAAGTGGTAGTATTAGCGATCGACGATAGGAAGGAAAGGGTTATTTTCACATGAGGAGATTTTTTACATATTATCACGAATCATTCACTTTGTATTTGTTTTATCTTCGAGAAAAATCATCTTTATTAGTTTTTTTCTTAATTTAAAATTATATGACGTCATCCAGCCATTAATGACGTCACAGCCTGTTCTTACATATATATTATAAATAAAATAAAATTAAAAATATTTATGTTATATCCATATCTGTTTTTTATTACATTAATAGATATATTAAAATTATTTGAAATTGTTTCTGTAGCTGGAAATTAATTTATTTCAAACTGTCGGTCGGTTCAGACCTGGCCACAGGTCAACTTATTTAATTTCGAATTTTTTTGTCTTTAGTTTGTTTTATAACCACTTGGGGCGCTAAACAGTTTTTCAAAAAACACTATAGAAAAAAATATGTACCTATATATTATATATTTATGTATTATTGAGGAGCACAAGTTCATTCATTTTAATCAGATTGATGCAAATGTGTAACATTTAATAATTGTAATAAATAATTAAAGAATTGTATATCAATATTTTTTAAAGGGTAGAGCGAGAGCTCGGTGTCTCAGGTATTAATATTACCAGCCAAACCCAATAATAATGAATCATTTTTTTACTATCTCGCCAGAGATAGTATTGCGATCACGAAAATTTTCGATGTTGAGATTTTGATGTTTTTATACGTTTTGAAGGTTCCTGAATCATTTTCACTAAGGTTGAGAAAAATGTCTGTGTGTGTGTGTGTGTGTGTATGTGTGTATGTGTGTATGTATGTAGGCAAGATTGCGCAAAAACGGTTTGAGCTAGAATGATGAAATTTGGTACATGGACATTATTCAAAATTCATAGTTTTCTATCAACTTTTGAGAAATGTAGCTCAACCGGAAGAGGGTCATTACCTTCAACGATTTGATTTTTTTCCTCTAAAGTGACCGTAAAAATAAAGATATATGTTTGATAATTTTTCACATGATTAATAATTGTTTAAAACTGCTATATATAGAATTTCAGCTTGATTGAATCGCTGAAAGTACCAGAATTAATTTTTTAACACTGCAAAACTTACGCGCCAACACGTGACGTGGCGCCATCAACAAAAAGCCAAACATGCGCTGGTTTAATATTTATTATTTATAATTTATAATTAATTAAATTTAATTTAAATATAATATATTATGTTATTTAATCCAATTCAAATTGCGAGATAGTCGAGTGGAGACACTCCAGCTAATTTAACTTAAGTACCGAGCCGAGGCTCGGGGTCCCGGTACTTAGTATTAGAATATTGGTAATACTATGTATTATATATTATGAAATATTTGATCTTATTGTTAGTAACTTAAACAAACTTTAATAATTGATTATTAGAATAATATAATTTTTTTTATTGATTCATCAATATAAAAGAATTTAATTAATGAAATTATACTTCACATATATTTTATCAAAAAGTTCTTGATAGAAAAAATCAACTAAGTTTAATAAATTCCCGGATGTGGATGTTTGTGGTCCTACTACACAATTTTATCAAGAGTATTTATATAACTTGCATTTACCCTATTGTATGCACTCTATATTCTATAAGAATTATTTGCTTTATGATCAGAAGAAATGAAAAAAATTTTAAATTTATACAAATTAATTTTCTTCTGATTTTTAAGTTAAATTTTTATAGCTTATAAAATGTTAACAATATACAAATTTGAACTTGAATTTAATTAATTACTCGTATATAAATATTTTCTTTAAATATTTTATCATAAAAATATGATATTTTGTATAAAAAAAACATTATTATACTAATAAGATGGTTAGCTTCTTTTGCTTTTAGGCAGAAGGTAATTACATGGAGGGATATATTCTATACATAGGCATATAGATATAATTACTGCCGGAAACTTTTGAAATCAGGACATAAAATGCAAATGTTCACCTTGTTGTGAATTATGAATTTTAATTATTACATTAATTGTTTGGATGGGTAACTCAAAGTAATTTCATTGAATTAAATAAGGCAACAACAACTCCAACAACATCTTATTTGATAGGAGTATTTTTATATAGGTATATTTTTTTTAAACTTCTCAAAAAAATAAAAAACAAACTTTCTATATAAAAATTTTCATATTTTTAAAAAGAAAAAAAATATTTTTATAAATTTATAATGTAATAATAGAATATAATTTTGTTTAATATATTTTTTTAAATATAATAATTATCTAAAATTCAAATTAACTGTTGGAAAATTGAAAATGATCATTTATAAAAATAAATTTCTTAGAACTATTTTTTAAACAAGGATAATAATTCTTCTGTTAAATTAATAATTTAATTGATAAAAATATATCATTATAATTTATATAATAATTTATATATATATAGATTTATGTATATAATAAATATATATAATTGAGATACTTTTTATTAAATAATCAAATTGTTTTTCTTCTAGAAACTCTATATTAAATATATAATATATACGAATGTAATCCAATCCCTTCTTCCTTCGTAGTATATAGTTTGAGGAGTAAGATAATCCATGGGGGCCAATTAGTAGAGACTAGACAATTAACAGGCTTATAACTATACAAACTTGTAACACTTATATGTTTATAGGACTTTACTTGTGGTCAAGCGAGAGACCTTAAACAGATTTCATCCTAATATACACAAACAAACATAACACTCACACACACATATATATATATATATATATATATATATATATATACTTAATATTAACCAATCAGGGATACACTTGAAATTAATATATCAAATCAATTAAATCTCAATATATAAATATTATCTATCCTATCGGAATAAATTTAAATAAAATTAATTAAATAAATAGATAATAAAAATTATTAAAAAAAATAGCAAAATTAAATAATTATCTTAATTCACTTCTATCTAATCTTATTATATGAGTAAACTCTAGAGTATCAATATACTTGAAATCTGGATAATGAAGGAAATATGCAATTCATAATAATATTTAATCTGAATATTCAATCTAATCATGTTTTGTCAAGGTTACAGTTAATTTTAAAAACGATCAGATGTTATATATAAATTCTTAAAAAACATATAGTGAAATTTGAAAAATTAGAGTTAAATATTAAGGGTCTATAATAAAAAAAAGGTGTTTAATATTGAAGAAGAATTTAAATTAAAATTGCAATTAGATAGCACTTGTATTTATACAATAAAGATGGTTATTTTATTTGTCTTATCATTGAAACAACAAGGCGTGGTCCATGATTTTGGAGGACGGAAATAGGTTTAAGGAATTTGGAAATAAGACTCATAGTGATAGTTATAGACAAAAATTAGAAAGATTAAATTACAGAGGTAAAGAGATGAGAGCATAACGAGGAATTGCTTCCTTTCTATCAATTCATTTTATATAATTAGCTGGGTATAATATAATATAGGAAGTTACGGTGAATGAGACGCGTGACTCAAATAAAATAGGAAAGACTAGCAAAAAAATTATTTAAGTGGAAATCAATTGAAAAACGATCGGTAGGTAGAGATAATAAACGAAGATAAAAATCTACTACTATCAAATTATTAATCCAAACCAAAGAAAATTATAGTTTCTATTCTAGAAGAATATCGAAAAATATAATTTATATATTTTAATTATATTATATAATATTATATTATATATATATATATATATATATATATGGTATATACCAGGGGTCGGCAACCAGGTTGCCCGCGAAGCTATTTTCAAGTGCTCGCATTCCAATGTTTTTGCGATCAGGCCCTTAAATATGATTCTAAAAAAAAGTAAAATGTTAAATAAAGGTAAAATTATTTTGACTCTCAAACATTTTCGACTTTTTTCAATGTGGTTCTGAAGAAGAAAAAAAAAGATAAAATGTTTTTCATCAGGCTCTTAAACAATTTTTCACTATGGCTCTAAGTATCACCAAGTGTGCCCACCCCTGGTATATACTATATAGATATTTATGTGTATATAGCTTACATTATATTATAATATACGTATATTTTTATATATAAATTGGAATTCATTTTATATTTTATTTCGGTATCATCTCTCTTTTCAGGATTGAAAAATCAGCCAACTACAAATTGTTTTCCTCGGATTTATTTAATTTGACATTAAAATAGAATTTATTTATTATTATTATACACTGTTATACACTGTGTATAATAGCGGGACATGTATAGAGAGTTTGGTTCAAATATAATAATTATAATAATAACAATTATTATTATATATTTGAATATACTTTATTAAAATAATAAATTAATAATAAAAAACAATTTTAATCAATTTCACATAAGAAATTGTTTAAAATTAATCTTATTAATATTACTATAAAATTACATTATATATATAATAACTTTTTTAATATAAAAGGGTAAAATAAAATATTACTACATGCTAATAATATTCGCTAGAATTGTAGAATGATATATATTTCATTCATAACTTGTTTTCCAAAAGTTTTAAAAGTGTGGTATGGGAGAACGACAAGATATTTGACAGTGGCAAAGAATTTGCAACACTTCCTTTAAAACCAGAAATAGAAAAGGAGAGGGTAAGAGAAGCTCTTATTTCTATATTCAAACTTCTCTACCCTACTCACTCACTCATATAAATGGATTGAAATAGAGAGAAGAAGCTTGCACAAGTTTCAGTGAAATTTCTCTTATAAGTCTCTCAAATATCCTATATACTTATATTGGATTATAAGATCTCAACCCATTCTACAAACCTTCACCATCCTTACTTTAATAACTAATTTGCCTCAGTCATATAATAATAATTATTAATAATAAGAAAACCAATATAATACAAATACAATTATAATATGAAAACTGACAGTAATTAGATTTTTACCACTTTAGTTTGTTTTTAGAATATATAATTTAAAAACAGAATATGGATATTTTATAGAAGGTAGTACATGGAACACCGAGCTATCGCTCGACCCTTTAACAAATTTATACAATTTATTAAAATAAACTTTAAAAGTTTTACAATTTTTTAATTATTTATTACGATTTTTAAATCGGTTTTCTAAAATTGATGCATCAAAAATTTGTTTCCTAAAATGGTACAAATTAATTAAAATAACTCGATTTGCATTTCAAAATGAAAAAATATATTCAAATTTACTTGATAAAATATTTGATCCTATATTATATATATGTATATATGTTGTTATAATTAGATGGCTTCAGTTTTATATTTTTCATTGTAGCAAAAGCTTATACACTGTTTCGACCAAGAATTACTACTGATAATAATATAAATTCTGAAATTATATTGACATATGTACTTGTCTATAAGAAAAGAGGTTATATTTTTTTTTATTTATAATAATAAAATATCATTTACATTATTTATAATTTAATGTAAAAATAATTTTAATTAATATAATATAATTTACTTAAGTAATATTATTAGATTAAATTTATTCAACAATTTATATGAAATTCCTTCATTTATAATTTTTCATATGTATTATATGTTATTAACTTCAGTATGTTTTTTTGGATGAGGGAGTGATAAATATATCTTATCTTATTATGCTAGCTAAAATTGTATATATGTATTTATCTATATATATTGGTTCTCAAAAACCGCTCTAACGATTTTTTTCAAATTCACACTAGATATAGTATTTATAAAGAAAAATTAAGTTTTATTGATGATATCTCTTGAAACATACAGCTTCATTATTAATTTCTTAATTGAAAATTATATATGGAAAACGTCAAAATTTTTAATACTGCCTGCTAAGACAGTAAAAAAATGACAATTTTTTATCTAAATACATATAGTCCAGCGGTTGGACTGATGTTTTAACGAGTGGATTTCGTCGGTTCGAAACTCGCCGGGTGAATCGTTATTTAAAAATGAAAATAATGATTTTGTTATTTTTTTTTCTTTTTATCTATTGTTTACTTTTTAATAAATTACTATTCTATATTTATTTATTCATTGTTCTTTTATTAATTAAGTTTTAGATAGTTTTATAATTTTTAATATTTTTTCAATAAAATATTATTTAATATATTTATTAATATTATTTTATTTATTATTATTGAGTACCCGAAGTTCCATTCATTTTAATCAGATTGATGCAATGATGCAACAGTTAATAATTGTAATATTGTAATAAATTTCTATCTTGAAAATTGTTACATATTATTCAGGATATTTTAAAAACTATTTCTTTCTTTAATTAATATTCATTTTTTCTATAAGTCAGATATATTTCCAAATATTAAATAATTTTTGAAGTGAAAACTTCTTTAGCGGCGTTGAGCACTTTTGCGGGATGGGGAAAAAGTATAGAACTCGCGTGATCGTGACCAACACCATGAAGCTAGCACATTACGTCTGCTTTCAAATTTCTTATAACAGAGCGCGAAATTTGAATTGTCATTAGAACTGTTTTATAAATTATCTCTAACATATAAATATATATTTATTATGTAAAGTTCATTTCATATATACATATATAATCAAAATTATACGAAATGAACTTCACATAATAAATATATATTTTATGTTAGAGATAAGAATTATAAAACAGTTCGTATTGCAATATTTTAAACAAAGTTGTGTATTTATATATATATAAATATAAGTTACAAATTTGTTTAAAATATATGTTTAAAATAATATATAAGTTATATATATATACATGCATATGAAATTCATCTTTCTCGTGAAATAGCGCGAATTTCGTCTGTTTTAAAATTTCTTACGCAGAAGTTTTCACTTCTGTCGGCCAGTCACACGACTGCCAATTTTGCTTTTTTAATTCCGAAAAGCTGCAAAGCACGTTTTTTTGTCTTTAGTTTGTTTTATAACCACTTGGGGCGCTAAACAGTTTTTCAAAAAAACACTATAGAAAAAAAATATATGTACCTATATATTATATATTTATGTATTATTGAGGAGCACAAGTTCATTAATTTTAATCAGATTGATGCAAATGTGTAACATTTAATAATTGTAATAAATAATTAAAGAATTGTGTATCAATATTTTTTAAAGGGTAGAGCGAGAGCTCGGTGTCCCAGGTATTAATATTACCAGCCAAATCCAATAATAATGAATCATTTTTTTTAACTTAAGTACCGAGCCGAGGCTCGGGGTCCCGGTATGTGTTATTTTATTCTTCAATATTATTAAAATAAATACTTTTAATTTTATTTCGAAATTAAATTAAAAATTTTAAAATATTTTAAATATAAAAAATTATTAATACAATATCAATTAAAAAACAATACCTCCCTTACTATCGTCGGTCGGTAATTATATGACGGAAGGCAAATTTCAATATGGATAATGTAGTTGGAAACGTCATTTAAAATTACCATTTTAAATTAAGAAAAAAACAGTATAGATTTTCTTAGGAGGCTGAAACCAATACAGATAGATTTTCTTTACAAAAATTATCTACTGTGTGAATTTCAAAAAAATCCAAATATATATATATATATATATAAAATTTTTGCTAGTATAATAAGATAATAATATATAAAATTTGGAAATTTTCAATGTATAATATTATGTACATTATAAGTTTTACAATATTGCTATTTCAAAAACTAAAAGTGATTAATAATTAGCAAGTAATTTCTATACCAAGCTATATTATTTTAATGAATTTTCAGAAAAACCACTCAAATACTTAACCAATGTTTAGATTGAATAATATACCGATTTTTATAATATTGTCATCCGTTTTTGTCATGGAAGAGCGAGCCACGCGTGACTCATCTTTTCGACTTTCTTGACAACGCTTAAACCACTCAAAACACGTGCAGGCAATAAACATTCATTGCTATACACTTACTTTTTGCTTTAATTCAATTCCAAGTTTCATGTGAAATTTCACAATTTGTTGCTTTATTGTTACACTTAACATTTTCCCGTCAAAATAAAAAAAACAAAGAATCTTATGCGAACGAAAAGTACGCGAAGGCGGATTTGTTGCTGTGGATAAACTGTCGGTCGCTGGCGTTTGGAGCAAACGCTATTCTGTTGTATTCTTATGTAGCAGCGTCAATCTAGTTATTTAATAGTTACAAATCGTGTATAAAGTGCTGAATTAGAACTTGGGTGGAGTAGACAATTGCATATGAGTCTCTTGCTTTTTAATCCAAGATTAAATGTATTTAATATATATATATGAGGAGGGGACTCATCATGGAACACAGTACACCTCGGGACTTATAGTTCTTGAAGATATAGAGAATTGGCAGTATTTTTCAGGTGTGTTTTGATTCAATTGAAAAAATAATTTAGAATTTATTAAGATTTTTATTTTTAGAACATACTTCGTAATTATCATATAAAATTTCGATAAATTATCAAGAGTATTTTTAATAAAAATACATTATTTTGAAATAAAAGGAACTATGAATAATGAAATTTAAAGGTTTTTCTTTAACACTACTGCTTAATAATTGGTCTGATATTAAACTGAATAGCATAGAATTCTAAAGTTTCAAAATTTGTGTATTGTACACTTTGGGATAATTTGAAATGATCTATAGTACACAAGTTATGCCAGTTTTATTTTACAAGGACATATTTTGTTTAAAATATTTTATATTTAATCTACGTAACCTGTATTTATTAATTATTATTATTTCTTTTTTAAGAACATTTTAAACTATGGCAAGGATTAGAAATAAAGAATATCAAAAAATATTAGTAATATTCTAAAAATTTTATCAATTTACTCATAAATAAATTATAACTTGAAAGAATTTTCTATTCTTGAAGAATCAATTCCAAGTAAATTATAATCCATTTATTTAGTTTTTCACATTTACTTTTAATTGTCTCAAGTTGAGCCACTCTCCATTATAATATACAGTGATGCCTCGCATAACGAACGCCTCGCACATCGAACGCTGCACACAACGAACCATAATGAACTAAATTTCATGATTCATACAACGAACTGCGATTCACACAACGAACTCGCCCGAGCTTCCACGATCGCTGCCGTTATATTGCATCCCCTTGCGTTTCATATAACGAACTTTTCGCATAATGAACTTGCTCCTGGAACGAATTAAGTTTGTTGTGTGAGGCACCACTGTATATATTGTTGTATATTGGATTTGGGTTATAAAAAAGTGGGTTTTAAAAATGAATAAATTTGATATATAATTTGGTAGCACTCTGGTTATTGTGAATAGAATATGGTTTGGGGAATCCAGCGATGGTTGATAGGGGAGATGTAAGGTAGAATTTTCAATCAGAATAAAAATCAAGTATTAAATTAATTTAATAAAATGAATATTTAATAACTAAGAATTTAATATAATTATAATGGGTATCGTTAGTCATTAGAACATAGTAATTAATTGTGAAATAAAGTAAGGTATTTGATATTATAAAATCAATAAGACTTAATATTTCATTGCAATTGCATAAGGGTCGACCACTTAGCTGTTCTTAATAAGATAGATTGTTGTCTTGCTGAACGATTATTGACTCTCCTCCAAATATCCCAGAGAGAGCCTTTGGTGTATATAAGGTAGAGCCGCGGCCAAGAGGATACCACACACACCTTTACCTTTCTATTTCATTCTCTTTCCGGCTGCGGGGAGTAAGCAGATAGAGACCTCGCAAGCCACCACTTTACTTATTCGCCTCTTCCATCCGGGAGCTATCTAGTCAAGCTTAGAAACGAGCCTAGATACGAGTAAACACGAGCCAACACTCTACAACCAGCCAGGAGTGTCATTCCCAATCGTCGAGCCACTAAATTTCCAAACATTTATTATCATTTTTTTACATTTAATAAATTAGAATATTAATTTAAATTATTTATGAATTTGGTTTTTAAAAATTTATAGACAATTGTTTTTATCATTACAAATGGTATTTTGAAATAATTTTTAATTATGATTCTAATTAAATTTCAAGTGATTATATTTTAATTTTAAATTGTCTCCATGAACATTTTAAATTTATATCCATAAAAGGAAGATTAATCGATTTCAGTTTTAAACCATAAATTAGAATAAAATGTTTTTTTTAAAAGAAAAAAGTCAGCTGTTACGAAAGTTCTATTCAATTATGATGAAGTGAATAAAAAAAAATTAACTTGTGAGTTGTTAATTAAATTTTCGCTTATTTAGCATTCCTGACTATTTTCTAGAATCGTTTTGTTGTATGTTTGCTTTTGTCTTTTAGGCCACAGCACACAACTGGTGCTACATACATCCATACAAAAAGAGTGAGAGAGGTTAACAACTCTTTTTTTTAACCCAACCCCTTCAGGCAGTTTTTTCTTTTTCTAACCAAGCAGCCTCCAACCCTTTCTATATACTGGGTGGTGGGCATCTCCCTATAGAGTCCTGGCGGCCAAATTGCCTCCGTAAATCAGCCAATTGAGAATGGCAAGACGAAATGGGGAGGTCTTAGTCGGCATTTTTTTTTTACCCAACCCCCACTCTATCCCTACACCTTTTCCTCATGCCATTTCATCATTGGGGAAAACTTCAAATACCCGTTTATTAAAAAAAGAACAAAAGAAGGGAGTATCTCTCTATTCTAATGTTATTTTTCATAATTTATTTTATTTCAATCTTTTTATTGACATATTATAACTATAGTTTTTTTTATTAAAAAAGTTATACTGCAATAGATTCTTTAAATATTATCAAATGTTCTTTTAAAAATATTGATTAATATTTAATTTTATTTACTTATTACATATAAAAAATATAATTAATAAATTTATTGATGTTTTGATTAAACAAAAGAATTATTTAATTTTATAATCTTATTGAATAATTTAATTAAATGACAAGATTTAAAAAGGAATATTTTATATTTTTTTAGAATTTTATGGATCATAAAACGTGAAATTTTATCTTTGGACCATCAATATAAATTTTTAGAAAAAAGTTAAATAAATTAATAATCAGAAATCTAAAATTCAACAAATAAAAGATAAGTCGTTAGAAATTTTTTTTTTTAAAAATATAAAAATCTTATAAAAATATGAAATCCTTAAATATTACAGATTTTTTTATAAATAATTTTTCTCAAAACACTGGTGATCCTTGCTTAAAAGAATTAGCGATCCGATCCCTAGATCCGGGTAATTCGGACGAACAAATCCATTAAATTTGAATTGGATTAAATAACATAAATTAATTTAAATTAAATTAAATTAAATTAATTATAAATTAAAATTAATAAATAAGATTTATTAAATCAGCCAGCGCATGTTTGGCTATTTGTTGATGGCACCACGTCACGTTGGCGCGTGAGATTTGCAGTCTTAAAAAATTAATTCTGGTACTTTCAGCGATTCAATCAAACTGAAATTCTATATATATACAATTATTTATACAATTAATTATGTGAAAAATTATCAAACATATATTTTTATTTTTACGGTCACTTTAGAAGAAAAAAAATCAAAACGTTGTAGGTAATGACCCTCTTCCGGTTGAGCTACGTTCTCAAAAGTTGATAGAAAACTATGAATTTTGAATAATGCCCATGTACCAAATTTCATCATTCTAGCTCAAACCGTTTTTGCGTAATCTTGGTTACATATATACACATTTTTTAACACTGCAAATCTCACGCGCCAACACATTTCTTATTGTTATGAAATAAATACTAATTATAGGCCATACATTTATGACAAACACAAAAAAATTACAAAAAAAAAAATTTTAATTTACTTTATTTGATTTGTTGGACAATTAAAGATTAAATAACATAAAAAAATTAATAATTCAGTAAATTAATAATAATAATAATATATAAAGAAATACAATAATAATGATAATAATAATAATAATAATTGAGCATTATTTTAATAAACTTCGTCCAATGGTTTGATTGTAACTTCAAAAACCTTTAACAAAAAGAAAAAATAATATTAATCTTAATGAAATAGAGAATCAAAGGTAATATATATATACAATATTAATTAAAACTTACATTGACATAATTTGGAGCTGATATTGCATAAATTACTCCATCAGCAATGTCTTTTGATTGAAGTGCTGGCCAAGATTTCGTCTCTTCACCCATATCTGATTTCATATTACCCAATTTTAAAATTTCTGTATCAACATAACCAGGGCTAATACTCTGGAAAGAGAAAATATAAATTAATTAATAATTACTTTATAATATAATAAAGTGTTTCGGTTAGTTCGAAATAAAATGGAGGAGAGGAAGATGCAAGTTATAAATAATTAAATGTTTAAATTTAATAAAAATTAAATAATAATCTAATAAAAAATAGGAATATTTCTTGGAAAATATTAAAAAAGTTAAAGAGGAGGATTAATGGTACAGAATAAGTGAGGGTGGTGTTAAATAATTGTTTGAAGGGATACACGAAGAGAAGGAGGGGTCAAATGAAAAATAATTAATTGATTTTCGGATATAAATTAATCACACGATTAACTTACTGTGGTTCTGATTTTTGTTCCCAACTCTCTTAACTCTCGACGAAGTCCTTCATTAATCACGGTAACCGCGTGTTTCGTGGCAAAATATAATGTGAAAGGAATAAATAATGGTGGAGAATGGCCAGCAATACTATAAAACAAAAAAATATATATAAAATAAGATATTGAAAAATCATTACTACCAAAATTATGATTTTTGGAATTTAAAAGATTAATGATGAAATTGATATACGTATATATTGATTGAATCACAAAATTAATGATTTATTAGTAAAATAATTTTTTTGTTTTTTGGCAATTTAATATAATTGCTTCCTATTAATTAAAAATCATTATTATATATAAAATTACCTGTTTATATTAACAATATGCCCATCGTTAACTTTATTTTTGAGCATTGATCGAAGAGCTTCTCGGTTACAAATGGATAAACCAATTACATTGACATTAAACATTTGTCTCCATTTTTCAGATTCGCCAGCTATAAATGAAAGAAAAAATAGCAAAATAATTTTATATTATTAATAAAACTATATTATCCTTCTTTTAATATATTCTATTCTATCTGTTATCATTTTACCAGAAATTAGAATAGAAAAAAATTTTAATTTGTAAAAATCTTGAAAAATTTTGATTGTATATGTTAATTCAGTATATAAAAAGCAGTTTTCTTTAAAGATTTCATACTCTTTTTTTATCAAATAAAAAATGATATATTTTAATTTATCTCAAAAAATCTATTAAACTAAAGAAATCTATATCCTTATCAAATTATAAATTTATGCTATGAATTTAATAAATATTATAAATAAATATAAAAATTTTATGGTTATTATGTTTTCTTGAGTTTAAATTTTCTAAAAAGTTTTTAATAATTCAAAATTTGAAATTCAGTAAATACATTAAATTTTTTTTTTACTTTTATTAACTTAAAATAAAATAAAATTAGTTTGTTGGTTTACATTGAAAGGTGGTTTCGTAGATGACACCAGCGTTATTTACTAGAATATGCATTGCGCCAAGATTGTCCTCGACCCATTTAAATGCAGCTACAATCTGCTCTTCCTCTCCTACATCACATTTGAGGGCATGTAATTCACCTTTTTTACCACGCAACTTCTGTGCCAATTCCTTAACAAAAAAAAAACAAATAAGAATTACTAAAAATGTATAGAATTTCGATTATTTCCATTCATATTTAATAACAAAGACTTTAGACGGAATTTGAGATGTGAGGAATGAGATGAAGGGAAAATTTAGAGGTTGAAATCTGGGAATTAACCTTGCTTTTCTCATAACGAAAAAAAAGAAATTCCTAACCTCATCTAAAAGATGTCAGGCAACATTTAAACTGAATATTTATATTATATTTACTTCGATAGATAGAAGAAACATTCTTTAAATATCTTGTTCCTATATTCACCATATTAACATCATTCATTAAATAAAATAAATATATTTTTATTTAGTTGAAAATTTATTTGAATTTATATTCTTTAAATTAATAAGTTTACCTGTGGCCAGGTCCGAACTGACCCACGGTTTGAGTAAATTAATTTCCAGCTACAGAAACAATTTCAAATAATTTTAATATATCTATTAATGTAATAAAAACAGATAGGCATATAACATAAATTTTATTTTATTTATAATATATAAGACCAGGCTGTGACGTCATGAATGGTTGGATGACGTCATATAATTTTAAATTAAGAAAATACTAATAAAGATGATTTTTTTCGAGGATAAAACCAATACAAAGTGCATGATTCGTGGTGATATGTAAAAAACTCCTCATGTGAAATTTGGTGTGAAAATAACCCTTCCCTTCCTATCGTGGATCGCTAATACTACCACTTCCGGTTTCCGGATTTGCACCAAAAGTTGATCAATTCATCCTTCTGATGCATTAAGTAAATATACCAAATTTCATCAAAATCCGTTCAGCCTTTGAGTCTGTACACATCTATACGGATGGACGGACGGACAGACATCATGCTAAAAATACTTTTTTCTGTTAAGAAAATGCATGATTCGTGGAGATATGTAAAAATCTCCACATGTGAAATTTGGTGTGAAAACAATACCTCCCTTACTATCGTCCGTCGGTAAAAATTGATAAAAATTCAACTAATAAAAAAATTAATAAATAATAATTAATTTTTTAAACATATAAAGTTAATTTATTTGGAATTATAAGAACGGGATTATAATATTAAAAATTTTAACTAATCAATTAATATCTATTTGTGAGATTAATTAAAAAAAATGGATTAAAATGATTAATATAAATATTCAAATAAATTATATAAGCGAGATATATTAATAGATATAAAATAAATATACTAATCATTGTCTGTGTCTGTCTGTCTAACGATCTTTGTGTGAGGTCGCCAGTCTGAATACAGTTATTCAAATTAGAATATTGAATTTTATTAATTATCATTATAAGGAATCGGAAATCTGTTCTGTCCCTTTCCTCTGGAATATGCTTCTGCTTTTCCCCAATTTTTCTGGAGTTTTGACTTTAGTGCGTGGTGGAAAACCATAATTAAATTAAATTTGAATCCAAATTTAATTTTGGGAAAAATTAGAATTATATATTGTATATGAATGTTACATTTTTGTTTATTTCTTTTTTTTTTTTTTGGTTTGTTTTGTTTTCCTTATTTCTAATCTCAAAACACACATCAAGATCCGTTTTTATTTTGTAAATATAATTAATTTATGATTAGATAAACTAATTAATTGACTTTTATTTATGAATTTTTAAAAAATAATTTAAATAATTAATTAATTAAATTTATTTTTATATTTTTAAAATAATTTATTCATTCAAATTTATAAATAGTAATAGTAATATAAATATTTTTTAATCAATGGACATTTCATTCTTTGATTATAGTAAATTTGTAATAAATAAGAATTGTTTTCTTAATGCATATATTTGTTAAAATCAAATATCAAGAAATTTACATTTATTGTTATTTCATCAAGTTTGTTTAAAAACTACCTATAAATTGAATTTAATTATACTAAACGGTTAGGAAACTCTAATATTAAAAAACAGGGAAGAATAAATAATAACTCACTTGAACGCGTTCTACACGTCTTGCTAAGCCTACTACTTTAAGTCCATGCTTAACGAGTTCAATACATATTGCCTCGCCAATTCCAGCCGATGCACCTGTGACAATTGCAACTTTCCCTGACCAACGTTCCATTTCTTCTCACTGTCTCTTGGTACACTCTCGTAGAATGAATTCACCTGAAATGTAACTACCGATAGAATTCATTCGCTTTTGTATTCAATCTCAAAACTCACACCATCATCATCACGTGACACGAAATTACACCATAAATGAAACATACTTGTGAAAATTAATTAATACTTACTATCAAAATAGAAACTATCAATTTACAAATATTAGATATTTAGATAATATATATATATATATACATAATCAAATCATCATCTCAGATTATATTAAAAAAAATAAATCGATAAATAAAATTTGATAATACCCATCTGGTTCTTTAAGAAAAAAATTATTTGATAAAAATTTGTTTAATAAATATTAAATAATAGATTGCAACTAAAGTTATTAAATAAAATGACTATATAATTTTATTTTACATTATAAAGAGGAACAACACTTTAGATTTTGATAATATGATTTTTATTAAAATCATATTATCAAAATGCTTAAAAGAAGATAATTATATGAAATAGTATAAATGCAGACAAGGTCTACGATGATGATAGTATTTTTATCAATTAAATAATATAGCCATATATGGATTCATTTGACATTTTAAATTTAAATAAATATTAGATTCTAGATTCAAAGATATTATAAATGCATAATGATTTTTATAATTCCTTTTTATAACATATTTTCATATTACATATTATTATAAGATATATCGAATATATCTATATTTTTATTTTAAATCACTTATCACCTATTTTTAAGTGCCCAAGCATGTAAGAAAGCCCTAAGTAACCCTTTTCAACAAAATATTACTTTTGAAAATCGACTAAAAAAAGTCGGCAATAAAAGTTTGATCAGATGTGAAGTATTATGGAATAATTTATGTATCAATTATGACATCTATTTTGAAATCGAGGTAGTATATTATATTTTTAACGTGATGGAGCTGGTAAATTTTATTACAAAAGGTACAACTATACTCTTATTATTATATTTATTATTGTCTGCCCTCCGCCTCGATTAATTATATACTCAATAAATTATATATTGACAAGGTAATGTCAATGACTAAGATATTTTATAATAATTACTTTTTAAAAATAAATTATATATATAGGGGAGAGTTGCCTAATGCGGACTGGTTGCCTAAATCGTACCTTGGGTAAATTTCAGTATTTACTGATTGTTGTCGACATTTAGTTTTAAATAGATGAAGCAAATAAGATGTTGATATAAAAGGAAAAAAATCTAAGGAATCCTGGGGGTAAATGTGTTTCAAATACAATCCTTAAAAAAGAAATTAGGTTTACTATAAAATTTTAATGATTTTTTTAGCTATATTAATCGTAGTAGGTTTTTTCTTTTAATATCTATATTTTTATGACTATCGTTATTGTATTATTTGTTAGCATTATTTTTATGTATATTTTATACGTCCTTTTTTCGTTATTTTTACATTTTCAAAAGATTGCTATGTTTCTTAAATCGAAATCGTACCAGACTGGAGTTTCCTAAATCGTACTGGTGTCTACAAGTGCAATACCAAATATCCCAGTATCCGTAGATGAACAGACTGGTTTTCTACATTATATAAAGAATCTCGGCTTGAGAATATGATTCAATGCAAAAAATGTAAAAGATGGGTGCACGAGGCTTATGGTGAAGTCTTGGCTGGTGATAAAATTTACTATAGGTTATAAATTTTATTTATATCTAATCAATAACTGCAGAAATATTTTTTTTTTTAAATTTGATATGTATATTTATATTTATATTTTTATTTCTAATATTTACAATATTTCAATTGATCATATTGACCTTTTTAACTTATTTAACACAGAGAAAACATTCATTTTTCGACTATATATTACCTCTATTGATTTTTAAGATTATATGTACATGTTGTAATCATCAGTGCAAAGAATACAATACAACGAATGTTTATAATATTTTTATTTTTATTTTTTTAAATTCTAAAGTCACTTTTGGATTCTAGAGATCATGAAACGCGAAGATATGCAAAAAATTTTAAATTCTGAGCAATGTGCAGACAAAATACTTTTATATATATATATATAACATTTAAATTTATACTTATTATTTCTTTTCGTAGTTAAAACAAGGTTTTCATGTTTACTTGCATAATACATGGAACAACCTAATATTTGACTTAGAGACATAATATGACCACTTATACTAAAACATACATATATTTATTATTATCAAAAATGAAAAATAAAATTAAGAATAATTGTAATACATATATCAACGTTTAAGTTACTTGAAGTTTATTAGAATTTTAATTTATAATAATGATAAAAGTAAAAAATTTAAATTAATAAAAATTGGCATTAAATGATTTAGTTAATAATTACTATTCTTTTGGTATGATTAGATTTTGTTTTTTTAAACTATATATACCATATACCCATATCTAATAAAAAATATAATAAATAAGAACCTGTTCATATTTATAAAATGTCCATCAGTGATTTTATACTTGATCATATTTTGTAAGGCCGAACGACTACATAAAGTTGAACCCAAGACATTCGTATCAAGAATTTCCTTCCATCCATCAGGATTACCAACACCTATATATAGTAAATATTCATCCAGATGGAACCTTAATGAAATAATTTGAATTCCCGCCCTTTGTTGATTTTTGTATTTTAATTTAAGAATAACAATACCTCCCTTACTATCGTCGGTCGGTAAAAATGATTTAAATGTTAATTAATTATTTAATTATATCAAGTTATTTGAGCCAATCGTTCCTTTACCACCGCTAACGAGTGATTAGTCCCCACTCCTGCATTACCTTATCCAAGGGACTGCAACCTCTAGGGACCCCTTGAGATCTTGCGCTAATGACACCCTTGCACCTTGCATTTTTGGATCGCCGACAACTCGTCTAATTCGTCACGCTGCTGGCTCCGACTGTGGTACTGCGTCGGCCTACCATTGTTCAGATGCCACCCTTATAGTTGAGTTGATAAACTCAACGAGAAGCTTCAGTCGCAGGTGAGCCAGATTTTAATTGCCTCAACTTTCCCGATTTGATCGGGGGTAAAAAACTTTGGTTCCTATAGAGAACCATTTCTTCGGCATTGGATCCAAGTTGGAGTCCATATAACCATTTGAATACTCGAGATGTGTCCATCGCCAATTGATATCTGGATCAATAGGGCGAGAGATTAAGTGTTGAAGGATCAAGGAGACGAGCACTTATCCTCGTTAAACTAGATTTAATTTAGATTTAAGTATGCGTTGTACAATTAATTTAATTAATTAACATTTTTCTTATTGAACTTTGATTTTTATTATTAAATATTGTTAAATTGAATACAGTTTTTTGTTTAGCTATCTTTTTAATCCAAACCGAATCTTTGATATCTTAAAAAAGACCTTTATATACAGTCGACTAAAATAATCAAGGTATGAAGTTGAAGAGGTTTCTATCGTAATTAAATTAATTCCTCTTTTTAGACGTTCGAGCAAAATTAATAGAAATCAAGGATTTATTCCTTTAAATTTATTCCCCCCTTCGATTTCAGGAATAAAAATTTTACTTTAAATATTGAGGTCTTACAAGCAGCTATTATGTGTAGCTAGCGGATACAACTATAATATTATTATAAAACATACATACAAGTAATACTTATATATCAATATTTGATTATTGTTTTTTAAAAAGTAATATTTCAAAATAAATTAAATTATAATTGTATTTTTTTTTTAGATATTCTTATAAATAGTTTTTTGATTCTAAAAAAAAATAATTACTTATTTAATTTTTAATTTAAATTGTTTAAAATATTTATTTTCAATTAATTAATTAAAAAAAAAACTAATGAACCAATGTGAAAATTTCACATATGACCAAGTATTTAAAGAAATTAAAATTTTTATTATAACCATAAATACATAGAAAGGGCAAAATTATATATTATGTTAGTGAAAGTTTATTTATGGCAGTGATTCCGAAAGTGGCCCTGGCGCGGTCCTGGGAGGCGGTGATGGCGACAGATGCATTTAGGGAAAATTAGTTGAATATTACTTTTTTATTCTGAGATCAATAAATAGATACATAATTTCAATGTTTCTAATTTACACCTTTATTTATAATATTTTGCAAATAGGTACATTTAACTTTCGGATTAATTGTTATTAAAAATAAAAATTAATTTCCAAGAGGTCGCTGAGTAAATGTTTTTATGGAAAGGGGAGGTTTGACCAAATAAGTTTGGGAACCACTGACTTATGGAAAAAGTCATTTTAATCAAAGTATGAAAGTTTCATAAAATTTATCAATATGTCGATAAATATAAAAAGCAAAACAATATAAAATGCCTGCATTTTATAAAACATTATTTTATAAAACAGGTACAAATATTCAATTTTTTAATTGCAAAATTGATTTTACATAATTTTTACCAATTACAACATAGGGTATTTAAAAGAAATCGAATGAGTATTTAATGTTTTATTAAAGATATATATAGAATAACAAAAAAATTATTAATTCAGCAAATTAATAATAATAATAGTATATAAAGAAAAACAATATTAATAATAATAATAATAATAATAATAATTTGAGTATTATTTTAATAAACTTCGTCCAATGGTTTGATTGTAACTTCAAAAACCTTTAACAAAAAGAAAAATTAATATTAATTAATACTAATAAAATGGGGAATGAATTATGTGGGTGTGGTAATATATAAACCATATTAATTAAGTCTTACATTGACATAATTTGGAGCTGAAATTGCATAAATTACTCCATCAGCAATGTCTTTTGGTTGAAGTGCTGGCCAAGATTTCGTCTCTTCACCCATATCTGATTTCATATTACCCAATTTTAAAATTTCTGTATCAACATAACCAGGGCTAATACTCTGGAAAGAGAAAATATAAATTAATTAATATAATTACTATAAGAAAATTGTATCTAAAATAAATTGTTTCGCGGGGTTCCAAATAAAGTGGAAGAGAGGAAGATGCAAGTGATAAATAATTAAATGTTTAAATTTAATAAAAATAAAATAATAATCTAATAAAAAATAGGAATATTTCTTGGAAAATATTAAAAAAGTTAAAGAGGAGGATTGATGGTACAGAATAAGTGAGGGTGGTGTTAAATAATTGTTTGAAGAGAAGGGGGTCAAATGGAAAATAATTAATTGATTAAATTAATAAAACGATTAACTTACTGTGGTTCTAATTTTTGTTCCCAACTCTTTTAACTCTCGACGAAGTCCTTCATTAATCACGGTAACAGCGTGTTTTGTGGCAAAATATAATGTGAATGGAATAAATAATGGTGGAGAATGGCCAGCAATACTATAAAACAAAAAAAACAAATATAAAATGAAATATTGAAAAATCATTACTACCAAAACTATGATTTTTGGAATTTAAAAAATTAATGATGAAATTGACATACGTATATATCTATATCTATATATATATATATTATAGGGACAAATTTAATGATCCGATTTAATAAAATAAATTCTTTTTTATCTCAATTTAATATAAAATGCTTCCTATTAATTAAAAATCATCATTATATAAAAAAATACCTGTTTATATTAACAATATGTCCATTGTTAACTTTATGTTTAAGCATTGATCGTATAGCTTCTCGGTTACAAATGGATAAACCAATTACATTGACATTAAACATTTGTCTCCATTTTTCAGATTCGCCAGCTATAAATGAAACAAAAAAAATAGCAAAATAATTTTATATTATTAATAAAACTATATTATCCTTCTTTTAATATATTCTATTCTATCTGTTTTCATTTTACCAGAAATTAGAATTGAAAAAAATATTAATTTGTAAAAATCTTGAAAAATTTTGATTGTATATGTTAATTCAGTATATAAAAAGCAGTTTTCTTTAAAGATTTCATACTCTTTTTTTATCAAATAAAAAATGATATATTTTAATTTATCTCAAAAAATCTATTAAACTAAAGAAATCTATATCCTTATCAAATTATAAATTTATGCTATGAATTTAATAAATATTATAAATAAATATAAAAATTTTATGGTTATTATGTTTTCTTGAGTTTAAATTTTCTAAAAAGTTTTTAATAATTCAAAATTTGAAATTCAGTAAATACATTAAATTTTTTTTTACTTTTATTAACTTAAAATAAAATAAAATTAGTTTGTTGGTTTACATTGAAAGGTGGTTTCGTAGATGACACCAGCGTTATTTACTAGAATATGCATTGCGCCAAGATTGTCCTCGACCCATTTAAATGCAGCTACAATCTGCTCTTCCTCTCCTACATCACATTTGAGGGCATGTAATTCACCTTTTTTACCACGCAACTTCTGTGCCAATTCCTTAACAAAAAAAAACAAATAAGAATTACTAAAAATGTATAGAATTTCGATTATTTCCATTCATATTTAATAACAAAGACTTGAGATGGAATTTGAGATGTGAGGAAAGAGACGAAGCGAAAATTTAGAGGTTGAAATCTGGGAATTAACCTTGCTTTTATCATAACGAAAAAAAAGAAATTCCTAACATCATCTAAAAGATGTCAGGCAACATTTAAACTGAATATTTATATTATATTTATTTCGATAGAGATAGAAGAAACATTCTTTAAATATCTTGTTTCTATATTCACTACATTACCATCATTTATTCATTATTAAAAAATAATATTAATTAATAATTAATTTATTTTTTAAACATTTAAACTTCATTTATTTGGAATTATAAGAAACGGTATTATAATATTAAAAATTTTAACCAATCAATTAATAAATATTTGTGAAATTAATTAAAAAAAATTTGATTAAAATTATTAATATAAATATTCAAATAAATTATATAAGCGAGATATAATCAAATGTACTCTACAGGAGGGTGACACGTAAATGAGTCTTCCGGAAACCTTATGTGTTTTTACTCTGGATATTCTAAGATGGCGCCGATGTCAACAAATTACATATTTTTTTAAAATTTTTGTTTATTTTGATCATATGATGTGCATTCATTTGACCACCATTTTGACTAAGAGACATCAGCTGATATTGTTTATATAGTAAGTTTAATTTTATTATTATATAAAATATGTTTATATATTTTAATTAATTATATTATTATATATATATTATGTATATGTGGGAAACGTCCTCTTGGAAGACCAAGGACACGGTGGGTGGATAATGTGGGAAAGGATGTGAGAGAGATGGGAGAGGATAGGGACTGGAAGGTTATGGCTCAGAATAGGAATTCTTGGAGGGGTGTGGTTGCTGCGGCTAAGAACTTTCGAATTCCATAGAGTCACAAAGATAGATAGATATTTTAATTAATATTATATTATATTATATAAAATGTATAATATTTGATATTTTTGCAGAATCCGTGTTGTGCTTATGCAAAACGTTAAACAAATCCTCTTCCTAGAGAAGTTTTGATTTTAATATTATAAAATAAATCATTGTTAAATTTATGAATTTTTATTTGTCATCAGCAATAGGTTTGATGCATTTCTTATTTTATTATTATTATATTTAATGTAAAAAAAAATATTTTTAGGGATTATAATGGATTTTTTTATCTATGAATTTTATCCTTTATATAAAGATATCACATATAAAACATTACTCTTTTTATCTATATGTGTAAATTTCTAAATGCAATTTAAAAAAATTTTTTCATTCCATCTATTTCTTCTAAATAAAAATAAAATTAAAAAACCAAGCAAGCCCCCCCACCCCCTTTTCCATCAATTAGTTGTTCTGGACATTCTAAGATGGCGCCAAATAAGGTTTCAAATGTTAACAGGGGCGTGTCAAGTCTTGTTTATGGTCTGTGGTACCAATCGTGTGATCATCGTGTGTGTCTGTCTGTCTAACGATCTTTGTGTGAGGTCGCCAGTCTGAATACAGTTATTATGAAATATTCAAATTAGAATATTGAATTTTATTCATTATCATTATAAGGAATCGGAAATCTGTTCTGTCCCTTTCCTCCGGAATATGCTTCTGCTTTGCCCCAATTTTTCTGGAGTTTTGACTTTAGTGCGTGGTGGAAAACCATAATTAAATTAAATTTGAATCCAAATTTAATTTTGGGAAAAATTAGAATTATATATTTTATATGAATGTTACATTTTTGTTTATTTCTTTTTTTTTTTTTGGTAAGTAAAATTCCCTTCCTTATTTCTAATCCAAAAACACACATCAAGATCCGTTTTTATTTTGTAAATATAATTAATTCATGATTAGATAAACTAATTAATTGACTTTTATTTATGAATTTTTAAAAAATAATTTAAATAATTAATTAATTAAATTTATTTTTATATTTTTCAAATAATTTATTCATTCAATTTTATAAATATTTTTTACTCAATGGAAATTTCATTCTTTGATTATAGTAAATTTGTAATAAATAAGAATTGTTTTCTTAATGCATATATTTGTTAAAATTAAATATCAAGAAATTTACATTTATTGGTATTTCATCAAGTTTGTTTAAAAACTACCTATAAATTGAATTTAATTATACTAAACGGTTAGGAAACTCTAATATTAAAAAACAGGGTAGAATAAATAATAACTCACTTGAACGCGTTCTACACGTCTTGCTAGGCCTACTACTTTAAGTCCATGCTTAACGAGTTCAGTACATATTGCCTCGCCAATTCCAGCCGATGCACCTGTGACAATTGCAACTTTCCCTGACCAACGTATCATTTCTTCTTACTGTCTCTTAGTACACTCTGGCAGAATGAATACACCTGAAATGTTACTACCGATAGAATTCATTCGCTTTTGTATTCAATCTTAAACTCACACCATCATCAGCATCACACGTGACACCATAAAATATACATACTTATGAAAATTAATTAATACTTACTATCAATATAGATACTATTAATTTACAAATATTAGATATTTAGATAATATATATATATATATATATATATATATATATATATATATATATACATAATCAAATCATCATCTCATATTATATTAAAAAAAATAAATAAATCGATAAATAAACGATCGATAATTAAAATTGATAATTTCCATTTAGTTCTTTAAGAAAAAAATTATTTGATAAAAATTTGTACAATAAATATTAAATAATATATTGCAACAAAAGTTATTAAATTAAATGACTATATAATTTTATTTTACATTATAAAGAGGAACAACACTTTAGATTTTGATATGATTTTAATAAAAATCATATTATCAAAATGCTTAAAAGAAGATAATTATATGAAATAGTATAAATGCAGACAAGGTCTACGATGATGATAGTATTTTTATCAATTAAATAATATAGCCATATATGGATTCATTTGACATTTTAAATTTAAATAAATATTAGATTCTAGATTCAAAGATATTATAAATGCATAATGATTTTTATTATTCCTTTTTATTAATAATATTATTAAAATTCCTTTTTATAAATATTTTCTTAATACATATTAATCTAATATATCATATATATACATATTTTTATTTTAATACAAATCAAATAAATTAAATAAATAAGTAAATAAAATATAATTTTTTCCCATCTTAGTTAGGAGATTATCAATGCGGATTAAAGTCAAAACGGACAATATTTGATCAAATCTATTCTCCCTAAGTATACTCAATATTTCTGTATACCAATTATTATGAGCTAGTTTAAATTAAATTGTATTTAAATTAAAATAAAATAATTATTTCAATTTTTTAAATTTTGTGGTGTTGAGAGAATATTAATTGAGAAGCGTTCCGTTGGTAGACTAAAGAAGCAGAAAGGACAAAGTATAAAGAACAACTTGAGGAAGATGGGAGAGAATAGGATTTGAATAGAGGGGCTTCTGGACATGGACTTTGTTTGCTTTGAAAGAGTAACTTTTAATTCTTCTAGAAAAGTTTTTTCTGATGGAGGATTACAACTATGGCCTATAAAAATTAATAAAATCTAAATCCCCATGGAACAAATAAATAAATAATTTTAAATAAATATAAATATAGATAAATATTTTAAATTTAAATTTTTTAATGATTATATTTTAGTATATAGTATAGTAAATCTATTTTATATAATGTTATAAAAAAGTTATAGTTTTAGTTTTATAAAATATCTCATGTCTCTTAACTTTAGATTTTCTTAAATTTCATTATAATAATAATTATTCAATAAACCAATGATAATAATAATGAAATCATTATAGAATTATATTATATTATAATCCTTTATAATACATACAATAAAATATATAATTAATTTACTGATTAAATTAAAATATAAATAACAAAAAAACATAAAAAGAATTAAATGATTTAATATACTAATTGAAATAAAATATTTGAGAACCTATATCAAACAAATTTTCAACTAAATAATACGTTTATCACTTTGAGGGTACACAAGACAGAGCTTCCTGTTTAGGTGCGAAGAACGCTAAAAGTGGTCTATTTTTTTATTTAACGTCCTTTCTCACATGTTCTATATCTCATAATTAATTCTAAAAACATATTAAATGTACCATTATGAAACATGTTCAATTTAAATTAAGATCTTTTCCAAGTTACCTATGTTTCTCAAAGTTTATATTGTTGTTGAATGGATAAAAAATTAGGTGAATTTTATAGAAGGTTAGTCATCACATTGCTTTATAATCTTAATTAAAATTTATAATTATTGCATTTAAAATAATTTTTCTATTAGAAATTAAGTAAAATATGGACATTTTATAACAATATTTCATATATTTTGATACTAGCTGCTCAAAGCGCCTTCCGCGCTCTTCACACCTAGACGGGGGCTCCACCCCTGTATCCCCGAGTGGTACATAGTATTTGGTTGAAAGTAGTAAAAGGTTTTCATCCATTTTGTTTCAATCAGTATATTACATAAAATATTCATTTCTTATTGTGTTCTTATTTAAAATATATTTTAATTTAATCAGTAAATTAATTATATATATTATTATTGTATATGTTATATCTATCTATCTACCTGGCTCAAAGATACTCGAAAGTTCTTGGCCGCAACAACCACATTTCTCCCTCTTCCTATCGCAGCTTTTTCCCTTTTATAACCCTATTTCTGAAGATGCAGAGAGGTCATGCAATTTCTTGTTATGCAGTCTCCGCCATTCTCCGGTGACCTCATCTTTCTTTGGCCATTTGAGAATCCTATACTCAAATACTCTGAATCTACTATCATCTCCCAGGGTCATAGATCATGCCTCCCACCCATATAATACAACAGGCAAAATAGTTGTTTTATATATTTTAATTATGATTCCTTTAATTTAATTTAATTTCCTTTAATAATAATTTTGATGAGATAATTAGATATTAATAAAATGTATAGGCTATGTTACTATAGAGGTATATAAGAATATTGTGATGAAATTTCATAGAAATCGGTTCAGCCAATTCTGAGTCTATAAAATAGTTATTTTCAGGACAGTCAGACAGACATGAAAAATTCTAAAGTCACTTTTGGATTCTAGAGGACCTGAAACGCGAAGATATGTACAAATTTTTAAATTCTGAGCAATGTGGAGACAAAAACCTTTTTTTACCGACCGACGATAGTAAGGGAGGTATTGTTTTCACACCAAAATTCACATGTGGAGATTTTTACATATCTCCACGAATCATGCATTTCCTTAACAGAAAAAAGTATTTTAATCATGATGTCTGTCCGTCCGTCCGTCTGTCTGTCCGTCCGTATAGATGTGTACAGCCTGAACGGCTCAACGGATTTTGATGAAATTTGGTATATTTACTTAATGCATCAGTGGGATGAATTGATCAACTTTTGGTGCAAATCCGGAAACCGGAAGTGGTAGTATTAGCGATCGACGATAGGAAGGGAAGGGTTATTTTCACACCAAATTTCACATGAGGAGTTTTTTTACATATCACCACGAATCATGCCCTTTGTATTGGTTTTATCCTCGAGAAAAATCATATTTATTAGTTTTTTCTTGATTTAAAATTATATGACGTCATCCAGTCATTCATGACGTCACAGCCTGGTCTTGCATATATATTATAAATAAAATAAAATTAAAAATGTTTATATTTATTATTTATGTATCCATATCTGTTTTTTATTAAATCAATAGATATATTAAAATTATTTGAAATTATTTCTGTAGCTGGAAATTAATTTACTTCAAACCGTCGGTCGGTTCGGACCTGGCCACAGGTCAACTTTTTACTGACCGACGATAGTAAGGGAGGTATTGTTTTTTCAAAATATGATAATTTCATTAATGAACTTCTTACTGATATATTTATAATTTTTTTTTTAATTTTAATTATTATTAATATTCTTAAAGGATGATTTATCTGTTTTCATCTATTTTGTAAATATTCTGTTTAGAATAATCCAAAAAAAAAAACATTTAATAAAGAATAAATAAATTTTAATTTAGAATAAAAAATATTTTTTCTGAAATTAAAATTAATTATATAAAATTTATATATATAAATCAGATTGATTTTTTTATTATCATATGTCAGTGTGATGTTATAATATCCAATTTATTAATGGTTAATGGATAAAGATGAAGTTTTTAAATATTTGGAACAAAATAGTTTTTAAAAATGAGCAAAAAAAAATTTTAATATGTGTAAAACGTACCTTTAAATTCAATTAAAAGATTAAAATCAAATTTAATAAATAATTATAATTATTTCATGAATTTTAAATAATTCTGTTTTTGAATGCGCGCGCACCCTTCCTCTACCCCGAGCTCCCTTCGCTTTCCTACACCTTCGGCCGGCCTTAGTAGGCAAGTGAGCACTCACACACACTCACAGCGCAGTGCATTCATACGCGGAGCTGATTTCGGCTAAAATCAACTCTTAATCACTCGATAATAAAAAAATATATTGAAAATTAATTTCTTTTTATTAACTACTTATTAATTGAACCCAGAAATTATTATTGATCGTTAGAAAAAAAAAAATTAAATCATACTTAAATGATATTAAATATAATATTTATAATGATTTATAATAATTTTAATAACTTATAATTAAATGCTTATTGATTTCACATTTTATAAATTCAATAAAATTAAAAAAAAATCCAAAAATTATTATTTAAATAAATTATATATTTAATTTAATTTCCCTTCAATATATAATAAATTTTTAATTAATTTCCTATTATACAAAAACTAACTATATTAAAAATTCTCACAGACCTAAAAATAATTCATATTTTATTAATTTTAAAAATATCTTTAGTAATCTTTCAAATATAACTTATTTAAATACATATTTATCTCCCCTTTTTACCTACCGATGTATTGTTTTCACACCAAATTTCACATGAGGGGATTTTTACATATCACCACGAATCATGCACTTTGTATTGGTTTTATCCTCGAGAAAAATCACCTTTATTAGTTTTTTTTTAATTTAAAATTATATTACGTCATCCAGGCATTCATGACGTCACAGTTTGGTCTTGCATATATATTATAAATAAAATAAAATTAAAAATATTTATGTTATATTCATATCTGTTTTTTATTATATTAATAGATATATTAAAATTATTTGAAATTGTTTCTGTAGATGGAAATTAATTTACTTCAAACCGTCGGTCGGTTCGGACCTGGCCACAGGTCAACTTATTATATATGTATATAGAAATTACATTTGTAACGTGATTACGCTGGTAAATTTTATTAAAAAAGTGAACCATTATTCTGTTATTATTATATTTATTCTTGTCTACTCTCCATTTCAATAAATTATATACCTGTAGAGATAGTAATTTCTCGATGGCTGTGATATTTTATAATAATTACTTTTAATAAATATTCAATTAGTTCTAAGATAAAGGATTATTTATGTTAATGGATTTAAAATAATTTATTTATCAATAATAAAATAATATCTAAATTTTAAGTGTGAATATAAGGAATTTTAATTTATATAATTAATTTACGAAAATGTGAAAATTCTTAATTAATATAACAAAATGGTATATTAAATTTTCTTATGTTTAACATAACAATTCATCAATATTTATTTTTAAGATTATTTTTATATAATTTTTACCGACCGACGATAGTAAGGGAGGTATTGTTTTCGCACCAAATTTCACATGTGGAGATTTTTACATATCTCCACGAATCATGCATTTCCTTAACAGAAAAAAGTATTTTTAGCATTATGTCTGTCCGTCCGTCCGTCCACATAAATTGACAAATATATTGAACCATAGATATGTGGGTTTCTCGTACTATCGTAATCCAACAATATTATCTTGCTTTGAATCAATCTCAGTGAATGGTATTAACCATTAGCGGATATTTTGTTTTGTCAGAAGGAAAATATTCATAATATGGGAAGAGCCGTCTGAAGTGAGCTTTGAAATAGAAACTGTTGATAGATGCTGAGAAATAATAATGATGATCAATTGAAGACCTTAGAGCGAAACAGTGGTAAGCCACAAAATCAAAATGTTGAGATATTGCAGTTTAAAGTGTAGAAAAAAGATAGAAAACATTGGGTTTACTGCATATATTTCAAATTTGCTCAATATGTAATATCAGTAAAGGGAAAAAGTCAGCAACTATTATTTCTTAGATATATATAATTAAGAATAAAACAATTTTCTACAAAAGTGGCTTACCATTGTTTCGCTCTAAGGTCTTCAATTGTTTCGATACTAAGGATCATGAAATTAATTAATCTAAAAAGAGTATATAAATGAACATTCAAAAATTTTAAAAATTCATACTGTTTGAAGGTTATATAAATGTACATTAGATCCATAAAATATTCCTTAAAAAATAAATAAAAATAAAAGTAAACGGCAGAAATAATAAAGTATAAATATTATTTTTTGAAATATATATTATAAAATTTTTTAATCATTTATTTATTTATTTATAGAAGAATTACAATTGCAGAGATAAATTTATTAAAAAACACAGGAGTGTGTATACTCAGATACTTATTTTTAAACGAGTTATAAAGATTTTAATTGTCAAAATAGTCAGTGTCGCCATCTTCATAATTTTACTTATTTAATTACTATTAACTGATGTGTAATATCTTAAAGATTGTTTTTCCCTTCAAGGCCGAACTTTCCTGGAATTACAATTTGAGATTATGTTTTGATAATCACTTACAAAAAATTAAACATCATGATCGATTTTGTATTACTGTTCTGACTTTTTAATATTAACACTTTATATAGTTGAACTCGATGCAATTTTTTCCAAGAATGAATGTTTTGAGAAGGTGGATAATTATATTTCGTACGGATAATCCAAAATTCTTCATTTTATGCAAACAAATTCATGTCCGTGCCACAAAATTATAAAAAATATTTTTGAAGTAACTAACGTGCCACAAAATTGTCATTTTTTTCTCTACCACCTGTACCCCTTTTAGCTTGAATATATAATCGAATAGTTTTGTATAACTTCTAACTGTCCTGTATAAAGGTCTTATAATTTTAAATATTAAACTTTATTCCAAAAAAATAAAATTATTATTAAAAAATTTGGAATTTATTTTTGGTAAAAATATATCTTTCCTAAATTTTATTTTTTATTTTTATTGTATGGAAATTCTTTAATTGATTTTAGTTTGTAGTTTTTAGTTGTAGATAATGACAAAAAAGCAAAATTTATATTTGATACCGTGAGCCACTTACATTTTCTTGTTTTGACTTCCTATGTTAAATTCTAGAAAAAGGTTGCGATTCTGGCACTATTCTCCAACCGTCCTATGCGTAAAGTAAAGCTTGATATAAATGTTATAAAATTAATTTTTCTTTTTTTTTAATAAATATTGATAAAATTTACAGCATATATTAAAATAAGAGCATATAAGAATATTCTGGTAATAGGTGTATTTCAACGCCCCAATCAATTTTGAGTTTATAATTTCACAATTTTCCAGACAAACAGACAAATAAAATGACAGACACGAAGAATACAAAAGTTATATTTGGGTTCCCCAGGTCATGAAGAGTAAAGATTTCCAAAAAATTTTAAATCCTGAACAATGCTATTTGTACGGTAACAACACGCAATGACATAATAGAAGTCCAAACGGTATACACTGAGTCTATCTATCAGGAATGTTTTTATATTAGTACTCAAATTTCATAAATTTGAATTTTAATGTGATTTATTCATTTTTAATTTATTTCTATTGTAAAAAGTTATAATTATTAAAAAAATAATTTTGTCTTTATGCGTGTCATGAAATTTTTCAAACGTGCCACTTTTGGCACGCGTGCAATAGGTTCGCCATCCCTGCTCTAGGGTCTTCCCAGGCGCCATTTATCTTATTAAACTTACGTTAAAGGGGTATTCAAAACACATGCTAAAATACTGTCAAATAATACCTAGACCACCGTAACTAGATGCAAAAAATTCTAAAATTCTCGGGAAAATTGGGCTATATATTGTTCTCCCTTCTCCAGAGTCTCTCTGGTCTCCCCTGTATAATTTTCTTTTCTTTCATTTATTTAATTTATGTATATTTATTTGTATATATTTATTATATTTAAATGAAAAAAAATTATAAAAATATAATTACATATTATTATGATGAAAAATTTGTTTATTGTTTTAAAAATTATTATATTACAATTTTACAATTTGAATATCCAAGATGTGCTTCACATTCCTTCTTTAACGTGTTGAATAACCATTTCGCTAATCTTTAAATAAAAAAGAAAAAGAAAATATTAAAATGATTATTAGAAAGAATTTAAATATAAATTTTCTTACATTTACAATAGATGGTACACTTAAAGCATAGATTACAGCACTTGTTATATGTTCTGCTTCCAAATAGGGCCTATCAGTCCCAAATTCTTCTAATTGTGTACCAGCTGCATCAAGAATTTCAGTTGCAACAGCTCCTGGACTTACGCTCTAAAATAAAATTATAATTATCAAATTATTTAAAAATCAAATTATTTAAAAATAAATCAATTGCCTATTTTTAATATTAACTATTACATGAGACTTTGATGGACAAGAATATATTCAGGGTATTTAAAAATAATTCTAAGTTATCTTTATACATGGTTATTCTAAATCAGCGGTCGCCAAACTTTTTGACCTCACGGACCAGTTAATTCATAATTTAAATCCCGCGGACCACTAATAGGATTTTTTAAGTGTTAAATATATTTATAAATAAAAATTGTGATCAAAGAACACATAAACATTGAGTTTTTATAACTTATCACGTATTGTTACGAATTGAATCATGTTTTAATGCATCTTAAAACATAACTTAACATGATGATTAAGTATATTCCACATTTTTCTGCGGGCCAGCGAAATTTTCTCGCGGACAACCACTTTGACAACCGCTGGTCTAAATGATAGACCCATTTTTACTATCTCGCCAGAGATAGTATTGTGATCACGAAAATTTTCGATGTTGAGATTTTGATGTTTTTATACCATACGTGAATCATTTTCACTAAGGTTGAGAAAAATGTATGTGCGTGTGTGTGTATGTGTATATATAGGTATGTAACCAAGATTACGCAAAAACGGTTTGAGCTAGAATCATGAAATTTGGTACATGGGCATTATTTAAAATTCATAGTTTTCTATCAAATTTTGAGAAATGTAGCTCAACCGGAAGAGGGTCATTAACTACCACGTTTTGATTTTTTTTTCTTCTAAAGTGACCATAAAAAAAAGATATATGTTTGATAATTTTTCACATGATTAATAATTGTATAAAACTGCTATATATAGAATTTCACCTTGATTGAATCGCTGAAAGTACCAGAATTAATTTTTTAACACTGCAAATCTCACGCGCCAACACGTGACGTGGTGCCATCAACAAAGAGCCAAACATGTGCTGGTTTAATAAATATTATTTATTAATTTTAATTTATAATTTAATTAATTTAATTTGATTTAAATTAATATATTTTATTTAATCCAATTCAAATTTGCGAGATAGTCGAGAGGAGACACTCCAGATTTTTATAATTAGGAATTTAAGTATAAATTCAAAATTAACATTCTTCACCCCAATGAAAACAGGAAGTTAAAAAGTTTTCCATACATTATAAGTTTTCAATTTGGAGCAATGCAATCATCTACGGAATCTACGCGATAGCCAAACTTCGCATTTATTAAAATACAATACGAAATTTTAAAAATGGGTCTATCATTTAGAATAACCCTGTAGAATGGAAAAAAAGTGAGATCACTTTGGTATAGCCGAGATTACATAGCAGGGAATCTCTATGCAAACAAGCTTAATATAAGGTTGTTCTAAGTTGTACAAATAGCTTAAATGAGTAAGAAAGGTTAAAGAAAAGATGTTTGTGGAAAAACCGATTGGAAAATGAGTAATAAAGAGAGGGTCACGAAGATCAGATATTAAAAGTCCAGAGGTGAAAGGAAATAGGAAATGAGTAGAGCTGTCTTAGAATATAGGCATTTAAAGGATACAAAAGAATTCAATGGATCCACAGAAATTCAATATTACAAAAAAATTAAAAAAAAAATTTTGTAAGAATTTAATTTTTCCATCAATATTATAATATATAATTTGAATATTTTTTTATTTTAATTATTTATATTTCATTAATAATAAATGTTTAAAAATATTTTTTTTTATTCATCGACATATCTCTAATTAAAAACAAAATATAATTTTAATTACTTATAATTTTAAAAAAATGATAATTTAATATTATTAATTGAAATAATGAATAAATATTTTTTACTTACTGTAACACGAATATTTAAATTCAAACTTAATATTTCTTTTCGTAGTGCATTAGTTAATACAAGATTTGCATGTTTACTTGCATAATACATGGAACAACCCAACATTTGACTTACAGGCATAATATGACCGCATAAACTAAAACATATACATATATTTATTATTAATAAAAATGAAAAATAAAATTAAGAATACCTGTAATACATATATCAACGTTTAAGTTATTTGAAATTTATTTGAAATTTAATTTATAATAATGATAAAATTTCACAATTTAAATTAATAAAAATTGTCATTAAATGATTTAGTTAGTAAATACTACTCTTTTGATTTTGTTTTTTTAAACTATATATACCATATACCCATATCTAATAAAAAATATAATAACGAACCTGTTCATATTTATAAAATGTCCATCAGTGATTTTATACTTGATCATATTTTGTAAGGCAGAACGACTACATAAAGTTGAACCCAAGACATTTGTATCAAGAATTTCCTTCCATCCATCAGGATTACCAACACCTATATATAGTCATATATAGTAGTTAATACTATAATATGTAGATATACTATAAACTACAATAAATACACACATACACGTAATACTTATATATCTCTATTTGATTATTGTTTTTTTTAAAAAGTAATATTTCAAAATAAATTACTGTAATTGTATTATTTTTAAATTTTCTTATATATACTTTCTGATTGTAAAAAAGATTAAATTATTTATTTTTTAATTTGAATTATTTAAAATATGTATTTCCAATTAATTAATTAAAAAAACTAGTGAACCAGTGTGAAAATTTTGCATACGAATAAATATTTAAAAAACAATTTTAATTTTTATTAAAACCATAAATACATAGAATGGGCAAAATTATATATTATGTTATTGAAAAATCATTTTACTGAAAGTATGAAATAAAATTTATCAATATGTCGATAAATATAATAATTAAAACATTATACTGACTCAAATGACTTTGTTAAACATTATTTTAAACAGGAACATAAAATTCAATTTTTAACTCCAAAAGTGATTTTACATAATTTTTTCCAATAACACCTTAGGGTATATACCCAAGAAATCGAATGAGTTTTGAATGTTTAAGATGTTTTAAAGAAGTTGATTTCACCAAAAATATAGGTAAAGATAATATAATTAATTTAAATTTCGATAATAAATATATATTTTTGGTTTATATAGGAAAAAATATGTTTTTAAATTATTTATTTTTTTATTAATTGTAATAATAATGCAAATAATTATAATTAATTGTAATAAACCTACCTTTGAAAAATACTTCTCTTAATAATCCAGCATTATTAATTAAAATGGATACCCCACCAAGATTTTTATCAACCCATTCAAATGCTTCATTAACTTGATTGGCTTGTGATACGTCACATTTCAAAGGGTAAATTTTTCCTTTACAATCCTTTGGCAACGCTTTGATCAAATCTTGTACACGTTCTTCTCGTCGGGCTAAACCAACAACCACCAATCCATGTTTCGCCAATTCAATGACAAGATCAGCACCGAGACCGGCTGAAGCGCCTGTCACAACCGCAACACGACCATTCCAACGTTCCATTTTTTTTTATGCTTATCCTACCCGTATACACACGCTCTCACTAAATGACTATTTACGTAAATAAGATTCATAACTAATATTTATACCATATATTTTTATAAATCACATGATATTGATTATTAATATATAGACAAAAAAATCTAATAATGATGATTAGATTATAAATATATTAGTTAAATATTTAATATTTGTTCAATGATTTTATAAAAAAATATTATATAATTATAATAAAATTAGAATCATTATTATTTTAATAAGTACATTAAAAAAAATATCTTTATATATATAGATAAATATATATGTATTAAGCTTCCGAATAATTACCATATAAATGGTTTTGAACTTTCATCTCAATTATTGTTGTCGATTTCTCTTTGATTAGCAATAAATTTAGTTTTTTAATTATTATTTTGTTAATATTATTACTATATATATTCAATATATATATGATTTTTTCTTTCTTTAATTGGTAATTCATTTAAAATTCTAATTAAAGAATGTTTTTTTTCATCTAAAATAATCAATAAATATATAATCTAATAATATTAAATTAATTTTTAGAATCAATCAAATAATTAATAAATAATAGAAATAAAAATAAGAATTTATATACTTTAATAAATATATATTACTATATCTTTATAGAAATATTTATTTTTGCATTCATTACTGAATATTGTCTATGAACAAATATATTTTTTTATTTGTGTTAACGATTTATTTTATATATCTTCCCGAAAGCAATAGTATATAGTTTTTATCAAAGAATAAATAAATGATAAAATAGGGAATGGGAGAAAAAAGATAACATTGGATATGTGATGTGGGGGAAAATTAAACAGGGAAAAGGAAAAGGGCAAGTCATCGATTTATTTAAAAAATTGAGGATCAACCTATTAAGTTAGGGTACCAAGTCGGGTTTACTTTTTGTATTTCTTGTTAGGTCATTTGTTTTAAGTCCTTTTAGTCTTCTCAATTGATGCCCGGCTTTGAGATTAGGGTGACTAAGGAGTAGGTAGAAAACTTTATTTTTTTCTATAGAATCTATTCCTAGGTCCCAATCAATCAATATGTTAGGAGTAAATGTGATTATTATCAGTAGTTTTTTTTTAATTGGGACTGTTGGATTTGGTAGCGGTTCCCACCACTGAATTCTATAGTTCCAAATGAGCTTAAAGATCATTTTGTAGATAATTCATTTATTGTTTCTAGTTCTAATTTTTGTCAGAGTAGCTAGTACAAATTGTTAAGATTACGTCTAAGTTGTTTCTTTTTCGGATTAATGTGCATCTCCCAATTTAAATATCTGTCAAGAAGTAATTCTATTTGTTTTACTGTCAATTTAATTGGATTAATTTAATTTTTAAGTTTCGTCTATTTAATTCAAAAGTTAAATGTGCAGATTTGTCCTCATTTACTTCTAACCTCTAGTTCTCAAGCCAAGGCCTTAAATAATCTATACCAACTTTGTTTGATAATACCAAAAGCTATTCTAGAGTCTTTTTATGAAGCGAGTATATTGGTTTCGTCAGTAAAGGTTGCTGTAGTTATATTTGGTTTAATCGATAAGCCATGAAAAAATAGTAAATATAAAATAGGCTCAAATTCACTGCCTTGTGGCACTGGTGATTTGACAAGGAAAATTCATTTTAATTCATTTTATCTTTAAAACTTCTGACAGACTGTAATAAAACACTGGGAGTATATCAATGAGCTTCTGAAGGAGACCTTCAGACCAAACTTATCAATTAATTTTCTCTCTTTGTACTATATGTACTTAATCATTGTATATTTACTCTTAATAACACTTATGATTTGTTTGGAAAGATGTTGTCATAATGATTCATATTTTATAGTTTCCGTTGTTATATGACAACAGTGAGGTTCTTCATAATATAGGGATATCGCAGAGAATCTTAATGACAGTCCAATATATAATATTATATATAATTCTTTAAATGCATGTTTTGTTTAATATATTCATTTAAAGTATATTATGATAATGATAATATTTTGATATAATTTAATATTATTATGCAGTATATTTATGTTTTTGTGTTTTATTCTTCTTCAATGTGATGAATATACATAAGTATCTATGAGATATGTTGACTAATATTTATAATACGTTCCATTTCAATTTGAAGGTAAAATGTTTAAATCATAAATCTATAATATATAAAGGTATATTTAGAATATTTGCAAACATTTTGTGTAGTAAAATAGTAAGGAAATAAAATAAGAAAAAATAGTGTTTTATCTTTCTTTTCTGTTTAAATAAAAGGATATTTGATTAGGATTGGTGTTAATAGGTTATAAATATTTGCCGATGCATTAGAGAGATGTATAATTGCATTTACCGTTGCATGAGATGGTAAAGTGAGAATTGTAATCACAGATTGGACGATATCTTCCGCTTGTAATGTTGTAATCTGTTTAGATTTTTCAATATTGGATTTATATGCTTTGAGATTTCTTAAAAGCTCTGTATCAACCATTCCAGGACTGATTGTCTGTATATATTTAAATTAGAAAAAAGAAAATATAAGTAATATATAGCTAGCTAATCTTTAATTCAATTTTTGTATTTTAATTCTATCTAGAATAATAAAATGTATTTTCTTTTTTTTAATTAATTTATCAAATAATATTCCGTACTATTGTGTAAATTCATAAGTATAATTAACCAAAAAATCATAACAAATAAATAAATAATAAAATTAAATAAATACATTAGCATATTTAAAAAAATCAGTAAATCAGTAAAGGAAGGAATTTCCTTTTCTTTACCTCATTTTTTTAAAATAAAAAAATTTCTTTAGTGTAAATATAAATTCAATACAAAACGGAATGCATTTTCTATGTGTGGTATATAAAAATTAAATTATAAATAAATTAATAATTTTAGAAATTGATAAGCCTTAAATAGAAAAATTAATTAAATTAGGTACTTATTATCTAATAAACTTGATTAATGAGTTTTAATTCGCCAGATAGTTATTTAAGAATTGGGAATACTCTTCATAATATATTATATGGTAATATATTATATATATATATGGCCATAATATTATATCATATGTTGTATCAAAATAAAAGTTAATTTACATTTATAACCAAAATAATCGATTTTGGAATATAATAATGAAATGGGAATGGAAATAGAAGGTCCAGTTTCAAATTTAGCAAAAATATTTACAAAATCAAGGAATGATTATTCTTACCGAAACTCGAATTTTTGTTTTTTTCGCTATCATCTCTTTTCTCAATCCATTTGTTATTTCATGCAGCGCCTTTTTTGTTGCTGAATACATTGTTAAACTAGCTTCATTTGGTGATTCAATAGCAAGAAAACTGAATTATTTAAATATTTTGTATTAAATAAAAATAAGTAATAAAATACATAAAAATATTAAAGATATTTTTTTTACCTGCTTATATTAATAATTTCACCATCTTTATTCAATTCCATATTTTTTAAAGTTTCTCTTATTAGAATTAAAGGACCAATGACATTTATATTAAAAATATTTTGTATTTCTTCATTTGAAGCACCTAAAAATAATACTTAATTAATTTGAAAAATCTAATACTTATTATCCTCTCTTAACGTGATACACCTGAAATAAATCTCGCAATTACAAAATTAAAGTTATATATATATATCTATCTTTGTGATCTTATGATTCTCGAAAGCCAACAACCACACGTTTTTATAAATCATATTTCAAAGAAAAATTTCAAAATTTGGAATAATTAAATTTATCAATATTATTATACGTATATAATAATTATTTAATAGTTTGAAAATAAAAAAAATTATTTAGCCACCTCTGAGTTACATTTACAATTTCAAGCATTTAAATACTTTTATCTTTTTAATAATTTTATATTCAAATCTTCAAATGAAATAAAAACAAAATATTTTACAGAATAGAAAAATAATTACAAAATTAATTTGCCTTATATATATATATTGTAATACATAAGCATAAAACGCCTTTTAAAAGGGGATTGTTATTAAGACATAATAAATAAACATTTAAACAAATATTGAAAACCTCACCCTCGTCCATTTTAAAACAATCCCCTAAAAAGAGAACAATGTAATTGAAATAGGATCACTTGATGGTATGGAACATTGTCATGTTTCCTACCTTTTCAAGGCTCAGAAATTACGTGATATGTGACAATCAATACAAATTTATAGATATATGAATACACATATATGTAGAGACTATTTATCAATAGAAATAGTAAAAAAATCAAAATTGAAAAAAAGAATTTAGATTCCTTTACCATTGTTCAAGTAGAGTATCCCATATTAGGACACTTTCCCCTATACACATAGTTTAGATTGACTTACTAACACTTTCTTATCATACTTATCGGTCATTTTGTAGTTAGTTTATTTTCTCAGTAACTCTCTCTAAACATCTCTCAATAATCTTTTCTAGTCTAATCAAGTATAAATACTTTTAAAAATTAATAATAAAATATCATTACTTACTTGTAATGATAATTCAGGTAATATTCCAGCACTATTTATAAGTATATGAATATAAATGAAATGTTTTTTTATTATTTCAAATGCATTCTCAATTTCTTTAGGTTGTGTTAACCGTTTGGCCGCTACGCAGCGCCGTCGCGCTTCGATATATCGTCTCCAATATAGCTACGCGGCGCGGTAGCGCTGTCATTTTAGTGCCAGTTTGTCGGTCGCCGTGGGAGGTTGTTTCTTGCCGCTCGTGTGTTTTTTAAATAAAAGTGTTCTTTCTCAAGCCTAAAGAGTACGATACATCAGTTTTTATTTTATAAATATTTTTTTTTATATTTTTTTTTCGCATTGAAAAACGTAGCCATGTCGAGTGATGATAATATTTCGGACTCTGAATTGAGTTCTAATTTCACATCTGAGAATGAATCTTTGGACACGATTGATGTAAGCAGTGATGACGATAGTGTAGTTGGTCATAGAAAGAAAAGATTGAGAGTGGAAAGTAAATCTTCAGAATCGTCTTCTTCTTCTTCTTCTTCAGAAACGGAAGATCTAACATTCATACCCATTCCACCAACAAAAACATTATTTTACAATGCTTGTCAAACACGCTAATACAGTTTTTCACCAGCATTATGTACCACATCAACAACTATCTATTGATGAATCACTGGTTGGTACACACTGCGATTCATCAATAAAGCAGTATCTTCCCAGTAAAAAGCATCATAAATGGGGAATAAAATTCTGGATGTTGTGCGACTCAATAACAAAATACTGCTTAGGATTTTTCTGTTACAAAGGAGCCAATAATGCAGAAGACAGGGATATAATAAAAAAAGACGGACTAGGATTTTCAGTGGTAGAAAAGTTATTGTCAGTTGGAAATTATCTACATAAAGGTTATCATTTATTTTTGGAAGGATGGTGTTGAATGGCTATATCAGAGGTGGCCATCCCAAATGATCTTGCGGGCCACTTTGGAAATGCATCATAACTTCGCGGGCCGCATATAAAATTATACATACCCATATTAGATTTAGACCCATTATAGATATTGTTTGGTGTGACAAATTGAAAAATAATGAATTTTTATTATGTTTACTATTATTTTTACATATAAACATATATAATATAATAATAATGATGATACTGAATGCACATTGTAAAAAATATATAATACTAAAAATTAAAAAAGAAACATCGAAATAAAAAAAATGAAATCATATTTATTTCACTAGTGCGATATTTGTTTCATGAGGGCGCAGAATAGAAAAGTGTGATGAATCTCGCGGGCCGCAAAAATGTTTACGGCGGGCCACATGCGGCCCGCGGGCCGCGGGTTGGCCACCCCTGGGCTATATCCTATACAAATCTAACCACAGAAAAAAAAATGTCCCGGCTGCAATTCACATCCGCTATTATTGGACAAATCGAAGAAGAATGGATGACCTTTAAAAATATGGAAAATGAAGCATCAACTTCAAGCCCAAAATTTGCTTTGGAAAAACTACCTGGACGCAATTTACGGCAGTGTGCGGTCTGCAGTAATAGGAGGACTGGAATAAAACGTTCCAATCTTATCTGTTGCCGTTGCAAGAAGGGGTTACATGGAATTTGCGCAGCAAAACATAAATGTTAAACTTTTTTTTTTAATTTTTATTTGGCTTTCCATTTTTTTTTATAACATACTACTTGTATATCATTTAATTGCCTTCAACAGTTGTTTCCATTAATTCTTTATCTACAAAATGTTAAAAGTTTTATGTAAATCGATGTAAAATTGGAGAAGTTATAAAGTTTTAAGTAGATATATATTTTTTATTTATTTTATACCAAAATTTCCTTTAGCGGTTTTGGAATGAATTAGCATTTTCATAGATAGCTGCCAAACGGTTAAATTACATTTAATTGCAAGAAGCTCGCCATTATTTTTACAATATTTTGTTAATAATTTAATTTTATCAACATTTCTTGCTAAACCAATCACTTTTAATCCATAACTCAATAATGTTTTTACAATTTCAGCACCAATACCTGCAGATGCACCAGTGACTACAGCCACTTTGCCAGACCAACGTTCCATATCTAAAATACAATTAATTATAATAAAAGAATCCAGAAAATAAAAAAAGTATATTTCGATTGAAAGAGAAAGAAAAACAAATTAAATATAAGTAATTTATAAGACAAAAATATATTTATATAATTTAAAATGGTATTATATACGACAGATAAAAAAAAATGATAATATACTAGTATATTTATAGATACGAATGACTTTGAATAAAGGTTTGATAGCCTTTAAGCTCTTATCTCTAAATTTAAATACAATTTATATAAGATAAAAATCATCAAAAATCAACATTTAATTAAAAAATGATTTTTAATGATATATTTTTTATATTATTTAATAATATAATAATTTAGTAAAGGTATATAAATCATTTGTTATATATGTCATACCGAAATAAAGATAATAATCAAACTTGTAACAAATAACACCATAAATCAAATGAAAATTTATTTATCATATAAATTATAATATAAAATATTAAATCCAAGAACAATCTGGCATTTCCTATTGTTTAATTATATGCCAGAAAATTTTTCTGTTATAAATAGTAATAAAAAAACATAATTTGATAATTTAATTATTGAGAAATTTATCTGTATTTAGAAGAAAACGAAATGCTAATATGTAATACCAAATAATTTTATCTTTAATAAATATATATATCAAATTTTGTTCTTTAATATTATTTATATCATTAATTTTTATTTTTATTATAGAAACATTCTTTTTTTTTAAATTTTGTATGATCTCTAGTAAAGTGATTATTACAATCACCAAAATAGAAGAAAAGTAATTTTGGAAAAAATGCAATGATTCATGATAATTAGTCGCAAGAATTTACTGAAATCACAATAAAATAGAGACATATATGGGAATTGGGATAAGATATAAATTTAATGGAGATTGATATGGTTACTTCGATAAAGAACATCCAAAAATAAAAAAAATAAATAATTATTAAATATGGTAAATAAGAACAATCTATATGTTGTGGTAATAATATTTTATTTGCAATTATTCAATTTCATTTTAATATTTATTTAAATTATTAGCCAGAAATTTGTATATATAAAATTTAATAATATATAAACACATATTAACATAATATATTACTATAACATTTAATAAGTTTAATTATTAATATATATATTTGGTTCTATCAGAGCCTTTTAAATATTTACACTTGGTACATTTTTATATCGATTTTCAATAGTAATTTTCAATTTTTTTTTAATATTATAGAATTTTATCATTAGTATGCTTAACAGTTATTTGAGATATCTAAAAAATAATTAAATAAATTATTAATTAAGATTAATTAAATCATTAAGAGTATTGTAGTATTATAGAAAAATTGTTTATATTTAGATACTTAATTAAATATTTTCTTTAATTTAAGAAATTGTTCTTTAAAAACTTACATTAACATTTGCAGGTGCTGATAAAGCATAGACCACAGTATCAGTTACATCATCTGGACTAAGCACAAATTTAGTGGTTTTTATATAATCGATAATTTCTTGATCAGCGTGACTATTATCACTGAGATTTGTACGAACAATCCCTGGGCTTATACTCTAAAAAAATAAAGAAAAAATGTTTTGTAACGATATTATCTTTTAACCTTATCATTACTTTAATATTTTTCCAATCATACTGTAAATATTTTGAATAATGTATTAATGTCTAAGATCAATCATTATAAGTGTCTAGTATCTAGTAATTATTATTATTCCAGATATTTTATACGCTTTTGTAGAAGAAGAAAAACAAATTTTACCAGTATTAAATGAATAATTGATTCAATCCTTATAAAAAACTTAAAAAAAAGTATAGGTAATAATGTAATAATTAGTTTATAAGTAGATTTTAATTGTAATATTAATTGTATGCTATATTGCATAAATTTGTTATTATCTTTATTTATGTGTTTAAGGATAATTTGCCTTGTAAATATTTAATTGCATTATTTTGGCTCAAAAAATACATTTTTTTAAACATAAGTAATTATTATTAAAAAATTAATATGAAAAAGTTTTTAATTTTTTTATTCAAATGAATAATGAAAAATATTAAAATTAAAAAAATATTTTTATATTATTTATAAATATATATTATCAATAATAATCCTTTTAAATATTACTAATTTTTGTGAAATTTTGTTTATTAATATTAAAATAAATTTATTTTTAATTATTTATTTATTTCTAAAATATTTCAATATAAATATATAAATATAATTATATATATATAAATCCATTTTACTATTATTTAATAAAAATTGAATAAATTTGTTAATTTTATATTTTCAATATCAAAATTAATTTGATTATACAACTAATCTTTAGGAAAATTAATTAAAATATAAAATAGCAATATTTTAATTAATTTTATAATAAAATAAAATGTTTAATCAGTTTTACTTACAGTAACACGCATGCTTGAATCTTTTCTGACTAATTCACTTCTTAATGCTTCCGTTAAAACCCTTACTGCATGTTTTGATGCTGCATACATATTATTACCGTATCCAAGATTTGCTAAATGATGGCCTGTAGTACTGAAATTGTTTATATACAAAATTTAATTTTAATTAAACATTAAAATCTATGGTGTTATATATATATATATATATATATATAATAGAGAAAGCTATAATATAATAGTTCTTATATTTAATTAAAAGCACCTGTTGATATTAATGAAATGGCCATCTAAAATATTATATCGCTCCATGGAATGAAGGGCATATCGAGTGCAAAGTGCTGTTCCGAGTACATTAGTGTTAAGTACATCACGCCAACCTTGGGTGGGCTCTTGACCTAAAAATTAAATATGATTTTATTATTATTTAATAGGAGTTTTTAATAAATCTTTAATTGTTGATTTACATTATAAATAAATTATATAATGATTCTATATAGAGATACTTATATATACACGGTGTGGACAATAACCAAGGTGAATGGTGCTGTAACTCCTTTTCACGCCGCTACACCTAAGATATCAAAACATATAAATAGGTATACGAACCCTTGATAACCAAAAAAAATTTCAGTTTTCTAGTGTTGATACTTTTTCAGATCATCTTTTTCTACCTTGTCACAAAGAAACCATGAATCCTACACTCCAAGTTCGCGCCAACATCAAATTCTGTTTCAAGCTTGGAAAAACAGCCACAGAAACATTTGAAATCACCAGTACGAATCGCTCACAAAGCGGCAAAGTGCCGAGTGGCTTGGTCCCGAAAAGAAGCGACCCAAAAAAGTCCGGCTTCAAACGAGTCGAGTGAAGACACTTTTGAAAGTTTTTTTTTTGATGCTAAAGAGGCATCATTCATCAAGAATTCACTCCCCAAGGGCAGACGGTCAATGGAGAATACAATTTGAAGGACTTGGATCGTTTGCTGAAGAAAATCGCTCGAATTCGCCCTGAGTATCGCGAGCAAGGCTCATGGAGGCTATTGGACGCAACGCTCCTGCGCACAAGTGCCTAATTGTGACCGAATTTTTGGCGAAAAAAGGCGTTGTTCTTATCGCACATCCTCCCTATTTCCCTTATCTAGCCCCAGCTGACTTTTGGGTAAATTAAACTAAAAATGGCCATGAAGGGAGAGCGTTTCATCGGTGAAAGAAATCCAGAATTACGTAACCGCGCCCCAAAAGGGGCTCCAAAAGAATGACTTCTATTTATGTTTCAATTCATTTTACAAAAGATTTGAAAGATGTATCAATGTGGAAGGGATGTATTTTGAATGATCTGAAATAAAATTTATAAATTTGTAATCCTTGTTTTTATGGTCTCAGTCGCCTTGGTTATTTTTCCACACCGTATCTATCTATCTATATATATATTTATACATATAAAATTTTAAAAACATTGTAATTTATAAGGTAATTTTTATCATTTTTCTCTCTCTCATAATTAATAATTTAATATATATTCAAATTATGTTCTTTTTAAATTATTATTATTATTAATATTATTAAACATATTAATATTGTCTAATTTTTATTTTTTATTTTTATTTTATAAAATAATATTAAAAATAAATAATAATATAAATAATAATAATAATAATAATTCTGATATATAAATTTTTATTTAAAGATATTAAAAAACCAAAATATTATATTTATTAATTTTATTTAATTCTCATTATTTTTTTCTATGTAAGGTAATGGCACCAATAGATGACATTTTAAGCGCTCTTGTCGCTATTTTCTTTTATAAAACTGAAACTATACATCTCACAAAAAAAATCTTTTGGTTATTATAAAGCTTATCTTACCTTTTATCACCAGGATAAATATTTTAAACTTTTATACGAGTTTAATAGGAAATATAATTTTTTTTCAAAGTAATCAAATGGAACCTATAGATGACACCAAAAATTTTGGTGGAACCTAATGATGACAATTATGGAACCCAAAGATGACATCTACTTTTTTTCACTTCGCTTGCTCTCTTTATCTTCAACTTATTTATTTACAAAGTAAAACATTTTTCCAACACCTTGTTGCTGCTTTAACTTTGGTTATAATAAAAAAATCAGGTTTCATTTAATGATACATTAGATATATTTATTGTGATTGATTTTATTTTTAGCTGATTATTATAATAAAATAAAAAATTGATTTTAAACAAATCTTTTTTTAATTATGCATTTTTAATTATACATTGAGAACAGAGTAATTTAAAAAAAATTTCAAAAAAATAGTGTATGAAGTTCTGGAACAGAAAAAAATTTTCTGATAATGAGAAACACAGCGTCACCTTTAGGTTCCTATATCAATTCAGACATGCAACTTGGTGGAATTATATAAAATTATCTCCTCTTTACAGCTATTAATATAATAGACAATATTTTTAAAAACCTACTTATAGCTGACATTGCTGTCATCTATAGGAAAAACAATTTTTAGGGGCACCTATAGATAACACCGTTGATAAAAAAGATACTTTTAAAAATTAGGTGTTTAAATTGAAATGATTTATATCTATATTAAGTCTATTTTATAATGTAGTTATTAAATTCTTGATAAATATGAATATAAAAATATAAAATACTAATTAAGAACATTACTTCCCTTAAGGTTATCTTTAAGATTTGTTGAAAAAATCAATTGTTGACGACCCGGTCTGCTTTTCAAGTTAAAAGAAAAAATATAGGGCGACTTATTGTATTGTTGTAGGATATCTCAGGTGGTGGAAAAGCATAACTATCATTTAAAAAAAAAAATTTCCGCGTATGTTTTAAAATTTGCTTATTTTTTTAGTTTAAATTCAGAAGTGTCATCTATAGGTGCCATGTCATCTATAGGTGCCATTACCTTATATTTACATTGAAAATATGGGTTAAAAAATATTCATTATAATATTTAATATAAATAATGTGAATTTAATAAAGACAATTTACCAAAATACATTGTATTGGGGATAAAAACCCAATAATGATTTTTTTACAGTGCAGATGAAGATATCAATATACTCATATATTTTAATATAAATAAATATATATTAAGTTTTGACTATATATCATTTTTAAAATTATAATATATTAAATTTATTTTAATTTTATTGGGTGTTATTTTATTATTTTTACGTTCAAATATAATTTTGTATTTTTTACTTTTATATTGAATTAACTCGAAAATTACTAGAATCATTATTAAAACAAAACATTACAATTTCATTACGTGAATAATTTAAAAAACTTATTTATTTTTTTGAATATTTCTACAATCTATATCTATTTGTTATTATATTATATTTTTTAAAAAAATGATGTTAGATAATTTGATAAGATTGAAATGCTACTTAGTCTACTAATAATTATATAGAAATATTTTTAAAATCAATCAAAGGATTTTTAGATAAATAAATAAATAATTTACCTATTATATACCTTGTTTAGTTGAAAACAAATAAATAATATAGAATATTTTATAAAAATAATTATTAAAATAATTTAACAAATTTACTAAAATATATATTTTATGTTAATAATGAATTAATTAAAAATTAATTAATTCTATTAATTATTACATAATTATGATTATTTCTAAAGTAAAAATATTTTCATAAATAATTAAAGAATTTTTTTATTAATTTATTCATATATATATATTATTTATTTATTTTTTTTACTGATTGATTAGTATTTATTAAATTTAATATAATTACCTCCAAAATAGGCGTGTCGCAATACTCCGGCGTTATTAATGAGAATAGACACACCACCCCCAAGGGTTTTCTCCACCCATTGGATGGCTCCTATTACATCGCTTTCATCAGTGACATCGCATTTCAATGCATATAAATTGCCTTTGGCGCAGACAGGCAAACTCATTGCCATATCATCGACGATATTTTTACGACGCGAAATTCCAACAACTTCAAGGCCCTCAACAGCTAAACGTTTAGCTATCGACGCACCAATCCCTGATGAAGCCCCCGTCACCACAGCGATACGTTTTACCCATCGATTCATGATTGATTGATTAATTAATTATGTATTTTATTCAGATGGATATCAAATTAAAGTTGGAAGTAGAGTGAATTTTTTCCTATACAGAATTTGATTTTTATAATATTTATTATATTTTTATCTTTACATGGAATTTAAAATTAAATATATTCATTGGAAAAACGTATTAAAAGGTATATACCAATAATTTTCTTTCATAAATAATATTAAAAAATTCTAATTAATTTTATTTTTTAACTCTATTATTTTCTTTTTTTCAGAAATGAATTTATTTATAGGTATATAATTTCAATTTTAATATAAATATAAAATATACTTATATCATATAAAAATTTTATTATTAATCGATATAAAAAGTATAAATAATTTTAATTAATTGATTGTTCCATAATAAATATATTTAAATAATTAGAAAATATATAAAAATTAGTCATTACTATGCTATCAGCTATCTATATAGAATAAATTAAAAATAAATAAATTTAAAAAAAAGAACATTTAAGAAAAGAATTTAAATTTTATTTAAAACAAAAACAATTTTTCAAATTAAATATATTTAAATAATATAAATTGTATCATTTTATCAACTAATTTATGGGCTAATTCATATTTTTGTTATTATTAATTATAATTATATTTATAATTGTTAATTATATTTTAATTTTCAATTAATTAAATAAAACTAATTAAATGTTTAATATTATTTTAATTTCTCAATTAATACATGTGAAGATACACTCAATTTACATTCTAAAAAATATAATAGTATTTTGTTATTCAATTATCATTTGAGTTATTATTCTTTAAAGATGACACAAAAAAAGAAAACACTTCTATTTTTCATCTTCACACAAACTTATTAGTTTTACACTAAAAATATAATAGTGTTTTGTTATTTAATTATAATTTGAATTATTCTTAAAAGACGACACATAAAAAAGAGAACACATCATTTTTTTTCAAAAAAATATGAATAATAATAATTAAAATTGTTCTCCTGTTGGTTTGATAGTCAATTCAGTTACCTAAAACAAAAAAAAAATAATTAAACTGGATATCATTTCTACTTTATAGAAACAAAAAATAAAATATATATCAATTTTATTATTTTCGATATATTTAACCTGATAAAATTTTAAACTAAAATCAATCTATTTTCAGTAGTTTTTTAAAGATATTATACATTTATAACTAAATATACTTCTAAAATATATTAAAAATTAAATTCATTATTTTAAAGCAAGTAAATTTATACCAAATAAAGAAATATTTTTCTTTTTCTTTTATGTGAATATAAAGATTTTAATTATATAAAAAAACAATCCTTAAAGTTTTTTTTGCAATTATGATAATTTTAAAAATAAAAAAAAATTATCATTTCAATGGACCGGAAGAGGAAATTGTTAACTTTTCTCTTATATTATATAATAATTTTATTTATAATAATATTTACTTATATTTATAATAATTTTTATTTCTTATAAGAATGAATATAATACTCACATTAACAATAGGTGGAGCTGATAATATATACTTAACAGCACCTGTAATGTGTTCAGGATGTAACCCAGGTGCTTGGGCTGCAATATCTTTCATTGACTCATCCATTCCTGTTGATTCTAAAAATTCTGTTCGTACAATTCCTGGACTAATACTCTGTAATAATAACAATAAATATTATAAAAATATTAAAAATTAATTATTTTTTTATAATTTAGTCATAGATAGGGGATTCTTCTTTACACTCATATGTGTAATTTATTTTTATGAGAAATTTATTAACTCATATATTATATTTTCAATTTATATTTAATTGAATTTTCTATGTAAAAATTAATAATTAATAAACTGTTTAATATGACTTGAATTAATATAATTTAAAAATAAATATTTTTTTAAAACATTATTTTTTTAAAATTTTTCTAAAACGTAAAAAAATAAGTTGACATGTGGCCAGGTCCGAACCGACCGACGGTTTGAAATAAATTAATTTCCAGCTACAGAAACAATTTCAAATAATTTTAATATATCTATTAATGTAATAAAAAACAGATAGGCATATAACATAAATATTTTTAATTTTATTTTATTTATAATATATATGTAAGACCAGGCTGTGACGTCATGAATGGCTGGATGACGTCATATAATTTTAATTAAGAAAAAACTAATAAAGATGATTTTTCTCGAGTATAAAACCAATGCAAAGTGAATGATTCGTGATGATATGTAAAAAATCTCCTCATGTGAAATTTGGTATGAAAATAACCCTTCCCTTCCTATCGTCGATTGCTAATACTACTACTTCCGGTTTCCGGATTTGCACCAAAAGTTGATGAATTCATCCCACTGATGCATTAAGTAAATATACCAAATTTCATCAAAATCCGTTCAGCCGTTCAGGCTGTACACATCTATACGGACAGACGGACAGACATCATGCTAAAAATACTTTTTTCTGTTAAGAAAATGCATGATTCGTGGATGTAAAAATCTCCACATGTGAAATTTGGTGTGAAAACAATACCTTCCTTACTATCGTCGGTCGGTAATAAGGAAAGGTATCGTTATTGAAACTACTAACTAATAAAATCATTAACAGTTTAAAAAAAATATATCAATTAAGGTAATGGCACCTATAGATGACATGGCACCTATAGATGACACTTTTGAATTTAAACTAAAAAAATAAGCAAATTTTAAAACATACGCGGAAATTTTTTTTTTTAAATGATAGTTATGCTTTTCCACCACCTGAGATATCCTACAACAATACAATAAGTCGCCCTATTTTTTTTCTTTTAACTTGAAAAGCAGACCGAATCGTCAACAATTGATTTTTTCAACAAATCTTAAAGATAACCTTAAGGGAAGTAATGTTCTTAATTAGTATTTTATATTTTTATATTCATATTTATCAAGAATTTAATAACTACATTATAAAATAGACTTAATATAGATATAAATCACTTCAATTTAAACACCTAATTTTTAAAAGTATCTTTTTTATCAACGGTGTTATCTATAGGTGCCCCTAAAAATTGTTTTTCCTATAGATGACAGCAATGTCAGCTATAAGTAGGTTTTTAAAAAAATTGTCTATTATATTAATAGCTGTAAAGAGGAGATAATTTTATATAATTCCACCAAGTTGCATGTCTGAATTGATATAGAAACCTAAAGGTGACACTGTGTTTCTCATTGTCAGAAAATTTTTTTCTGTTCCAGAACTTCATACACTATTTTTTTGAAAATTTTTTTAAATTACTCTGTTCTCAATGTATAATTAAAAATGCATAATTAAAAAAAGATTTGTTTAAAATCAATTTTTTATTTTATTATAATAATCAGCTAAAAATAAAATCAATCACAATAAATATATCTAATGTATCATTATATGAAACCTGATTTTTTTATTATAACTAAAGTTAAATCAGCAACAAGGTGTTGGAAAGATGTTTTACTTTGTAAATAAATAATTTGAAGATAAAGAGAGCAAGCGAAGTGAAAAAAAGTAGATGTCATCTTTGGGTTCCATAATTGTCATCATTAGGTTCCACCAAAATTTTTAGTGTCATCTATAGGTTCCATTTGATTACTTTGAAAAAAAATTATATTTCCTCTTAAACTCATATAAAAGTTTAAAATATTTATCCTGGTGATAAAAGGTAAGATAAGCTTTATAATAACCAAAAGATTTTTTTTGTGAGACGTATAGTTTCAGTTTTATAAAAGAAAATAGTGGCAAGAGCGCTTAAAATGTCATCTATTGGTGCCATTACCTTAAGTATGTGCGCTCAAATTTGCATAATCTAACTTATTCTATCACCAGCTTATAATATGAAGTTTTATATTTTTGAAACCACTCTCAATATTTTATATATAATTGTTTACATTAAATTTAACTCAAATCTATTACTAGACATAACTGACACAATTAAGTAACTTTTAATTTCTAATTCTCTTTTTATTAGAGTAAAAAATCATATTACTATTAAGCGATATAAGTGAATACTCTCCACTATAACTTAATCTCCATCTCAAATCAGATATCAATTTGAAAATGATTATTCAAACCGAAATATTAAAATTTTTAATTATCTCTGAGTTTTGTAAATCCTACGCAAGGACAACGCTTATCAAGTCAGTTATTTTAATTATATTTCCTATACCTTGATTTTCTTGATTCGAGGTGCTACTTTTTATCAAGAAACTTCCCAATTTTGATCCCGGAAGCTGGGTTGACTTCGTCCCATAGACACCAGCTAGAGAAAATCCCTTACCAGGCCCGGAACTTGAAGCCGGGACCTCGAGAATGTCAGCTAACTCTGTTAACTATCACCTTACAAGGTGTCTTAATTTTTAATTACTCGCGAATTAATTAAATTTTTGTGGAATAAATTAATGTTCTGTTATTGAAGTCAAGTTAGTCAGTAAAATTTGCAGACATTCTTTAGATTGCAATTTAGTTAAAATTTGATTACAAAATTCCATCCAAACAGTCACATTACTTATTAATATATAAACTTTAATATATAAATACTAAATTATATAGAATTCGTAATTTTAAATTTCTTATATAACTTAAAGAAAAAATATAAGAAATTATTACCAACACATTAATGAATTAATTGAATAAAAATTTATAAGACATTTTAAAACTTAATATAGAATAATTTAGTTCTTAAAAATAGAAAAAGAAATCACATGATCCCAAATGATAGCAATAATAATATTATAATAAATTTAAAAATACTTACGCATACTCGAATTTGGGTTTTGAGTGACACAGCCTCTTGACGTAATGCATCAGTAAGGACTGTCACTGCATGTTTACTTGCAAAATACATGGCGGATGGTAACATAATATTAGGCGTCATCATATGACCACATACACTAGAAGAGATAACATTACATATAGAATTAAAAACAAAAGAAAAAAGAAAGATTATTTATTTTATGAATTTCAGAAAAAAATTTTAACTTACCTGTTAATATTAATAAATTGTCCATCATTGATTTTATGTTTAATCATTGATTTCATAGCATATCTTGTACAAATGCTCAATCCAAGTACATTAGTATCTAAAATAACTTTCCAATCATTTGTAGTACCAACAGTACCTAGAATATATTATAAATTAATTAACAAAATTAAGTATTGTATTTGGTTGTATATGTCAATATTTTGATCTTAATTGAAGTAAATAATTTATTAACAAATATTAAAAAAAATTAACGAATATCAAAATAATAACATTCAAAAATTTTGCAATGAGATTGGAGGTTATTTGATTATTTGACCATGGAAAACATACACCAATAATATATATTTTGTAGTACTGTTTTAATTATTTTGCCGGTTGCATTGTATTGGTGCGGTGCAACCTTAGGAGACGAGAGTAGATTTAGGGAATTTGAGAATTGGATTTTTTGCAGTATTTATGGGCCAGAGAAAGATGGCGGAGATTGCATAACGAGGAATTGCATCACCGCTACACATCTTAGATATAGTTAGAATTATAAAATCGAGAAGGCTTCGATGAGCAGGGCACGTGGCTAGAATGAGATAGGAAAGAATGGCGAAAAATATATTGGTGGGGAGACCGAGTGAGAAACGTCAGCTTGGAAGACCAAATAAAACAAATTGTATTCTTCGATGAGATCTTATCCAAATCCATGAAGTTAATAAGCTGATATATAATGATAAATGTATATCCAGCTAAAACTTTTATAAAAGAGAATTTTTTTCTTGCATATATAACTAAAATTAATTATTAAAATTTAATTAATAAATTAATAATTAAAAACTGTATTAACTTCAAGTATCATGCACTAAAAGTTTAAAAGAATATATTTGAATTTGAGTGAATGAATGAAAAATTTGTACAATATATATATTGTAGGAAGTTTTGATAGAAATGCATGTTTTTGTTGATATTAAGTAGAGATTTTGTTCTGAAAAGAACAGTTGCTCAAATCCGAGCGGCATTGCGTCCAATTGTCAAAAGAACTAAACAAGTCCCTTGCGGAGGTTTTTATAACCTTGCTCAGACCAAGTGGATCTAGTTGAGTCAATCACAGACGAGAACGCATTTGTGTTAAATGTTTGATTGGTAGAACTTATATTTGGATTAGGATAGATGTATTGGGTTGGCTAATGTTGTGATATATGTTAATAGGTTAACCCTGTTGTAGTGGCACTTATGTGTTGATTAGTATAGAAGATGTAAAAGCTATGCTTGGCGGGAAAACCAGCAAATTAGCGACAAGATTGAGTATGCTTGGCTACTATTTGCATGTATCGATATTTGGTCAGTTATAACCAAGCCTTGATTATGTTATGACCGGTTATGCTCACCTTACGATATGCTAGCATTTTATGTTTTTTATGAATTTACTGCATTTATGTAATATTTTATTAAAAAGGATTTATGCATCCAATTTATTGAATTATTATTTATGAAGATCTATCTTTAAAGAAGATAAAAGAAGAAAGAAAAAAAGAAAATATTTTCTTATAATATATATAATATAAGAATGTGTAAAGTATATTAAGGTACTAGCTGCTCAGAGCTCCTTCGTCGCTTTTCACATCTAGACGGGGGCTCCGCCCCCTGTACCCCTGAGTGGTACATAGTATTTGGTTGAAAGTAGTAAAAGGTTTTCATCCATTTTGTTTCAAACAATGTATAACATAAAACATTCATTTCTTATTGTGTGATTATTTAAAATATATTTTAATTTATTTAGTAAATTAATTATATATATTATTATTGAATATGTTATATCTATCTACTCGAAAGTTCTTGGCAGCTACAACCACATTTCTCCAAGTGTCCCCGGAGACCTCATCTTTCTTTGGCCAATAAATGCTGGAAAGAATAATCTGAATCTACTCTCATCTCCCAGGGTCATAGACCATGCGTGGCTCAACGGTACTTGAAAGTTCTTGGCAGCTACAAACACATTTCTCCAAGTGTCCTTATCCTGAGCCTCTGTTCCATCTTTCTTACGTCATTCCCTGGTGTCCTCACCTTTGGCCCATAAATGCTGGGAAGAATCCTATTCTCAAATACTCTGAATCCACTCTCATCTCCTAAGATCATAGACCATGTCTCACACTCATATAATACAACAGACAAAATAATTGTTTTATATATTTTAATTTTCATTCCCTTTTATAATAATTTTGATGAGATAAGCCTCTTTACTGCATGATAACAGGCGTTTCCCGATTGCAACTTCGATTTAAATTCTTCTCAAATATTATTATCCTTCGTGATTACATTCAATTTTTCTACATATTCAAATTCTACATTTTGTATGTTAATACTGTTTCTATTTGTTTCTAAATATTTTTATTATTAATTTCAAACCTCATCTCTTTTCCTACCTCGATTAATTTTTCCTCGCTATCTGTAATTGCAATTGCCGAATCTGCTATTATATTTAAGTCGTCTGGGTCACCTAATATTTTACAATTGATTTCCGCATCTTACTCGTTCTTTACTACCTTCAAGATATATTTTAAGATCAAAATTTGAAAAAGTTTATCCGGATCTATTGAGTCATGCGTAGGTTTTACTAAAGTCTACAAATAATTAGTGAACAGAGATATTGAATTCGCGGTTTTTTTAATATCTGTCATAATGAAAATATCTTAATTAATGTTGATCGATTTGGCATGAACCCGCAATGATATCGTCTAATATTTCCTCCGCCTATAGTTATAAGTATTGTATATGTTATAATAGAATATAATATTTCTTGATCATTTCATTTTGATATTTTAATTTCATTGCTTGATTTTTATTGAATATTTTTAATTATAATAAAATTTGAGAAAATGCAAAGTTAGAGACTTGAGACAATTTATAAAAATTAAGGGTATAAAAGTATTGATAAAACTAAAGATAAATTAACAATATATACATTCATTAATAGTATTAATTTAAATTAATGGATTTATTTGATTTTTTATTATTAAGTTCATTTATTAATTTATTTAGATCATAGTTAATTCCCTCCCTTAAAATAAAAGAAGTATTCAAATATAGAAAGAATAAATACAAAATAATTTAAGTTAAATATGATTTAAATATTTTATTATATTAATTAAAATGAGAACTTTTAGAATAAATTATTTAATTGAAATGATATTTGAATATTAGAATTTAAAATAAAAAGTTAAATATTATAATAATTCTTTGATTGGGAATCGCTAGAGTTATATACATTGTGTAAAATGAGTCCGCCAGTCAGTGGGTCACGTGGGGCCACGCCTGGCTCTTGAATGAACAACACGGAGAACTATATAAAGTTGAAAAAATTAAATTCTGCGATTATTGATTAGATATTAATAAAATCTATAGCCTATGTTACCATAGACGTATATAAGAATATTGTGATGTAATTTCATAGAAATCGTTTCTTATTTTTTGATGTTCATAATTCTAAATTATCAAGTGTCGGTTAAGTAGGAAATTTCTTTTTTGTTTGTTTCTATGACAGCAAAAAAGTAAACAAATTACATACATACATACAAACACTCTCCTTTATATAGATAATAATCGGTACATCCAAACAAATATTACTCACTCTACCACATTAGAAGAGAATGCTATTAAATTATTTAATAATACTTTGTTTACCAGTTACTAACAATATATAATATGTACATAAATATGTATATCCTATCTAGCTTAACATTTAAAAATATTATTAGTATTATTTTATTGTGATTTTAGAGGGAAATGATACTATTATATAATAATTGGGAGACCTGTTTTTTGTTTAATTTTTAAAATAAAAAACAAAACATTTCTATTTAATGATAGTAATCATATTGTTATTATGTAGATAAATCTTATATATTTGAATGTGAGTAAATAAATTTATTTCAATTTAAAAATTGCACAATATTATAATTTTCAATAACTATATATTGATATACAGGCTTATATATTAATAAATACTTATATATATATATATATGTATATATTGATTAAAAAGGTAATTTACTAATGTTATCATTCTATAGAAATTTATTGATTCGGGCTGCTTAAATGATAACAATCATATTGTAAATGGCCTGAATAATAAATTCAAATAAAAATATATATGACTAAACGAATGAACTTTTTGAAATATTTTTTACATATTTTAATTTATTTTTTTATTATTATTTTCTATTTTATTAAATTTATTAATAAATTAATTTTTTATACATTATAAAGAAAAAAGTTATTAAAGTAAATGATGAATCTGCAATAAATTGAAACAATATTCAAGGACTAAAACAATATTCAATTCGATCGAAAGTTTATTTGAAGGTTATTCTATTAATGACCAAAACATACATATATATTTATATATATTTATGTTACCGGTAAAGTATGAAATGCCAGCATTAATATCTAAACATTAAATCTGAGAACTATTATATATTTTTTCTAAACTCTATATATTATGCCTAGGCATTCTATAAAATGACGAATGTTATTTAGGCATAGTATGAAAAAACATTTTCATATAAATTATAAGTAAATTCAAAAACGCAAAAAATACTATCAAAGCAAGAATAAACATAAAAAAGTATGGTAAAAGGACCACTTCCTTTAAATGTGTCCGCAATGAATATTATAATGATAAGATGATTAAAATAAAAATAATAAAAAATAGAAAATAATAATAAATAAAATAAAACAATTAAAATAAGTAAAAATATTTCAAAAAATTAATTAGTTAAGACATTTATATATATTTATTTCAACTTATTATTCAGACTTATTATAATATGATTGTTATCATTTAAGCAGTTCAAATTAATAAATTTCTATAGAATGAAAACGTTAGTAAATTACCTTTTCAATCAATATATGTATATATATATATATTAATATATAGTTATTGAAAATTATATATTTGTATTTTAAATATAATATTGTGCAATTTTTAAATTGAAATAAATGTACATTTTTATATAACATTTATCTACATAATAACAATATGATTACTATCATTAAATAAAAATGGAGACTCTCATTTTTTTTTTGTTTTTTTATTTATTAACTAAACAAATATACAACTGAATATAATAATAAATGAAATTATAAAATTATTAATAATAAAAAAATTTTATAATCTAATTTTAAGTAAAAAAAACAATGAATTAAAGTTTTAAAAATAATTGCTTTGGTGTATTATAATAATATCAATTTTAATTTTATTTTATAATCATAAAATAGGATAACAATTAGATAACATTAGTGTGAATTATCAGATTTGGGCCTGTTCTAAGTGAATTTTGGGTCAGATTTTATTATCTTTATAAAGTATTATTGGTCTCTTTTTTACAAAAAATTTGAATTTTAATATAAAAACCAAAATTTGAGATTTCACTTTATAACTATTTATAAAACATACATTTTTAATTAATATGACAATGGGTATAAACTTTATTGTACTCTCTTTTATGGATATTGTTGAAACGTATCTTAAAATAAATATACATACCATCAAATGAAATTCCTTTAGATAAGCCAGCGTTATTGATCATCACAGAAACACCACCAAGATTTTTCTCAATCCAATCAAATGCCTCTTTTACTTCATTCTCATCTGAGACACTGCATTTTACAGCGATAAGTTTACCTTTACAATTTGTTGGTAATTTTTTAATTATCTCTTCAATTTTTTCTTTTCTCCTGGCCATACCAACAACATGGAGGCCTTCACATGCCAATTGTTTGGCAATATCAGCCCCTATTCCAGCTGAGGCGCCAGTAATAACAGCAACCCGACCTAACCAACGATTCATGATTTACAACTGAATGATCGCCACGCAAATGAATATAACTTTTGTATACAAAACACAGGCAACTTTAAAGGAAAGGTTTCAAGGACGGACATACTCAGTGGTAATTATTGATAATTTCTTATGACGGTGGCGGAGGCAGAAGAAGGAAAAAGGAGGAAAAAATATCAAGAATATATATAAAACCTAAACTATTAAAAAAAATAAAAATAAAACTTCTTAAATGAATAATTTTATTTTTTAAACAATATTATTTCAGTATCACAATATTGATTGAAATTGATTTATTTGTTTGTTTAATGCAAATTACTATTTTCTATCATTGGTTAAAACTTAACTGAAATTTATTAACATTCATCTTACATATATCCCATATATACTATAATACGTTGATTTGAAAGTATAGTCTTAATAATCTTCTGAAATGTGAATATTGATGTGTTGATTATTTTATCTTATCTTATTATACTAGCGAAAATTGTATATTTGTATATATATTTGTATTTTTGAAATATCTATACACCGCTCTATCCTCGGGATAAATCATCATTCTTAGTTTTTTCTTAATTTAAAATAGTAAATTTAAATGACTTTAGCAACTACGTGAGACAGTGCTTCCTTAAATATACAAAATATTATAAATAAAATAGAATTAAAAATATATATTATGTTATATCCACAGGCAATTCTTTAATATGTACATTTAAAGGCTGTTTGTTTTATGACTGTTTTTTTTTAATTTATGTTCTTTTAAATTAATTGGAATTGTTTCATATATTTTGTCGTTTATTTATTTTAAATAATATTCTTAATCTTAAATATTAATAGTTCATAAGGAATAATTACTATCTCACCTCTCTATCAACTTTTGAGAAATGTAGCTAATTCGGAAGTGGGCACGTTTTCGTTTTTTTCCTATAAACTGACCATAAAAATAAAGATATAGGTACGTTTGATAGTTTTTCACATGATTAAAAATTGTATAGAACTCTTATATATAGAATTTCAGCTTGATTGAATTGCTGAAAGTACCGGAATTAATTTTTTAAATTTTTAAAAGTTTTAAAATTTAAATTTTTAATTAATTAATCCAATTCAATTATATAATTTATAATTAATTAAATTTAATCTACATATAATATATGTTAATTAATCAAATTCAAATTTTCGAGATAGTTGAGTGTAGACATTTTTTAAAGTACAGAGCGGAGGCTAATAATATTACCAACCAAACCCGATAATAAGGAATAATTTTTTTTAATGACCGAGCGGCGACTAGGTGAACCAGGTACTTATTAATTTTGTTATTAATCGCAACGATAGTTCGATAGGAGAGTGATCTAAGTTACTAAACTTTAGGGATTCAAACCCAGTAATTTCATAAAAATACTTGAGGATAAATCTCGAAAGTCAATTAAAGAAAAAAAAATTAGTTTAATAATAATAATAATATGTTACAAATTAAAATCTTTTAGATATCTAGAAATCAGAACTAAATTATTTATATACGAGATTATTGCAAATTAACTAGAATCAAATTACTTTTTTTAAAACATAATCTTATAAGTATTTCAAGAAAATAGATAGCCCCTATCTAAACAGAATGTTAAATATAATTATGAATTTTTTCGTAGACTCATGATGATTAATTCATTAAAATAAAATTTGCAAGTCATTTTAAAGAAGTTTAAAAGGAATAAGAACAGGATCTTTGAATAATAATTGATGATCTATTCTTAAAATATCCTCCCACAATACTATTTTTTTTTTATTATATAATATATTATCTTTTTTATCCTTTTCATTCTACTTAAGTGTGTGTATTTTTTTCATTTATCTTAGATAGAATTCTTCAAGGATATTTTACCTTTCTGTTTTGTTTATGAGTCATGGATTTATTATTAGATTGCATTTCATTTAAAAATAAATACATTTTTGTTTAAGAAATATATAAAAAAAACTATTGTTTTATATAGTCTCTCTCTCTATATATATATATCCAGTTAAGTTTTGTGAATGCTTGACGTTTCGACTCCTTTAAGTTTAATATTTATTTTCAAGATCATTGAAAAGGAAATTTCAGAGTTTAGGTCATATTATTAGTGTGACCAAAAGAAATTATTGGGGGTTGGATTAAACCACTACACACAAATATGATTTAACTTAGTTCGAACGCCTTCACTGCATAAGGACTTCTGAATAATATATTTATATATTGGTGGGGTCTTGCCGCATCCCGCATCTCAGTCACCCGGATGTGTTCCTCTTTTAAATTTTTCATTTCCATATTTCTTTAGATGCCTTGGTACAATTTATCTCGGGGCCTTCACCTTTTTCTTTTTCTGGCCGACACATGAATTAGACAATTAGACTCTCAAAATTTCTTTCTTATAAACCCCACTCTTGAAAATAGCTATAAAAAGGAGCCGAAATGATGAAGTCATAATCTCACAAGTTAAAAAACCTAAAAAATTATTTCTCATTTATATTAATTAATGTTATACTTATATGCATGTTTATCCATTTTCCATAAAGTTGACACTAAATAATAAATTAAAAAATAAACAAATAATCAAATGAAATAAAATAATAATTTATTTGACTTGAATGAATAGTTAGAAGCGATTAGGCGATTTTAAAGAAAAAATGTTAGATGTTTATTAAAGTATTTTGATTGATAATGCATTTTTAAGTGAAATTCCATTGATTTTTGTTAGCAATCATTCATTCATCAACTATTCATGCTCATCATTAGAAATATTTTTAATAATATTATTAGTAATTAAAAAAATGATTTTTCACTTATAAAATAATAATTAAATATCAGTATAGAGACAAGTATATAATATTATCAAAAATTTTATTTTTCAGAAATAATTCACAAAGAAAAAAATCACACAATATTTATAATATTAAAATCAAAATGATCAAAAAGTCATTATTTCATTTCAAACAAAAAAGACTAATATTTAAAGAGTAATACTTTTATTAGTAGTAATGGTAGTATATTTTAGAACATTTCACCAACTGGTTGAATAATCAATTCACTGATCTGTAAAATATAAAATAAAATAATGAGTAAATAATAAATTAATGATTGAATTAATTGAATTTTTAATATAATATTTACATTAACATGTGGTGGTGTAGTCAATATAAAAACTACGGAATCAGCAATATTTTCACCCTTTAATGAATTAGCTTTTTGTAATGCTTGTTTTAATTCCAAATTACTTGAATGATCTAAAATTTCGGTTTTCACTACTCCTGGGCTTATACTCTGATAAAAAATAAGTAAATATTAATTAAATTAAAAATATAAATTTTTTAAATTAATATTATTATTCCCTATCAGTAAAAAATTAGAAAAATATTTGTTAATAATTTTCTGGCTGTGAATGTTTTTTGGCAACATAGTAAACTATAATAAATGAAAGGTGATTTTAGCTTTGTTCGTGATCCGAATATAGAATATATTCTAAACGCGTACTAAATAAATTCAGATTTTTTTACTTAGCGAATACATTATGGATATTGGAATAAATGGTCCTTAAATAGTCCAGATGAAATCATATATTCCATAATGTCCAAAATAATATGATTATTAATATTTTAGAACAACAAATAAATATTTTTAATTTTATTTCAAAATGAAATGAAAAATGAACTTAAAATTTTAAAATATTCCAAGTATAATATATAAAATTATAATATTACAAAAGGATTGTGTTGGGAGACAGTTGTCATTGTCGCTTGTGACGCTATATTACAGATTTAAATAATAACTAACTTTAATTAAGAAAAAACTAACATACATGATTTCAAAAATACAGATCGGTTTTTCTTTATAAAAATTGTGTGAATTTTAAAAGAAATCCTTAACCGGATAAAATATCTCAAAAATACAAATGGGGTAATCGGTTAACGAACTGTCTAGACAACGTACAAATCGGATAACGAACACTTCACCAAAGATTTTTGTGTTCTGACAACAAACTCGTATACGTCTAACGAACAAAAATGGATTCTAACTCTCGGCTCTTGGAGCATAACGTTTCAACACCGTGTATAATATTAGTTTAAATATAAACGAAAGGTAAATGAAAAAAGATTTAACTAGAATGAATATCATTGAAGAGAAGACTTGAAAAAAATTGAAAGAACTCCAAATTCTACATCCAAGGAGTTAGAATTCAAGATTACCACTGGTTGATTTGCAAATTTTAAAATCTTGTCAGGAATTAAACATGTATTAATGCATTGTGAGTCTGCTAGAATAGATATAGAAGAAACTGAGTAGTATAATGTCACAAATTTGGTTAATCATTTAAGGCATATTAATTTATAATTGTATATGTTGCTATTCACAATGTCTCAGTTTCTATACAGATAAACAAATGTTAGCTCAACGAAGGATTCAAATTATCTAAAAATGGATTTCAATCTGAAAATTTGTGAATAAAAGATTTACCTCGTTGGGGGGGGGGGGGGGCGATGAAATAGAATTGAATAGAATTGTTATTGAAAATGATTTTGCTTTAAAAATGACAAAAAAGTATATTCTTGAATAAAAAAAAAAATTCAAATAGTTATCTCTACCAAATGAAAATCAACAACCCAAATACTTACAGCAACACGAATATTGGTTTTAAGTATAGCAACCTCTTTTCGAAGTCCAGTTGTTAAAACATTGACAGCATGTTTAGTAGCATAGTACATGGAATAGGAATACATAAATTCATTTGGCATAATATGTCCAAGAACACTAAAAAAAATAATAATTATTAGATTAATATTATATATATATATTTCATTTAAATATTTTTCAATAATATATACATCTATATATATCTTTATATCTATATATAGAAATATATTATAATGATATAATAATTATTCGAATAAACAAACATTTGGGAAATGAAATAAACACAATTTTTGTATTAACGGCGATTTATAATTAAATAATAAAACAATATAATTAATAAACAAACAATAATGTCAATATTATTGATAATCAATCCAACTTATAACTAAATACATAAATTAAATTATTATTGCCTGTTTATATTGATGAATTGTCCATCATCAATGTTATGTTTTTTCATGGAGAGTAGAGCAAAACGAGTGCAAAGTGATAAACCAAGAATATTGGTATCCAATAATTCCCTAAAATATTCTGTAGACCCTTTACCTAAAATATTAATTATTATTATTATTAGTATTATTTGAGTCATTATTTGTCATTTGTGTTATGATAAAATTATTAACCATTTATGTTATTTATATATATATTTATTTAAATATTAACCAATTAACAGTTTCAGGTGGACAACCAGGTAAATTTGATCCTGGCCGGATCCAAGGGTCAGACCTCATGTTCCCCGGCTTGATCACTTTGATAGGGTAATCAATAATTATCAATAATAAATAAATAAATAAATTAGATTTAACTAGCTGCACAAGATGTAAACATATAAATATGTAAACTCGCCATGCATAATTTGTAAATGTACTCCTAAACACAAAAGGGGAGAAGTGTAATAATTAAATAAATAATACAAGACTCCTATTTATAAAAAAAATAATCTTTAAAATAAATTATTGTATTTTTCTTTGGAAAAATAAATACAATGAATATGATTTTATCTAAATTTAAAATTTTTTAAATAAAACAATAGTAGGTAATTTGTATTTTTATTTGATTGGCATAAAATCAAATTTATTGAATTAATAAATACTTTTTAAATAATTTTAGGTATATATTTTTTTTTAATTTATAAAGTGAATAATTATTTATATTATTTATAATATTTACAATATGTAGTAACTAAGAATAATTTAAACATAATTACAATAAAAAATAATTTATTTATTTATTATTCAAGAACTTATTTCATGTAAACTATTATTAAAAAAAAATCCGGAGAATAGGGAGGATGCTTCAAAACCTCCCAATTTAAGTCTCTCAATTTGTGCTGTGTCGTCATTGCCGTGTGTGGTCGAGCGTTGTCGTGATGAAAAATTACCCCTTTTCTGTTGACCAAAGCAGGCCTTTTTTTAATTTCAACGTCAAGTTTTGTCAATTCTTGATAATAGCGCTCGGGTGTAACGGTTTCGTTCCGTTCCAAAAGTTCATAATAAACAATTCTTTTGCAATCCCACCATATGCAGAGCATCACATTTTATTTCTCCACGCATCCTCCAATGTCGTTTTCTCGTCACATTATCGTACACGATCCACTTTTCATCTCCAGTTACCAATCTGTGCAAAAAAGGTTCATGTTTTTGCCGATCGCTTAAAGAAACACATGCTTCGATACGGGTCATTAAATTTGAAGCCGACAATTGGTAAGGGATCCAAATGTCGTACCGAGAAACCATTCCTAGGCGATGCAGATGATCTAGCACAGTTGATTGGTTAATGTCCATCTTCAACACTATCTCCTTAGTGGTTAAATGTGGATCAGCTTCAATTAATGCCTTTAAAACATCGCCATCAGTCTTCAAAAGGCGTCCTGTTCTTGGTTTATCGGTCAATGAAAAATTTCCCGATCGGAATGTTGTAAAGAATCTCTGAGCTTGTCGAACTTTAACAACACCTTCTCCGTATACGGCGCAAATGTTTTTTGTGGCATTGTTTGCATTATTCCCTTTACGAAATTCGTAAAGCAAACAGTGTCGTAAACACACTTTTTCAACGGATATTTCAAAAAATCACGAGGGTTGTTAATTAGGTGTTAGGCGAACCAAAACTGAACTAAAAGCGAAAGGAAAAGCATATTTATAAGACAAAATAGTCTGGAAACAGAGATTATTCGGAGATTCCAAGAAAAATTATTTTTTATGAGCACCATATAAAAACGTCATAATTTATCCATCAACCCATTAATAGTAATTATGATAAAATAATACTAAATATATTTAATAACTATAGAATTATAATAATTAATATATAATGTTTATTTAAGGAAAAATTATTTTTAAAATGAAATTATATTTTAAAAAAATTAATTAATTGTGTGTTTAAAATAATTTTTATCATTTAGTTTTTATTTTATATGTAATAATATTTATTATAAAATTGATTTTTAATTATTTACCATCAAAAGTAATGTTTCTAATAACTCCAGCGTTGTTCACCATAATAGCAATTCCGCCAAGATTTTTATCTATCCAATCGAACGCCTCTCTTACTTGTTTTTCATCACTTACATTACATTTTAATGCTAGAATTTTTCCTTTACAATCGGAAGGTAATTTTTTAACAATCTCTTCCACTCGTTCTTTTCTACGGGCAAGTCCAACCACTTGTAGCCCTTCGAGTGCCATACGTTTAGCAATATCCGCTCCAATACCTGACGAGGCGCCTGAAATGACCGCCACACGACCCATCCAACGATCCATTTTTTTTGTTGAAAATAATTCAGAAATTGCAAACAAAATAAAAAATGAACAAGCCTACTTGTTTACGTAAGGTTACTATAATATTTACTCAACGATTTTCTCATGCAATGTATTTATAACTAAATAAACATGACTTTGAATATTTTGTTAGTGGTAATTTTAATAATAAATCAATCATTTCGGCCATATATATTATCAATGATATATAAGGATCAATAAAGTTTATTATTTTATTTTTAGAAATTCTACAATTTAGATTTCTTATTTTACATCAGAAAGATGATATATATGTTTTTTGAATATTCAATTGATAATTTAATAATTAATCATATACACTTGCGTGCAGCTAAATCGACTCAACCCAAAAGCGCGAATACAAAGTCTTATTTTTTTGAAATGGCTAAGCCGATATTTATAAAATGTATATATTTTAAAAGCTTATTAATTTAGCTTTACATTGATATCAATATCAAGTAAATTGGTTGATTACTTTTTAAATTATTTGATCTGAATGACTGAACTGGAAAAAATGTTGTTCCTAGCTGCCGCTAATGCTTATTTACAATTGCCTTATAAAATTCCATACAACCAATTATTCTTATTAATCGCATTTCATATGTTTTTTGGATTAAATTTACACAAATTGACAACCATTTTTATCAGAAAATCATGGATACAAAACCAGAGGTTGCCTCTCAAGTTGTTGTTTTGATAAAACAGGGTCATTGCCAAAGAGAAGTCGCTCGTCTGTTGAACTTAAGTCAGTCTGCTGTCTCAAGGATCTACAGGAGATTTCAGCAAACTGGTGGCTTTACTCGGAGACCAAATACCCGCTGCCGTCGGTCAACGTCTGCGAGAGATGACCGTTTTATCGTTACGACGTCTCTCCGAAATCGCCATCTCACTGCCGTAAGTCTTCAGCAGCAGCTGAGAGAAGTTCGAGGTGTGGCTGTCAGTCAGTGGACAGTGAGAAGACGCTTGAAGGAAGCCAACCTCACTTGCAAAAGACCTGCCACTGGCCCGAAATTAACCACAACCCACCGTGTAGCTCGACTTCAATTTGCTCGAGAGCATCTCAATTGGAGTATCGACCAATGGAGGGCAGTTCTATTCACTGATGAGTGTAGAGTGTGCCTTTATGATAGTGATAGGAGAAGTCGAGTGTACAGGCGTCCGGGTGAGCGATTTTCCCAATGCTGTTTCTCTGAAACAGTCTCTTATGGTGGTGGTTCTTGCATGATTTGGGGTGGCATTTCCTTGGACAGAAAAACAGACATTGTTTTTGTGCCTGGCGGAGGCCGTGGAGGGGGTCTAACAGCTGACCGATATATTGCGGACATTCTCGTGCATCATGTTGTTCCCTACGCCGGATTCATTGGCGAAAATTTTTTATTGATGCATGATAATGCCAGGAGCCACACTGCGGTGGCCACTCGGAAATACTTGACTGAAGTTGGTATCGAGACCATGAAGTGGCCAGCGCTCAGCCCGGACATGAATCCAATAGAGCATATGTGGGTCCACCTCAAACAAAGGGTACGATCAAGAAATCCCGCACCTTCGACCATTGTTGAGCTCCAAAGAGCTTTGTTAGAAGAATGGGAGAACATCCCCCAAGATTTTATAAAAAATCTTATAAGGTCGATGCGGGATCGCATGAGGGCTGTCATTAAAGCTAGAGGGGGGAACACCAATTATTAAGAAAATAAATTTTCTTTATTATGATTAAAATTATTGTTTTATTTAAATTTTTAACATTCCTACTTTTCCTTTCCTTAACATCGTTTTTCACTTTCATTGTCATTCAAATAAAATAATTTAAAAAGTAATCAACCGATTTACTTGATATTGATATCAACGTAAAGCTAAATAAATAAGCTTTAAAAATATATACATTTTATAAATATTGGCTTAGCCATTTCAAAAAAATAAGACTTTGTTTGCGCGCTTTTGGGTTGAGTCGATTTAGCTGCACGCAAGTGTATTTAATAACAATTTCTATATTTATTTAAAAATATATAAATGTTCGATATAAATGTAATTTAATATTAATATTGATTTATTTTTATTTTTAAAGTTGAAAAGGAATTACAAAAAAAAAAATTATCTCTCATAAGTATTATTTTATAAATGATATTACAAAAACATATGATTACTAGGTTTTTAAAAAATAAAAAAAAATTATCACATCGTGTTTTTCTAAATCAAGATTTAAACAGTTAACTACAAGTTTGGTAGCCCAGGACTATGCAACTTAAGTTACTCTTAAGTAAATTAAATTTAATTTTCATCTGCTATAAACATATTTACATTATGGCTGAGGATTGGTGGCTTGTCCCTGTAATCCAGAAGCATGGAGCCAGGAGGATGTCCAAGTAGTTTCAATGGATTTTGTGATTCTACAATGTTCAATGGGGTACCCGCATTTGTAATTCAATTTTTAAAATATAGTTAAAACTATAATAGGATTTGAGCTAATTTCTCTTAAGTATTTTTGTATAATTTAAAAAACAATTTTATATATATAGATACAGATATTTACATAAATAAATATAAATATATAAAAACAATAACAATGAATATTAAAGTTATTTTAACTAAAATTATCAATAAAATTTAAAAAAAATTTCCATAAATTCCATTATATATTAAATAATAATTCAAATTCAAATTCAAGTTTACGAGTTTCCAATTGTTTAAGATATATATATATACTTATACTAAAATAAACAGGTCTAATGGGAGAAAACCTCAAACTAAATTAAATGGGAAAACCACTCACAATATTTTTTTTCGGATTGTTAACTTTTGGTTTAAACTATTTAAGGTGGTCACACATTTTTTGATGTATTTTATATTAAATTATATTAAATTTTCAATCTAAATAAAACTTAGCGAGGTTCGATCCAGGATTATATAACATGTTAGTAAATAAATAAATATGAAACCCTTTCAATACGATTTTTTTTCTAATAATTAATGTAATATTTATAGCAAAAAATATTTATTTCTAATTTAGTTTGGCGGGTAAAACATCATGTTATTAAATGATCATATTATTTTTTGATTATTGTACAATAATAATTGGGACATATTGTTGAGCACATAAAATAAGAATATATATATATTTAAAGTAATCAAGACAATCATTGCAGAGCGCTACTGTGCACATTTGGCAAGTGATCTTTGTCCTCTTTTTACTATCTCGCCAGAGATATTACTGCGATCACGAAAATTTTCGATGTCGAGATTTTGATCTTTTTATACGTTTTGAAGACTCCTGAGTCATTTTCACTAAGGTTGAGAAAAATGTTTGTGTGTATATATGTGTGTGTGTGTGTGTGTGTATGTAGACAAGATTACTCAAAAACAGTTTGAGCTAGAAAAATGAAATTTGGTATACGAGCATTAATCAAAATTCGTAGTTTTCTATCAACTTTTGAGAAATGTAGCTCAAGCGGAAGAGGGTCATTACCTACCACGTTTTGATTTTTTTTTCCTCTAAAGGTGCCGTAAAAATAAAGATATATGTTTGATAGTTTTTCACATGATTAAAAATTCTATAAAACTGCTATATATATAGAATTTCAGCTTGATTGAAGTACCGGAATTAATTTTTTAACAAATTGCGAGATAGTAGAGTGGAGAAACTTCAGCTTATTTTTGAATATATCGGTTATTCATTACTGATGGGACATAATATCCCAATAATTAACACTATTGGGACATATAAGTCCCATTATTATTTTTGGAACTAAAAAATTGATAAAAACTATTTCTGCATACTAAATAAGTAATATAAAATTATAAATAGCTTCCTAGGCCAATCCGAGCACAGAACAAATAAAAACAGGTAGTAATAGGCATGACCCGTGTATACTGTTTGCTAGTAACATCTAAAATGACAAAATATTATAAAAAATAAATAAAGCAGATAGTTTTGGGCTTATTTAATAGCCTATGACCGTACACAACTGAAATCCCAGATGTAAACATTTAAATTATTTTAGTATATATTACAAATTCTCTGGGACAATATGTCCCTACAGTATTGAAAGGGTTGAGTAAATATTTTTTTTGTAATTTATCATTAAATAATCCTTTTAATTATTTAATATATATAATATTAAATAAGTTCAAAATAAACCAAAATGGTTATTCTGAAACACATATTGAAATTACTTTGTTTAAAAAATACAATTAAATAATAATATACAATAGTACATAAAAAAATAATAGTGTTTGTATTATTTTTTTTTAATTTTAATAAAAATAATAAACGTATTTCTACAAATATTTATATAATTTTTCAAAATGGTTCTCCTGTTGGTTTAATTGTTAATTCAGTGACCTGAAATAAAGACAACAATTACAATAAAAACAAATATTACTAGTTTAGATTATAATTTTTTTTCTACTAAGTTTAGAAAATTTTTTATACACATACTGTTTATGTAAAAAATAAAATAATAATTAAATGATAATTTGATAAGATGGTGGGAAGAGAAAAATTTAAAAAATAAATTGATTAAATTTGATTTATTTTACACGTGAATTGAGAATAATTAAAAATTATTTCTTACTTTTAAATGCCAAGGAAATCGTTTTTGATTATTTTATGATTCTATGACAATCAAGTTTAGCATACTTACATTAACAATATCTGGAGCTGATAAAACATAAATAATGCTTGAAGTAATATGTTCCGATTCTAAAGCAGGAGCATTTTTCATATGTTCAATGTATTCAGGTGGAATTATCAAATTGTCTAAAATTTCTGTTTTTACATAACCAGGACTAATACTCTATAAGATATATATTCAAAAAATCAAAATAATAAAAATTAATTTTTAAAGGTATTTATATTAAATGTTACCGTAACACGTATTTTTTCATTTAATTGTGTTACTTCTTTACGTAATGCTTCTGTAAGTACTGTCACTGCATGTTTCGATGCAAAATACATAGAGGTTGATGGTTCAGGACTCATTATATGTCCAGCAATACTAAAATTTGTTATATCATATATTAGGGTAATTATCAACAGAAACAATCAGACAAAAAAAAATAATTAAAAATTTTTAATTAAAAATTAACCATTTTAAATCTGAATATATTACTTTAGATATATAAAATAATATTTTAATCTTAAGTAAAAATTAATAAAAAACAAATTTTAAAATATGGTTGTCCTTTTTTTATTCATTTACCGAATTTTAATAATAATTATTATGGATTTTTAAAACATTGTGTTTATAAATTAATTATTAATTTATTAAATTTAGATAACAATCACAAATTTTTTTTTTAAATTTGCATGTCACGGTGATTTTAAATTAATTTCAGTCTTTATTTACATTTTATAGATAAGATATCAACAAATAAAAACTAAAATAATTAATTATTAATTAAAAATCATTGATCATAATTAAATATTAATATAATTTAAAAATAACTGAATAATTTTATTAATTTGTATTTTAATTATCTATTTTTTATTTTTATTGATTTTTATTATAACACTTTGTAACAAATATATATAAAAGGTTTTTGTCTGCATATTGCTCGCAATTTAAAAATTTTTTTGATATATTTACATTTCATGACCTTATACACCTAGAGAATCCAAACATTACTTTAGAATTTTCCATGTCTGTCTGTCCTGGAAATTGTATCGGTATAGACTCAAAAAAGCCTGGACTGATTACAATGAGATTTTACCAGAATACTTTTATTTAATTATGTAAAAATTAAATTCAAAAAATATTATCTATATTCCATTATACAATAACATGTGTGATTAAATTAAAAAAATAAATATCACCAAGAAACAAAAATAAAGTGAATATACTGATTGAAAAAATCAAATGAAAGACTATTTCCATACACCAAATACTATGCATCACTTCGGGGATATAGGGGGCAGAACCTCAAGTCGAGGTGCAAAATGCGCCAAATGCGATTTTTAATCTATTAATATATAAAATATAATTGAACTTGTTACCTATTTATATTGATAAAATGTCCCTTATTAATTTTATGTTTTTTCATTGATATCAATGCATATTTAGTACAAATACTTAAACCCAAAACGTTTGTGTCTAAAATAGATTGCCAATCTTGTGTAGATCCACGTGTACCTTAAACAGAAAATTTTATAAATAAGTATTTATTTATTATTTAAATTCAAAGGATTTACCATCAAAGGTGGCATTTTTCACTAGACCAGCATTATTCACCATTACAGCAACACCACCTAAATTCTTTTCTATCCAATCAAATGCTTCTTTCACTTCATTCTCTTCACTAACGCTACATTTAATAGCAAATAGTTTCCCTTTACAATTCGCTGGCAGTGTTTTAACAATTTCCTCAATTCGCTCTTTACGTCGTGCTAAACCAACCACTTGAAGGCCTTCCAATGCTAAACGTTTTGCTATATCAGCACCAATGCCAGAGGATGCACCTGTTACAACAGCAACACTACCCGCCCAACGCTCCATTTTTATTTTTTATCCACAAATTTTTATATTTATAGTATTTAATTTAAAAAAAAATAATAAATAACTCTACTTTACCTCAATCTAGGGATTTTATAGAAGAAAATTATCTATTTTATTATCAATTAATGATTAAAAAGATAATGATGATATCTTATCAAAATTAAAACAAATTGTAGAAATATGGAAAAATAGAAGAATTATAGATAATAAATTCAAGGTTATGATAAAATTAAAGTGAATGCATGATTACATCAATCAGTGATAGCTTGGATGTAAATACTGCATCCAGGCGATACTCCAGGAGGGGTCGTAAATTATACTTCAAATCGCAATTTCATTTATATTCTAAATTCTATGTAAGACAAATCTAGATTGGAGAGTAGAAATAATCAAACCTCTTAGTTAATATCTTCCCAGAAGGTTTTACGCAGTAATTTACTTGTCTAAGAATTTGAACGATGCTAAACATAAGATGCAGTCAATAGCAAATAGCATTAAAACATTTATTTCTTCTCTATTAATTAATTTTTTTCACACCAAATTTTACATGTGGAGATTTTTACATATCTCCACGAATCATGCATTTTCTAAACAGAAAAAAGTATTTTTAGCATGTTGTCTGTCCGTCCGTATAGATGTGTACAGCCTGAACGGCTGAACGGATTTTGATGAAATTTGGTATATTTACTTAATGCATCAGTGGGATGAATTGATCAACTTTTGGTGCAAATCCGGAAACCGGAAGTGGTAATATTAGCGATCGACGATAGGAAGGAAAGGGTTATTTTCACACCAAATTTTTCACATGAGGAGATTTTTTACATATCACTACGAATCATGCACTTTGTATTGGTTTTATCCTCGAGAAAAATCATCTTTATTAGTTTTTTCTTAATGTAAAATTATATGACGTCATCCAGCCATTCATGACGTCACAGCCTAGTCTTTTACATATATATATTATAAATAAAATAAAATTAAAAATATTTATGTTCTATCCATATCTGTTTTTTATTACATTAATAGATATATTAAAATTATTTGAAATTGTTTCTGTAGCTGGAAATTAATTTACTTCAAACCGTCGGTCGGTTCGGACCTGGCCACAGGTCAACTTATTTTTATAATTTTTATCATATTCTTGCCTCCCTAAAACCTCTATGAATTAAAATATTTTCCCTTGGACTTTACCTTATCGAAGTTTTACTGTATTAAGATAAGAATAATACTTATATTAATATCTCTCTGCATTACTACTTACTCAGTCTCGTTATGAATTACTATTATTCAGATTAACTAATCTTTCTATTGTTTTTGTTAATTTTTAAAGAGTGACAGCCCCTACTATATTTCCCTGGAGTGAGAGAGTAAGTAAGTGAAACAAATGTGGAGAATAAAAAAAATAATAAAAAAATATTTTTTTGGGATAAAACACTATAATATTACCGACAAAAACGAATCATAAAAAATGGGACAGTGCTAAACCGTGTATGAGTGTGGAGCAATCACAGAATAATCAAAGCAATAATAATTGTAAAGCTAAGAAGAAAAAGGAAAACACATGGACCATAGGATGCCAACAATAGGAAGTGAGAAATCAAACACAAATGAGCCCCGGTCAACTCTTAAAATGGGCAGGAGGTGCAAAGAATCTCTAATGCACGTGGAATGTTAGAAGTCTTTTCAAGACTGATAAATTGAAAATTCTATTTCCATACACAAAATACTATGCATCACTTATGCACCTGTTACAACAGCAACACTACCTGCTCCATTTTTATTTTTTATCCATAAAAATATTTATAAACCACCTTAAACAAATCAAGTGACTTTATAAAAAAAAACTATCAATTTTATTATTTTTTACAGATTAAAACAATAAGTACATGTTATCATAATTCAAACAAATTTTATAAATATTTAATAATGTTTGACAAAAGATAAGAAATTCTAGGAGGCCAGTGAAATTATTTGTTTTATTGTATAATATATTCTTTGAAGTGACTTTAGAATTTTTCATTTCTGTTCATAGATTATAAATTTTACTAATATCTAATCAATAACCGTAGAAATTAATTTTTAAAAATTTGATATAAACATGTTGTCATTTAGCAGCGCAAAGAATACAATAAAAAAGATGTTTTTAATATTTTTATTTTTATATTTCTAATTTTTACAATATTTCAATTAATCATATAGTTTTTTATATATGTTTATTTATGCACAAAAAATTAATTGACATAATTATTAATTTAATATTAAAATTTAATAAAATGAAATTTAATAAAATAAAATATTAAAATAATAAAAATTAATAAATTTGTAAAAAAAAATATATAATACTTAAAAAAAAATGTACCTTTGCGAATTTCGAACTAAGAGTACAAAGTCATAAGGTAACGCCTTAGACCGTTGACCCATGAAACACTTTTGTTTGCAAGTCTACTATTAGAATATATAGACATGTCAAATTATCGCCACCAGCGCCTCTATGAGCTAGTATGGTAACTAAACTATTTTTAATTAATTAGCATTTCCTGGACACACCTTACCAATTAGCGGTTTTCTAAAGGAACTCTGACATGCCCTGAGACCTACTGAATATACATAAAAAATTTCATAAGAATCGGTCAAGCCGTTTCGGAGGAGTATGATTTCAAAGTTTTGTGACACGAGAATTTTATATATAAGATATATAAATGTTACCAAATATCAAATTTGACACCAATAAACTAATACGAACTGGCTCTTTATCAATACCAAGTTTACACATTCTAAATATTCATTCACAACTCTTTATTCCTATTTATATGCGGGAAAGTCTAGGGGAGGACACTCCCGCTTATTTGGATATATAATTCGAGTTCACACCTGATCAAAATGTTTTGTGAACAATTAAATATACCTAGAAATTTGGAGTGGAAATTGATTGATTTGTTTCATTTTATTCTTTACTACTTTTTTATTTGAATATGGAGGAGTCAGACACCATCTTTATATATTTTTCTTTTAAATGATCTACTTTTTGACATTTAAGAACTTTCATTTCATTTGACATTGACAAATACTCGATTTTTTAACGTGAGAATTTTTAATGTGGGAATCTTTGACTTTTAACAACTTGACCTCAGGCACCAATATAATTGAATTTAATAATATAATTTTTTTTTAAGAGACCTTGGGTATTCTTTTGAATATGATGAATGTCATATTCGAATGATAATTTACATTTCAAACATATTTGTTTTAGTCAATTAAAATCGCAAATACATTGCGATATTGGTAGGAAAGAAATGCAAAGATCTGAATGCTAAATTTAAATAAGTATGAATTTGTTATTAATTAATCTTTAATTAATAACAAATTAATATTTTTAAATTATTTAAGTAAGACAAGAACATGAACATATGGACTGAAAGAATTATAATCGAACATGGAAAAATTGATACAATTGTAAGATACAATTAGAAAAAATAAAAACATTTTAAACAGAGACAAAACTGGAATAATAATAATATTTTCTTTTGCCCAAGAAATCGAAATGGAATATTACTCGTAGAAATATCACGAGAGGCTAGAAAACTTGTTTTAATATTTGCTTCCATATGATTCAATTAACAACTTAATACACCTGAACTTAGATATCTCATTCAATATATAAAACATATATTTAGCCATGTTCAAAATAAATAAAAATATAAATTAATTAATTTAGACATTTTTTTATTATTATAAACTGCTCAGACCTGCTTCAAACCTATTTATAACAGCATTACAGTGTAGATTGTACTGTCTGATGGATGTAGAGCAGGAAGGGTCAAACGAAAGTCTGGCATTTCTTGGCGGATTGCAGACTTTATAATACAACATAATAAATTATTAAACTTTAAATATTTAATGAAAATATCACATAATACATGTCTCTTTCAAGGTTTTAAAAAATCGATTCATTGTTGTACATTATGTATATATTTAACTTAATACTAGTTACACACAAAAGTAAAATAAATAATAATTTATTTTATCAATAAGTCTTCCTCAAATTTAGTTTTTAATTTCCTTGGTTTTTTTCAATATAATATTATTTTATTCATAATACACTTCTGATATTATTTACTAATATATATTCAAAACTCTAGTTATTTAATTTAATATTTCTAATTTTTATCTCTATGAATTATTCATTATTTATTTTGTGATATATAATTTTTTACTAATTTAAGAATATTTACATTTCTATAATTTTTTAATTTTATAAGACAATCGAGTTTATTCACTTTTGCTTTGAGTAAAAAGGAATGAATTGAAATGTTGAATCTTGACACATTAATCCAATTTATTTTTAATATTAAATACAATTATCCAATTAAATAGAAAATAAAATAATATTCTTGTTGTTTTCCGATAGTTTTATAATACGAAAAAAGAAACCTTATTTTAGGATGATTCATTTGATATTTATTTAACTTTAATAATATATAAGTAATATATTTGGAAAAGGAAATTTTATATACAACTCAAAAATTATGATTGAAAACTGGGCTGCGAGTACGGTGTTTAGAGAAACACTCTTCTAGAGAAATAAGAAATAGTATAGACTCTTAGTTAAAATGTTATCAATAAAGATATTAACTCATTTCTCTTTTCCTTTTTAGTTTTATTTGAGGGAAGATGATTGAACATTTTGTTGAACGAGTCTCTCTCGAATCCAAATGGCCTAAACATCATTGTTTAATGTAATGGGATGGAGGCGTGAGGAAAAATTGGATAGAAAACTGGGCCTCGAGTACTGAAAGTTGAGAAACACTCTTCTAGGGAAATAAGAAATAGAATAGAGTAAGAAACCAGGGAAAAGTTCAAGAAACTAAATAGCTGATGTCCCAAGGCATTTCAAAATCAATGATGAAGTATGGTGAAAAAAGAGCCAGATTAATATGTAAATAAATAAATAAACAAACTAAGTAAATAAAAAGATATAAGTAATTTTATTTATGTAATTAAATAAAAATTAATAACATATAATACTAATAAATATTTTTTTTAATGTTTCAAAAAAATTCTCCTGTTGGTTTAATTGTTAGTTCAATGACCTGTAAGTAAAAATGTAAAAAAATAAGTTAAAAATATAAATAAATACAATATGTATAGTAAAAACAACAATTTTGTCGAAAAAATATTTTCATAATTTGTAGAATTAAATAAAAAATGTTAGTAGATTATGCACGTTCAATTTTTATTTAATTAAAAATATTTAATTTATTGTATGTTATACTCTTTATTTTAAAATTATTAATTTTTATTTTCCAAAAAAATTGTTACATCTGCCCTGTCGGACAATCATAAAATGTCTACAATTATTTATAATATATTAACAATTGTACATAAGAAAAACAAAAATATGGAAAAATGGGAAATGAACAGAAAGGGGAGCAAACAATGAGCTTTAGAGGGATGAAGGTAGATAAAGGTAAGAAGCAGAGGAGGAATAGGGGAGTGTTTCTGTAAGATGGTAAGTAGGGGAGGCGTTCTTAGCCTCAATAGAGATATGGCTAGAGTCTATTTGTAAGTAAATCATGTGGTTTATTTTTATTATGTTTTCTTATTAAGTGGTATATATCAGTAAGTGGTCTAGCTTTTAGGTTTAAATAAAAGTTAAGTCTTTTATGATATTTGATGTTAAAATGATGAATTACTTTGTGACATGAGGGATGTTAATTTCTTGATGAAGAAGTTTTGATTTAATCAAATGGATAGAGCCGGCATAGCTCTTAACGACATAGTTCTAAAACTCTGATTGATTTTGGAAATTTTAGAAATTTCCCACAGTTGATATCCATATTTGAAATGAAGAATACATAGGTAGTACAGTTAGTTTTGTAATTAGTAATGGGGAAGAGGGTAGTATAGTAATGGATTAGTAGTTGTTAGTGAAAGGAGGACGGAAGAATATTCAGATGAAACATCAAACAGTGATTTGGGGTGAAAGAATCTGGATGATAGGCCTCTGACGACGAAAAAGTCAATCAGGTCAGGGATTTTAGATTTATCTGAAGGGCAATACATGAGATCCCCACTAGAAATAGACCTTAGGTTGTATTAATAGAAAGAGTTCCAAAGACTTCTATCTCAGGGATTGATAAACCTAGAGCTCCAACTATAGTCGGAGAGGCGAAAGTTGGTGCGTGATGGGTGGTGGCCAGGAGAGCGGGGGTCCCAACGCGCACCAACATTCATCTCACGGACAATAGTGGGTTTGGCATTAAAATCTCCCCACACAATGAATGTGCCAAAAATACGATTTAGTGTGACCAAAACTTTGACATCTGGTAAACTGGAAAATTGTTCTTTGTACTTTATGAGTCACCATGAAAAAAGTTTAAAAATTTTGTTAAAAATTTTCTAAAATAAAAATTCAAATAAAGATAGCGATAATTTGCTCAAATTATGATGACTGAAAAAGTTGTTCCTAAAGACCTTGAATTAAAAAAATAAATATAATAAAATAAAATTCGCTCAAAAATATGGTAATTGATATGTTTAAATACATCTCATTATATGAAAAATATTATAGTAACGCAAATTGCAAAAAGAAAAAAATTATTATTATTGTTATAATTATAGTGGGTTAACATTATAATTTATCTATATGAGGGAACTAGGAGAATATAAGGATTTGGGAGATGTAAAGGAGCCTTAATTTCAGTAGCACCACATAAATAAGATATATATATATATATTATAAGTGATGATGTATTTAGACGCATCACTACTTATATTGTTATTTTGAAATTAAAAAATAATTCAAGCACTCGAATCATAGTTTTAATTATTTACTTTAGTATTTCATATTATAATTATGTACTTACATTAACAATAGGCGGGGCTGATAAAACGTAAATAACGGCCGAAGTAATATGTTCCGACTCTAAATTAGGTGCGTCCTTTAAAAATTCACTCATTTGGGGCGTAAGTTCATGACCTTGAATTATTTCTGTTTTTACATAACCAGGACTAATACTCTGTAAGAAATATATTCAAAATATTTTAAAAAAATATCAAAATAATAAAAATTAATTTTTAAAAGTATTTATATTAAATGTTACCGTCACACGTATTTTTGTTTTTAATTGTGTTACTTCTTTACGTAATGCGTCTGTAAGTACTGTCACTGCATGTTTTGAAGCATAATACATAGAGAGAGATATGTCAAAGGGAAACGTATGTCCTGCAACACTACAAAATATACAATTTGTTATAATATTATTATTTATAAAAAAAAATGTTATATAACTATAATCTAATCTAATATATATAATATATTATAAAGGCAAATGTTTGTGAGGATGTTTGTTACTTTTTCACGCAAAAATCATTGAATGGATTTTAATGAAATTTTACAATGATAGCCTTGTTTGTCCATAAAATCTGTTTTTTGATGTGAATAGCTCCATGTATTTATAATTAAATAAGATTTATATTATCAGTAATATTAATTATGAGGGAATATTTTTTTAATAAAAATTTACATGTTTAAATGAATGATCAATTAAACTGTGATATTAATCAGAAATAAATGTTTTTGAAAATTTCATGTAACAGTGATTTTTAAAAAAAAATTTATTTTTTTCATATTTTATCATTTATAGATATGTTATCAACAAAAAAAAATTAAAATAATTAATTACTAATAAATAATCACATGAATCATAATTAAATAGTAAAATAATTACAAAAATAATTGAATAATACTATTAAATTAAATTTAATTATTTATTTTATTTTTACACGCTTTGTAATAATAAATAGTTTAAATTGAAAACTAAGAATATAAATTACCTATTTATATTGATAAAATGTCCATAATCATTTTTATGTTTTTTCATTGACATTAATGCATATTTAGTACAAATACTTAAGCCCAAAACGTTTGTGTCTAAAATAGATTGCCAGTCTTGTATAGTTCCATTGGTACCTAAAACAAAGAACAAAAATTATAATAATAAGGCATTTTATAAATAAGAATTTATTTATTATTTAAAATTCCAAGTATTTACCATCAAAGGTGACATTTCTTACTAGTCCAGCATTATTCACCATCACAGCAACTCCGCCTAAATTCTTTTCTATCCAATCAAATGCTTCTTTCACTTCATTCTCTTCACTAACGCTACATTTAATAGCAATCAATCTCCCTTTACAATGTTGTGGCAGTGTTTTAGCAATTTTCTCAATTCGCTCTTTACGCCGTGCCAAACCAACCACTTGAAGGCCTTCCAATGCTAAACGTTTTGCTATATCAGCGCCAATGCCAGCTGATGCTCCTGTTACAACAGCAACACGACCCTTCCATCGTTCCATCTTTGATTTTGCTCACAAAATAAACAAAACAATAAATAAGTCTACTTTTCATCAATCAAGTGATTTTATAGGAGAAAACTATCTATATCATTTAATCATTATAAAGATATGTTATCATTAAAAATTTATTTTATCATAATTTGAATCTTGTTTTTTCAAGTGAAATAAGTTTACTATTTGAAAAATTATGAGTTTATAGTAATTTTATGATTAAAAATAAAATACATATTTCTTCGTTGTATGGTCATCTATTCGATATAACACCTTTTTTTATTAAAGTAATAATCTAAAGCATTTTGTTTTTTTATTTTTTAGTTCTTATAAGTATAATTAAAAATTATGAAAAAATGATTCTATTTTTATATCTTAATATTACTAAAATTAATTATTATTATTAAATCACTGAATTTCTTTTGTATTTACCAACACATAAATATTTATTCATAGTTTTCATTTTTTATTTTAATTGACATTTTTTATGTATTAATGTAAAAATTGACATTGATATCTTAAATTATATAACATATGTGTATATATATAATGATTAATAGAATAGTATATTGAAATAATCATAATTATTTATTGAGAAACATTAAATCTATCTTAATATTAAAATGAGTCAAAATTGGTAATTGATTTACTTTTTCTATTTATCCGAACACGAGAAAATGATATTTTTTATTAAAAGATTTTATATTATATTATATATTATTTTTTATTTAAATTAAATTTTTATTAAATGACTCTTGTTATAATTTCAATTTCTGTTACTATTTTTGTCTTTGAAGAAGGATGCAACTTGAAGCCGAAACATATGTATGTATAAATAGCCATATCCAAAATGAAAAGGAAAGTTCTCTTAAGTGATTTTCATCCTTCTTGTTAATTTTAAGCAAAAGTCTTCTTTCAGCTAAAGAAATTTTCATTTTCTCTCTTTTTACCGACCGACGATAGTAAGAGAAGTATTGTTTTCACACCAAATTTCACATGTGGAGATTTTTACATATCTCGACGAATCATGCACTTTGTATTGGTTTTATCCTCGGGAAAAATCATCTTCATTAGGTTTTTCTTTATGATCCCGGGAAAGATCACGGGCAACGCCGGGTACTTCAGCTATATATTATAAATAAAATAAAATTAAAAATATTTATGTTATATCCATATCTGTTTTTTATTGCATTAATAGATACATTTAAATTATTTGAAATTGTTTCCGTATCTGGAAATTACTTTATTTCAAACCGTCAAAAAGGCCAATATCAAAGTTACAAGTATATTAATTAATGCTATTATTATTTTTTTTTTAAACATTATTAATTCTCAATAATATTAAATTTACATTTTTTAATTTTATATAGATTTAATAATAAATATTTTCTTATATTTCTATTAATATATAAGTATATTCTTTATAACTACATATTTACATTCCAAGAAAAATGATAAATACATATATATAATATTTATTTCTTATAATAAATATTAGATTTATAAAAAAAATATACATATATTATATTAAAAGGTAGCATTAAAGTGTTATTAATAAAAAATATTAAAATAAATCAAGTTGTTTTATTTTTATTTTTTAAATTTTATTTGAGGGAAGATCATGGAACGTTTTGTTGGACGAGTTGCTGTCGTTACTGGTTCATCATCTGGGATTGGTGCATCAATTGCCCAACAACTGGCAATTAAAGGTTTAAAAGTTGTCGGTTTGGCTAGAAGAGTTGGCCAAGTAGAAAAATTAGCAAGTGATTTGCCAAAAAATGCAATAGGCACATTGAAAGGAATTAAATGTTCGGTGACTAATGCAGAAGAGATACATGAAACTTTTAATTGGATTGAAAATAATATTGGTCCTATCACTATTTTAATTAATAATGCAGGTGTATTACGTGATGTTAATTTTCAAGGTAAATTATCCTTTTTCTTTTAATGATGATTAAATTTATTAATATAATTAATTAACAATGAATTTGTTTCAAAAATAAAATCTACAGTAGTATTTATTATTCCCTCTCTCTCTCTCTCTCTCTCTCTCTATATATATATATATATATATATTCTATATATACCTATTTATATATGTACTCGCATGAAGAAAAATCCAAACACCAAAACTGTGTAAAATAGGAATACATAAAACATTGGGATAATTGTATACAAATATCCTAGGGACTACAGTAACTACTAATTCTATTAATCATTCGCTTAAATTAATAAAATATATTTTTCAATAATATTATTTTAAAAAAATAAATTGTTAAATGACAAAAATTCAATTGTGCTTCCCATAATTGTGTTAAATGTAAAAATAATTTTTTTTTAAAAACAATTAACTTTTTTTAGGTAAAAATAATATAAATGATTGGCGTGATATGTTAGAAACAAATGTCCTTGGTTTAAGTATTTGTACACGATATGCACTTCAAATGATGCATAAACATCAAATTAATGACGGCCATATTGTAAATATTAATAGGTAGGACATTTTTTCAATTTTTTTTTTAATATTAAGATTATAATTTATATTATTATTATTTATTTGTTATTTTGATATTTTATTATTAATTATGATACAGTGATGCTGGCCATACAATGCCTGATGTACCCGAATTAACAATGTATTATGCTACAAAACATGCAGTTACAGTGCTTACTGAAGGATTGCGCAAAGAATTAGTCAAGCTCGATTCAAAAATAAGAACTACGGTAATATTATTATCTCTTTTATTATGATTATCTTTAATTTAATTAATTTGATATTAAATCTAAAAATGAGCTCTTAAATTTAAACTTTTTTTAAAAAAAGAATTCCTAATTGAATATTTTTATATAATATTTTATTTACAATCAAATATATGTATTGTTTAAATGGTGGAATTTATTTAAATAAATTAAAAATACATATTACTATTGAAATAAAGGACATACTTTAATAATTTATAAATTTAAAATTTAATAATTAACTATAATACAATTCGTGAATATCTTTTTGGACGTCATCAATCTGAAGATATCCGAAAATATTGAAATTCAAAATTATATTTTATTTATTATTATTCTATTAATTTAAAATTAAATTAAATTTTAATTTACTAAAATACGATAAGTATAGTTTAAGGTATGAATGATTAATTTATTAATTTAATTTTTTGTTTGCATTAAGTAAAGTTCCCTTACATTATAAGCTAAAAACATAAGTCAAGTATTCTAATAAATCTGATGACTTTATAAAATGCTCGAAAGCTAATAATAAAAAAACTAATATGTCATTGTGATTATCAAGATGAATATTTACATATAATAAAGATATAATAAACATATTATATAATTTTTTAGAGTATAAGTCCTGGCTATGTTGAAACGGAAATTTTCAAATCTTCTGATGTAATTAAACCAGAATATTTACCATTACCATCATTGCAACCTAATGATGTTTCAGATGCTATAATTTATGCTCTCTCAGCACCAAAGCATGTAAATGTATGTTTATATCATTTGATTTTTATCATATTCATCTATTAAAAATAATTAATTTGTTTTATATAATTCTCTCTTTCCTTTATAGGTAAGTGAAATAATAATCAAGCCAGTTGGACAAGTTACATGAAAATAAAAAATAAATAAATAAATATTTATAACTGTTTATTTAAAAAAATAAATTATTTTTATAATTAAAAATATTTAAAAAATAAAAATAAAAATATATATTTCTATGCCACAGATATTTTAAATATTTTTTTTAATAAATATAAATTACTTATTTAATTACAAATCTAGATTGAACTAAAAATTAATTATGTTAAAACTAAAATAAATTCTAATAATAAATTATATAAGTCAAAATGAATTTATTAAGGCAAAATCAAAATTAATTTTTTGTGAAATATTTATTAATTTATTTTCAATTTCAAACCAAAATTCATTTTTTCTAAGTATGTCATCACAAAAGTTCCTAATCAATTATCAAAGTTTATCTCTTAATAATTTATTAAATTAGTTAATTGAATTTATTAAATTAGATGGGAATTCATTAACCTTGGAATAAATATATTCAATAAATTATCAGTTCAAGTCTACAATATTTAAGAAGTAAATTCTTTTTCCATTAAGATTGTTTGTTTTTATTGGAATGCATACACAAGATAATAGAAAAATTAGTTTTTAGAATTTTGAACAAAAAATTTGAGCTAGGATTTTCAATTGAGTAGGTAGGTCAGGATGTCAACACTTAGAAGACAAGAACATAAGAATTCAGATCGATAACACCACAGAAATTATATATTTTTCAAATGAACAAATAAATAGTTGTAAGAAATTATTTCAAAAATTACCTAGAAAAATTTTAAAATTTTCCTAAAAAAAATATCAGGTCAAAATCGACTTCATAATTAAGATTAATTTTTCAGTTAAATTTCAGAAAATCATGTGGGTAAGAAAGAAATATCTTCCCACAACGGTTGAGCCTATCTATCTCAATTCCATCTAATATGGAATAAGAGAAAATTAACAGTAATGGAGAAAAACAAAATCTAAATATAATGATATTCTTATCTTCATATACATATTAGCAAAAATTGTATAAATATATTTAAATATTTTTGGGATATTTTATCGGGCTAAGGATTTTTTTATTAAAGTCACCCAATAGATAATTTTTGTTTATAAAAATCGATTTGTATTAAGCCTTAGAAAAATCATCTTTTTAAGTTTTTTCTTAATAAAAGTTAGTAATTATTCATGGCGTCACCAGCGACATGAGCGCCTCCATAGAGATAAATGTTTAGTTCGTTTTTAATTTAATTTCCAAATAAAATTAAAAATATTTATTTTAATAATATTTAAGAATTAAATTACGAAATATATATATATATATATATATATATATCACTCTCCACCAAAAAAAAATATTCATTAAGTTACCAACATAATAATACATTTCAACAATTATACATGAAGAAACTTTAAATATTATTTCGTTTATTTCAGGAGGCATTGAATGAACAACGGGCAACTTTTATTAATATTCCCAGACAAACCCCTAATATTCTTAATACAAACAGCCCATAAAAAATATTTTTTTTTAAACTACCAAGAGGTAAGTGACTCGATGTACCAGGTACTAATGATAATAATAATTAAAGGGTAAAGCAATTAAAAAATTATTTTTTTTTAAAGATAGATATTACACATTAACATTTGTTTTTAAATCTTTAAGTAAACAATACCTTCCCTTCCTATCGTCGGTCCGTAAATATAAAATGAAAAAAACTCAATTAAATGTACTTTATAATATATATATATATATATATATATATATAATGTTAAAAAATATCATTTCAGCATTATTAACAAGTGTAGTCTAGGTAAATATTAAGTTAATTAATTTTAATGATTTATTTTTTTTCATTATTTAAAATAATAGAATTTGAAAACTAGAGTTGGTTATTTGTCGAACTATTTGATGTGTATATATTTTTCGGAATTAAAAATAATAAAGAATTTGAATTTTAAATTGATTTTTCCTATTTTTTTCTTGATACTGAAAAGGAATGCGTTTTAGAGTCATAAAGGGAAGCTGAAAAGGGGCTTAGAGATGGAAGTGGAAGGGGTTTCCCGTCTGACTAGACGATAATCAGACTGTCTAGACGGCGAGTTGCCTTCTCGTATAAACAAAATAAGGAAATTAAAAATGGATGAAACTAAACCCGTATTAAAAAAAAGATGAGGCCAGGTTTAGAAATCAATATATATATATATTTATTTGTGAAAATTTTATTAAATAGATATTTTTATTATATATTTAATGTAACTTTTCAATATTTTAATTTTTAAATATTATCTTATAAATTTTGTTTAGAACATAAATGATGTCCTGGTATTATTTCAATTTTTCAGAAAAAAAGTATCCTAAAAAGATGAATGTCAAACAAAACTCTTGTGTATTTTAGATCAACTAAATCGTATAGGTTATGATTGAAAAGACATGAGGTTCGAATGTGTAAAGAAAGATTAACGAGGTTTGTAAAAATCAAAAATATCATCTTATTATTATTTTTAAAAAATAAAATGATTATTAATACTGAGAACTTAATATTGATGACTTTTCATTTTATTATTTAATGATTAGACATTTTTTGTTTTTCTTATCTAATGATTCATTTTTTTTTATCATTTTTATATTTGAAAATTATATATATTTATATTTGTTTTTAGATGGAATATTTATTACCTGATAATATATTAATAATTTTTAATCATCGATTTTATGTTATAAATTGATTTTTTTTTTAAATATTTTTTTATGTATTTTTAAATAATTTACTTTGGCTATAATATATCTATCTTATCTAGAATTATATATATATATATATATATATATATAAGCAGTTCCGTTTTATTTTATTTAATTAAAATATTAATATGAGTTTAAAACTATTCAATTAATAAATATAGAATTGAATTTGATATATATAATTAAATAAAGAAGAAATATTTTGATTAATTATATATATAATTAAATATGAAAATTAGAAAATAAAATGACAGTAAATTCCTCCCTTAATGTATTATAAATATATTTTTATAGTTTAGTGACAATGTTTATTAATCATTTTCTAAATATATATTATCGGACTCTATTCCTTCTAAATCATTTTATTATCAATATAACATTTGACCTATCTATAAAGGAACTGAGATAAAATAAACAAATAAATAAAACAGACAATCTTTAAACTGTCATTTTTTCAAGCAATTATTTTTATTTTAAGTGAATGTAAATAGTTTTAAAATACATATATTTGATTTAATTTAATTTATTAATATAATGTGTATAGAATAATATAGAAATGAAATTAATTAATTTACCTTGACGAACAATTAAATTGATTAATGTAATTTAGAAAATTATAAATAAAACACAATTCATAATTATTATAGATCACTACAATAACAATAGAGTTAATTACCAAGCTAGTCATTTCTTTGCAGAATATAGCATCTGAAACTAAAATGCATTTGATAAGATAATCAAAGGAATCAAAGTAATGCAAGCCTGAGTATAGTGGTTGGCTGACTCTCTTTCAAGAGAGAATGATAAAAAAGAAGTATTATATCGAGGTGCTTTATTTTATTTCTTAAAAGTAAATCAAAACTTAATTAAAATAATTAAAATTGAACTTTTGAAGATATTTGTCTTGGTTAATGCACATTTTGGATGTTAGATTTATCAGAAATTACTAATACAGGCAATGAACACGAAGTTAACATAAAGATTAAACAAAAATAAAAAGTGTAAATAAAAGAAAAGTTCAAAAAATTCAAATTTTTAGACTACATTAAAGAACAAATTTGTAAAATATGTTGAATTTTTAAAAATTTATTTATTCTTAAAGCATAGTCATAAGAGTTATTTATTTAATTATAATCAATAATTAAATAAAGTTTACATTTCAGTTAATATATTATAAAAGATAAAATAATATAAGATATATATATATATATTGAGTATTATAATGTTAAAACATAGAGAATTTATATAATAACTAGATTTGTATTGAAAATAACTGTAAGTTCAAATTGTACAATTTTGATTTTAAATTATTATGAATATTCTCAATAGCATATTAATAAGAAAAATATTCTATTATATTGTAAACTTGTAAAGTACTATATTAAATTGGCTTTATTAAAAAAAATATTATTAAATTTTTAAAATTAATTATTATTATTATATAGTTATTAAATATTTCTAATTAAAAATGTGGTCGAAGTTACACAAGTTTTACTCAATATTAGTATTAATTAAGTAAATAAGAAACTAATACCAAATGATAATTTAAATTTATTTAAAAATAAACATGTATTGCTAAACGATTAAGTACTTGCTACAAAATAATTATTTAATAAAATTTAAATATGAAAAATTTATGGAAAACTAATTTTTTATTATCAAATTAATGTAAAAATAAAACTAATATTTAAACAAATTAACCAAAAAACTAAAAGATAATACTCGATTTAAATCGAATTAGTTTTTTTTTTGTTCTTCTAATTTTAAATTTAATTAATTTTTAATTGAAATTTATATTTTAATATTTATAATAATAATAATAACTATATATTAATTAATTTAAAAATATAAATTTTAAATGATTTTGATTTCCAAAAGTTATAGTGAAAGTTTTTCTTTTTATCAATTTAGACACTTTCTCCAGTTGGTTTGATCGTAAGCTCAGTGATCTGAAAAAAAATAAAAATAAAAATATTTATTATATAGGTAAGTATTAAATTACAAATTTAATTAAACAAATACATAAAAGAAAAGACTTAAAAATTTTAAAAATGTATTAATAATAATTATATTAATAGTTTCTGTATTTCTTTTATGTTTTTGTTTAATTCAATTTGTCTGGATATGGATAGACGTCAGGTATGAAGTTTAATTTCTTGCATTATGGCCCCGATATTTGGTGGTAAAAATCCCTAAAGGACAAAATCCCTAAAAGTCAAAAAAACCAAATATCCCTAAAAAGAAAAATCCCTAAATAAAAATATCCCTGACTGAAAAAATCCCTAAAAGAAAATATCACTAAAAACAAAATTTTTCATTTTTGTATTAATTTTAATTGTGATTAAGAAAATTAAATCACATGGTGAGCATGACACCCAGTTGCCTGAGACACGACCTCCCAAGGAGGTACTCGGGCCTGGACCGAAAGTAGGGAAAAATAGGTCAAAAAATACATACATAGGACCCACACACGTGATTTTTCCAAAAAAATAGGGGTGTCAAATACGTATGTAAAATAAAGGGAGTTTACTCAAATTTCGTTTATTAGCATACGTTTTAATACCTTAATGATTCCAAATACAAAATACACCATTTGCACCGCTAAAAAACCAAATGGAACAGATGTGATGACACTATGCATGATGTATAACTATCTCATTCAAGTCTCTTCGGCTATTCATTATTAAATAAGTAAAAAAAATTAGGGAAATTTTTTATTAGGGATTTATTCTTTTTTAGGGATTTTTGGTTTAGGGATTTTTGATTTAGGGATTTTTTCTTAGGGATTTTTACATGGTTTCATTAAAGAATAAGAAATGAGATGTATACTAGTAATCTCTCTTATTATTAAAATCTATCTCTATGTAATTAAACAAAACCTCGTTCCAGAGATTTTTAAAGGAACAAATTATTATTATTTAAAGTTATAGTTATAAACGCCATTATCCAATATATATTACTCTGCGTTACTAACAAAAAAGGTCAAACCAAAAGTTCAGTCATTTTTATCGGGGCGCAGAAAATCTACCTAAATTTCTAAGAAAATTTTATTTCTTTAATTATCTGGAGATCCATTCTCTTATTTAAGTAAACGTACAATAAAAAAAAATAATATGCAAAATGAAATGTAATATTTAATATTAAATAAAAACGAAATTACTTACATTAACAATTTGGGGTGCTGATAATATATAATTAATAGCAGCAGAGATATGTTCAGGTAGAAGACATGGTACTGCGTCATAAATTACCTTCGAATTCATATTCTTATCACCAATAGCATCAATAAATCCTGTTTTAACTAAACCAGGACTTAAACTCTGAAAAAAAACAATCATTTTTCAAAGAAAAAAAATTAGAAAATGAATTTTGAAAATATTGAAAATTCTCTCTCAAAACTGATAAATTAAGGTTTATGTTTATAGATTCTTTAGAAACATATTTAGAAAAGGGAACAGGTTGTCTATTGAAGCTCTACACACTACATTCTAATCAAATTAAATAAAATTTGTTTAACTAAAATTGAAATATATTTTGAATTACATAAAAATTTTTTATCCATTTTTGCTTCATTAAAATTAGTGTGAATTTTATTTTTAAAAAATAAATGCTAATGTCATGAGCCAAGGTTCACAATTATAAAAAAACAACATATAAAATAATAATTGTTAATATATTGAATTTAAGGTGCAGTTTAAATTCATCCTCATAATTTTTAACGAAATTAAAAGATGATACAATATTTTATGTCTATTTTTTATTGGTTAAATTAAAATGTAAAGAAATATTCACCAAATTTTAAGTTCTATTATCAATTTTATTTTAAGTGCAATGATGATCTACATTTAATTAATAAATGAATATTTACCGTAACTCTAATATTTGATTTAAGAGAAACTAATTCTTTTCTTAAGCCATCTGTTAATACTTTCACAGCATGTTTACTTGCATGATACATTGTACTTTGTATATATTCAACTGATGGTAGTTTATGTCCAGCAATACTGAAAATAAATAAACCTGATAATAATAATTAAAAATTTATGTTTAAATAGGATATAATTTTTTTATTCTTAACGATTAAAGAAAAAGATCGGTCTCATAAATTAGAAAAAATAGAGACCGAACCCCAAAGGATTTAATTTTAAAAATTATCCCTTATTAAATGTTTCTTTTTATATCAAAAGTCTTAGTATTCATTTCAAGATGAAAGAAAATTTCTTAATAATTATTTTATGTTTTAAATTTATTACACGGATATTAATTTTTATGACTTTTATCGAGAATTTATTGTAAATTGTTGATTATTGTCATTGCCTTTAGATAAACGTCGACCGACATTAATTTAAAAAATAAATGAAAATGAACGCTTATTATTTGATTTCAACCATCCTACTTTGCATCCATAAATGTTTTTGACTAAAAAAATATTTAATATTTGCTGTTAAAATTTTCTTTTTCTTTTATTTTATTATTAAAATAAAATGTTTCAACGTGTGTTAGTAAGAGTCAAAAGTATTAAATTTATTATTTATTAATTATGAATTAAATTATTACTAAAATTACCAGAAATCAAAAAAAAAAAAAAAAAAAAAAAATTAACATAATACACGTACTTTACAATACTAATACTTTAATTTTTATTAAAATATACAAATAAGTTGACCTGTGGTGGACCGACGGTTTGAAATTTTGAAATAAATAATTCCCAGCTACAGAAACAATTTCAAATAATTTAAATGTATCTATTAATGCAATAAAAGCAGATATGGATATAACAAATATTTTTAATTTTATTTTATTTATAATATATAAGAGGCGCTGACTGTGACGTCATGAAGGGCTGGGTGACGTCATATAATATTTAAAGGAAAAACTAATGAAGATGATTTTCCCCAGGATAAAACCAATACAAAGTGCATCATCCGTGAAGAAATATAAAAATCTCCACATGTGAAATTTGGTTTGAAAACAATACCTCACTTACTATCGTCGGTCGGTAAAAAAGGAAAAAACTTGAGAAAAAAATAAAATTATGGAAGACAAAATATTCAAAACTGGCAGAGATTTTTTTTTCCTTTAAGAAAGATGATTTTTTTAAAATATTATTAGAGGCCAAATAGCGATCTTTGTATGGTATAATTTATTTTATTTACTCATTCGGCGAGGTCAGAAAGGAAATATTCACTCAAAAATTTATTTTTATTTAAAGAAAAAAATCATTATAAATAAATAATTTTAATACATTTTTGGATTTAGAATACTATTTTTATAAATTTCAAAAATGCCAATAATTATAATCAAATGAAAAAAATTAAAAATACTTTTTCCATTACCTGTTAATATTAATAATATAACCATCATCAATTTTATGTTTAAGCATATTTTTTAAACCTTGCCTTATACAAAGACTCATTCCATAAACATTTGTATCAAACATTTCTTTCCATCCTTTTGGTTCTTCATCGCCTTGTAAAAAATAATTAAACATTATTTTTATTATTATTATTAGTTTAAATGATTATTATATTATTTATGAAAATTATATATATATCGTTTAATTGCTGGACAAAGGACACGATGGGCAGACCTGACATGAGGGCGTTGAAGAGGGAGAGAAAAGAAGAAGAAGCTCAGAATAAGATAAGAACGTTTAGAGCTGTGTTTCCCAACGTGGAGTCCACGCCCCACAGGGGGCAATTTAATTGTAAAGGGGGCCTTTCGTTCTGGGCTATTTAAAGCTTTATTTAAATAAGTGCTGTAAATTATTTACTGATAAAGAAAGAAACCGTCTGGATATAGAAGAACGGGGAGATGTGAGGCTGAAGCTAGTTAACATAAAATCTCTGCAAGGGCAAGGATCTCAGTAAATTAAAATATTAAATTATTATAAATCTTTATTAAAATTATGTCCAATTTGAATTTTAGTTTTTCATTATACGTTTTGTAAGGCGGTACAGGGTGGGAGGTAGCGTAGCTGGCTCACATTCTCGTGGTCCCGGGTTCAAGTCCCGGGCTTTGCTGGGAATTTCTCTAGCTGGGGTCTATGGGACTGAGTCAACCCAATTAAAATTGGGAAGCTACTTGATAAAAAGTAGCGCCTCCGATCAATAAAATCAAGGTGAAGGTTCTACTGATCATAGGACACCTAATTAATATAACCGACTTGATAGGCCTTGCGTAGGACCTACAAAAGTCAGAGGTGTTTTTTATATGGTTTGAAAATTTATTTACTTTCGTTAACAATTTCCTAGTGATTTCTTCCTAAAACTAATCATTTAATTTTTTTACTTGAACAATTCAATTTTTTAATATTAAAAATTATGTATATGTTACATAGGGGGTGATAGGGGGACATAAGAATTTTAGAAGGGCTTAGGTGAGGCATGACATAAAAAAGGTTGGTAAACATTGGTTTAGATAGATGTGGTTGATGCTGTCAACATAATATATATATATAGATAGATAGATATAGATATAGATAGATAGATATAAAGAAAAATACATATTTATTATCCTTAAATTAATTAATTTTACTAGATTTTCTTAGATACATGACTTGGTTGTAAGTAAAATGAGATTAAATTAAAGTTAAAACATTATCAAAAAAAAAAATAAAATCTAAAAAATTAAATTTTGATAACTATATAATAATACATATAATCATTATTGTTTATATATAAACCATAAATGAAAATATAAAATCAATTATTGTAAAAAATCAATATTTAAGTAATAGAGTAAATTATTATTTTTTTTTAAATTTTAACTATCTTTATATAATAATAATTAAATAATAATCAATTTATTGTAAATATTAAAGATACTTTTTCATTTCATATTTTTTTTATTATTATTAATATTTTATAGTCAATGATTGAGAAAATTAAACTCAAGTTATGTAATATATTAAATAATTAAATGGATAATAATTTACCTGCAAATGTAATAGAGCGCATTAATCCTGCATTATTAATTAAAACTGTAATGGCCCCGAGATGCTTATCAATCCATTCGAACGTTTCGGCTACTTCTTTCTCGTTCGTTACACTGCATTTCAAGGCATGAATTTTTCCTTTGCCGGCTCCAATCTCATTCGATAATTTTTCAACATTTTCAATTCTTCTTGCTAAGCCAACTACAATCAAACCATCCTCTGCTAATTGTTTAACAATTGCAGCACCTATACCTGAAGAAGCACCTGAAACGACAGCAACACGCCCCTTTAATCGATCCATGTTTCCAGAGAAGTCAAATGCAGTCTGGATGAGCCCCAACTGAAGGTCATGGGAGAGTCTTTCAAATATATAAACTATCCACACACAAATATTTCAAGGTTTTTCTATTCCCCTCCAGCGCCACCCCTACTTTTACTATATCATTAAATAAAAGAGAGGAAATATCATAAATAGAACAAATAACACAGACATCATTACACCAGATTCATTTGTAAACATTTCGAAATTTATTTAATTATTGTACATTGCAACGTATATATCTATCTTATCTTATTATTATTATATATATATATATATGTCATTTTGACCTTGAAATTTGTTTAGAGGATTTTTATAAGATACACGTCTAAGAATAAGGGGATGTTTGAGGTGTGTTCGAGTCTCGATCTGGTTAAGTGTTTAGGTCTCATTTACAGGATAAATGATTTTATTTTTATTTTTTTAATTAATGTTTTATATAAGCTAATTGTAAATATAAAATAAATTTAAAAAAAGCTATTAATAACAGGTGCCAATAAATATTTCAATCAGAACATCACAATGATCCAAGATGATTTTGGAAAATACTATTATTATTATTAATATATATATATAAATATACATATATATAATATATACGAGATTAATGTGTTATAAGAGCAAAGAGTAAACAAAGCTTAGGCAGTTGAAACCTCGGGGCCCTGTCAGTTAATAATTTTACGAATATGATTTAATTATGCAACACTTTTAGAAAAATAATTTTATTATACAAAAAAAAAAAACAAAAAAAAAAAAACAAAAAAAAACAAATGACCCTTAAATAATATAAAATATAAAGAAACGATATTATTAAATAAAATATACAATGAAAAAATAAAAAAAATAACTATTTGGTTTTCTAAATATTTTAGCCGAGAATTCTTTTAAAACATAAATATAAAATATCTGACAAAAAACCACTTCGTGGTAGAGGTTCCCCTCCAAGTTGTGTGTCCTAAAAAGTTAGGAGATCAGAAAAGTTAGGGCCCCTCAAAGTTGTCTTTCAAAAAAATTAGTGAAATCAAAGCTTGGCGGCCGCCAAGTTCCTCACCTTACAATATTAATTGTTTTTAAAACGTTCATTTCCTGAATAGTGTATTTAATTGCATTTTCAATAAAACTTTTGCAAATAGTGGTAGTACCTCCCACATTACCACAGAGTATTTAAATTATTCAGGAAATGAACGTTTTAAAAACAATTAATATTGTAAGGTGAGGAATTTGGCGGCCGTCAAGCTTTGATTTCACTAATTTTTTTGAAAGTTAACTTTGAGGGGCCCTAACTTTTTAGGGCACACAACTTGGCGGGGAACCTCTACCACGAAGTGGTTTTTTGTCAGATTTCAATGCTTTTTGTAGAAATGATATTTATTTGAAATATACAATAATGTATATTGATGTACAAGTATTGGTGAAATTATTGATGGCAATATTTATATCCCTGAATGAACGTTTGGGTTCATGGTATCTAATGTGGGGTGAAAATAATTTAGTCAGATTCCACGCTACCTAAAATCGCTCAAATCGTGGCCCAAGCCCTCCGATGAAACCAACCACTCATGAGCCACCCGTGGTTCAAGCCGGCGGAAACCAGTGGTGTTGGCGAGCCGGAACGCTCCGGAACATCGTTCCGGTACTTCCTTTTTGGACAGGAACGCGTTCCGGAATAAAGATGATTTCTGATAACAAGAATTGGCTGACGTATTGAAAAAAAAATTAAAAACAGTTTCTGATTTTTTTTTTCTAATTTTTGACGAATTTTGATATGTATTATTATAAACAAGGGTTTGAACCGAACCGGAACAAAAAGCGGAACGAACCGGCTTGTTTTTCCGAACCGTGAACCGGGGTCCGGAACGCGTTCCGGTAAAAAAAAATTAGCACAACACCACTGGAGCACTGGAGATAGTCGAGTGGAGACACTCCAGATTTGTTTATTTTTAATAGAGTGGCTCATCCCCACTCGTCCCTCTCCTTCCCCCTCCTATGCTTCGCTTTGCCACCTCTTACCTACCGGTGAACCTCGAGCGCATTCAGTTACCATTCACTGCGCAGTATAAGAGCTGATCAACTTATTCATCCAAATCATCCCTCAAATCATTCGTTGATCAAGAATTAATTTAAAATTTATTAATTAACTTACTTAAAACAATTTCAATAAAAATTTAATTTTATAAAATGCATATTTATATAAATTTTTACTGATATATTATTTAAACATGTTTATATATTTTTCATTAAAATCTTTAAATAGAATTAATCTCAAATATTATACTATTAGATCGATTTAGGATCTCATTAATTCAATTCAATTCAAAATGTATTTAAATTAAATTTAAATTTATTAAAATTATTTATTCATCAATCAAAAATCATAAAAAAATTACTTTTCAATTATTATGTATTCATAAAAAAGTAAATTGATCAAAACCATGTATTATATAAACATATCAATTCAACAAGCGATTATTCTATACTGACAGAACCGATAAAAAATTTGTATAAATTCAGATGTTTTCTCCGTTCAGCAACGAATTTTGATCTTTAACACTATTTTAATTTTTTCTACAGTTAGTTAAAAACTGAACAAAATTGACATTTTCATTGAAACGACTTTTCGGTCAAAAAATATAAGAACAACTAAATTGTTCCGTTCAAAACAGTACGTATGGTGTCCCTATTTATATATCAAGGTCGGTCTGATCTTGAAAATTGTCAAAACATCGTTTTTTCTTCACCCCACCCTCGTATATGATTTTTAAAAAATAATTTCTTTCTTTAATTGTGATATCCATTTAAAATGACAATTAAAGAATATCTTAATTTGTTTAAAATTTTCAATAAATATGATCTTATAATATTAAAGTATTAATTAAAATAAAAACTTTTACAATAAATTAAATAATTTAAATGATATTTGATTGTTAAAATTAAAATTAATATATTTAAATAATTTTGTGTGTGATTTTCTAAAATGAATATTAATTTATTTGTATTCATTGACGAATGACAGCGCGGTGCTTTTAATTAATACTCTTATAAAATGTTTTATACAAAAATATAATTTCTGGGTTTTTTAAAAATGATATAGGCATATAACATATACATATTTTTAATTTTATTTTATTTATAATATATATGTAAGACCAGGCTGTGACGTCATGAATGACTGGATGACGTCATATAATTTTAAATCAAGAAAAAACTAATAAATATGATTTTCCCGAGGATAAAACCAATACACAGTGCATGATTCGTGGTGATATATAAGAAAATCTCCTCATGTGAAATTTGGTGTGAAAATAACCCTTTCCTTCCTATCGTCGATCGCTAATACTACCACTTCCGGTTTCCGGATTTGCACCGAAAGTTGATCAATTCATCCCACTGATGCATTAAGTAAATATACCAAATTTCATCAAAATCGGTTGAGCCGTTCAGGCTGTACACATCTATACGGACGGACAGACGGACGGACAGACATGCTAAAAATACTTTTTTCTGTTTAGAAAATGCATGATTCGTGGAGATATGTAAAAATCTTCACATGTGAAATTTGGTGTGAAAACAATACCTCCCTTACTATCGTCGGTCGGTAAAAACACCGAGGCTGCCAATCGTATATATATATATACGTGACAAGTACCGGTTTTCACCCCCTCACAGCAAAAAAACGGTGGCACCTGTAGGCCTAATTTTTTTAGGTCTTATAGGGGCAGGCCACCAAACAAAATAAAAAAAAAAATCATTAATTTTGATCAAGAACAACCGGAGATATTCAATTTTAAAAATGGCATTTTTTCACCTTTTCCATTAATTCAATATGCACCAAAATAGAAAGAAATAAACAAAAGAAAAAATTAATAAACAAATAAATAACACTTATTTAAATCAATGAATAAATTAAATTGAAAAGTTTTAAACAATTTTTTTTTATTTTAATTTTGATTGAACAATTAATTAAGTGTTATTAAAGGGATTTTTATTTAAAGACCACATTGTTTGTATAAATTATTTATTAAAATAAAATAATTATAAAATAATTATATTTATTAAAATATTATACATTTATTTATTTATTAAAATATTATACATATTATGCATTTATTTTATTTTAATATTCAGGCGCACCGATTCAAAATTCCCGATTCGATATAAATATATCGAATGGAGTCAATAATTCCATGAATCTATCATTACGTGTCCAACACTCGCATCATACACACAACCTTTATATATCTCTCTCTCGCTCTCTCTCCCTTGTATACTCATCCTATCACCATCCTCTTCATGTCCTTATATATCGTAATTGTTAAATTAACACAATTTGCTGTACATAAATAATTTAATTGTTCAAATAAACAATTCTCATCATATATCGCCTTTTATTTTAATTTTGTTTTTCACCCGGCCTCTCGGCCTTTACAAATATAATTATTTAATAATTATTTTATTTTAATAAATAATTTATACAAACAATGTGTTATTATTATTGATATGTTATATCTATCTATTTTCCTGGCTCAAAGATACTCGAAAGTTCTTGGCCGCAATTTCTCCAAGTGTCCCTATCCTGAGCCCTTGTCCCATCTCTCTTACGTCCCTTCCTCTGAGTCCTTGGTCTTCCAAGCGGACGTTTTCCAATCGGTCTCCCCACCAATATCTTTTTCCTCTCCCATTCTGCCTATCGTAGCTTTTTCGCTTTTATAACCCTAACTATGCATTGAGGTCATGCAATTCCTCGTTATGCAGTCTCCGCCATTTCCCGGTGACCTCATCTTTCTTTGGCCAATAAATGCTGGGAAGAATCCTATTCTCAAATACTCTGAATCCACTCTCATCTCCCAGGGTCATAGACCAATGTACAAAGCCAGAGAAAATTCTAAATTCACCTTTTCTTTTGAACACAACTCGTATATATTGAACACAAAATTTTGAATGAAGTATGAAGTAGACAGCGATTGAAAAATTTCTAAATAAGTGGAATATGTTCATTGAATGTAAAAGAGAATAAATACCTAATGCATATGTTCCCATAGAAGAAAAATTTATAATCTTGGGACCCATCTTTTAGCTGTATTAATTAGAGAAAAGAGAGCATTAATGATCAGTCTCCCTAGCGGCGAGTCTAAACTACATAATGGTGTCTTGTTTGTTCTTATTAAAATAAAAAAACTATTTTTATAAGAGCTACCAATATGCATGAAAAACTTGAAACACTGGTGAGGGCCCACTCAATATTCTTTCGTGAGTTTGAGAAGTATTGATCTAATGGATTATATTGATAAAATTGCATTTTTTCCTTTTATGTATGAAAACATCAAAAACTTTTTCACCAGCATAATAATATTTCCACCGCGCGGATTTCTTTTTTGAAATATCTTCTAAACTCTTAAAAATTATTATTTTTATTATATGTATTTACCCGTTTATATTGATAATATGTCCATCATTAATTTTATGTTTTAACATATTTTTTAATTCATGCCGTAAACATAAACTCATTCCATAAACATTGGTATTAAGAATATCCTTCCATTCAGAAACATTATCCATACCTATAAAAATTCAATTTTTTAAAAATATTTTAAAATTATTTATTTATTTGTTTATAGCCTTTTTAGGTATATATATGGTTTGTTCATTATTATAATTATTGAATACATTTTATTATATTTATATTATTTACAATTCGAGGAGTGGAGTTCCCAACTGGAGAGAGGCTCCCAACTCTTTAGTTGAAAATAGAGTAAATCTTTGATTCATTTAATTAAATTGTGTGAATTTAAAAGAACGCTGATTAAGAAGGTGTAAATACAACATCGACCCTTTTGGAGATTTTCCTAGAAGAGTTATTTCAATATTTTAATATATTTGGAACGGAAATAAATATAGAAACGTAAACTGGAAAACTGTGTGATTAACAATTTCCAAGTAAGTGAATCCAATTTTATATATTAAAAAAAATTAAAATTAAAATATCTACATAAAAAAACAAGAAATATAATAGAAATAATAGAAATATAAAAAAATTCTATAAAATAAATTAAAAAATTCTCATGGACTAAAAAGAATAAAATAATTTTTCTATAAGACTGTCAAAGTTTATGGATGAATTGCTTCATATTCAACGAAAAACGTGGAAATATGAATATCAAAAGACAGTGATATTAACAAATTGTCAGCAAGATGAGATTAAATTTTGTGAAAATGAACCAGCCATCCCATGAAATTATATATTTACGACAGATAATCCGCTTTCAAGATAAAATAAATCAAGAAATTTAGAGACGTACTAGTCTACCTGGAAAAAATTCTGGACTTTAAAATATATTTTAAATAACAAAGAAATAGAATTAAACTCAAACGTAAAGATCCTAAAAAATGTATAATTTCGGTTTTAACCTATGGAGCACAAAACTGGTCTCTTAGCCATAAATTGATGAATAATCTAGAAACAACTCATTAGTAAGTGGTATTAAGGTGATAGAAAAATAGAGATAAAAATAAAACGGGCAAAATTTATATAAAAACGAGGAGAAATATAAATATGTGTGAAGAACAAAATTGAGATGGGCAGGTCATATCTCAAGGATGACTGATCATAGATGTACCAAAAAATTAACAGAATGTTGTCCACAATTGACCACAAAACCACCAAAAAGATGGTCTGATGACATTGCCAAGGTAGCTAGAGTTGACTGAAGCAGGATTGGAAGACAGAAACAAGTTTGGAAACATTTGGGAAAGGCCCTAAGGGGCCTGGTTCCATCGGAACTATAAGTTAAAAAATAAAATAAAATAATTTCTTAATACAAGTTAAAACTAAATTTATAAACATTTTTTGTATATAAGTTTTATAATAACCTTAAATATAAAATCAAAAATATTTTTTATTATTTAAAATAAATACCCTGAAAATCAACGGCTCGCATTAATCCAGCATTATTAATGAGTATCTCAAGGATGACTGATCATAGATCATAGCCCCAAATTTTTTTTCAATTAATGCAAATGCAGTACCTACATCTTTTTCATCAGATACATAGCATTTAATTGAATGTGTTTCGACTTTTGTATCAATTTCACTTACAAGTTGTTGCCATTTATCAACTCTTCATGCCAAACCAGAATTGCTAATTCTTTAACAAAATTAGAGCCGATACCTGCTGAAGCGCCAGTTACTACAGCAACCCGTCCCTTTAATCTTTCCTTTTTTAGTCTCAATAAATTCAGCAATCTCTAGTATTTACTTATACAAATAAACTCAATTATGTTATCTCCTCCGAAAAAGATAATTAATTTCACCTTGAATTAAAGATTAAATTAAAAAGACAGATATAATGCTAGTCATTCAATAAATTTTTTTTTTGGATTTACATGAAGTATAATTTTCTTTCACATTTGGAAAAGATGAAAAAGGATGTAATTTAACTAAAAAAATGTGAATAGGTATATATTTTTGAAAATAATATAAAATATAATAATTTTAATGTGTTTTAAAAATAGATAATTTTGTTTTTGATTCCTTTTATTGAAGATTATAAAAATTATAATTAATTTTAAAAATATTATACTTGGATCGCATAAATGAAATAAATGAATGCAACAACTAAATAAGTTGACCTGTGGCCAGGTCCGAACCGACCGACGGTTTGAAGTAAATTAATTTCCAGCTACAGAAACAATTTCAAATAATTTTAATATATCTATTAATGTAATAAAAAACAGATATGGATACATAAATAATAAATATAAACATTTTTAATTTTATTTTATTTATAATATATATGCAAGACCAGGTTGTGACATCATGAATGGCTGGATGACGTCATATAATTTTAAATCAAGAAAAAACTAATAAATATGATTTTCCGAGGATAAAACCAATACAAAGTGCATGATTCGTGGTTATATATATAAGAAAATCTCCTCATATGAAATTTGGTGTGAAAATAACCCTTCCCTTCCTATCGTCGATCGCTAATACTACCACTTCCGGTTTCCGGATTTGCACCGAAAGTTGATCAATTCATCCCACTGTGTAAATATAAGTATATATATACATTAAGTAAATATACCAAATTTCATCAAAATCGGTTGAGCCGTTCAGGCTGTACACATCTATACGGACGGACGGACGGACAGACATCATGCTAAAAATACTTTTTTCTGTTAAGAAAATGCATGATTCGTGGAGATATGTAAAAATCTCCACATGTGAAATTTGGTGTGAAAACAATACCTCCCTTACTATCGTCGGTCGGTAAAAACGAAAATTTCTATAATTCTCAAATTATATTTCTTCAAATTTTTCTTGAATATCAATATTTCTATTTTAATATCAATATTTCTTTTTTATAAATAGACTTTTATTTATATTACAATGTATGATTTTGTTGCTTTTTATTTTTTTCTCAAAATCACCAAAAAAGAGAGAGCACTGATAAAAATTGTTTTATCTTTGATAGTACATTTTTACATATATATTATAAATAAAATAAAATTAAAAATATTTATGTTATATCCATATCTGTTTTTTATTACATTAATAGATACTAGCTGCTCCGAGCGCCTACGGCGCTCTTCACACCTAGACGGGGGCTCCGCCCCCTGTACCCCCGAGTGATACATAGTATTTGGTTGAAAGTCTGTATGTAAAAGGTTTTCATCCATTTTGTTTCAATCAGTATAAGTAGATATGACATTTATTTGTTTTCTTGTAAAATATATTTTTATTTAATGAGTAAATTAATTATATATTATTATTGTATATGTTATATTTATCTAACTCTGTGTCTCTACAGTTTTCGAAAGTTCTTAGCCGCAGCATCCACCAAATCCTACCCTGTCCCATCTCTCCCATGTCCCTTCCTTCATTGTCCACCCACCTTGGTCCTTGGTCTTCCACCGGATGTTTCCCAATCAGTTTCTCCCAATTTCTAGTTTCTCCAAGTTGCTCTGTCCCAAAAATGTCTTCGGGACAGCCTACTGTCCCGTTTTTTCAATATTTAGGACATTTCGTAATTTTTTTTTCAAAATTTTTTCAATTTAGTTCTAAAAAAAAGGTATACCGTTTGTCCCGGTTTGGTGTTTTCGAAATATGGTCACCCTAGTCATCGATCAACATGAAAAATAATTGTTTTATATATTTTAATTTTGATCCTCTTTGATGAGATAAGCCCCTTTACTGCATAATAACAGGCGTTACTCAATTACAACGTCGATTTAAATTCTTCTCGAATATTATTATCCTTCGTGATTAGAGATCTTAAGTATTTAAATATTTATACTTTTTCAAATTCTACATTTTGTATGTTAATTGTAAGTATGTAAGTCGTATCCGTAGCATAATTCTTGAATTTTTTTGTTTAATTACATTTCGGTTGATTTTTCCCCAATTTCTCTAATCACATATCTCATCTTCCAGTCCAATTCATTTACCTGGCTTAAGAAATTTTTTAAAATTTTAAATAGAGGGAGAGAGAGAGGTTCTAATTATATATATATTTATCTGTTTCTATGACAACACAAAAAAGTAAACAAATTACATATATACAAACACTCTCCTTTATATATATTTCTGGAAAATGGAACACCCGCAGCTCAGCTCAGGAGTTACTTAAGATTCTAATTTCTTTTTTATTTTTCATCATTTGAGGTACCCTTCACCTCAGAAAAATTTGGTTACCTTACTCTATGTAGTTTAGGCTCTGGAGTTTTTTGCGTACAGACGGACACTATCGTATTAAATATATAGATATTAAAATTATTTGAAATTGTTTCTGTAGCTGGAAATTTATTACAAACTGTCGGTCGGTTCATTAAGTTAATTTTTAAGTTAAGTTCACTTAAATGTAGACAATAATTATTGGTCTTTAGAAATGCTCCTTACTTTATAGGAAAATGGTAGAAGAAATAAATAAATAAAATAATAAATTATAATGAATTGAGTAATACAATATTATATTTTAAATATGATAAAACAATCTTGACATTAAAAACATAGTACTGGAATATGTAATTAGATAAATTGGGAAAAAATCAAACGGAATCCAATTAAACAAAAAAATTCAAGAATTAGGTTACGCATGAAATTAAAGAGAGCGTAGAAAAACTAATCGAAGTAGAAAAGGAGGTGGGGCTGGAAATTAATAGTGCTAAGTCAAAATATTTAGTAACAGAGAGAAATAGTATTAATACACAAAGTCTTAATATACAATATGTAGAATTTGAAAATTTAGGAAAATTTAAATACTTAGGTTCTGAAATCATGAATGATAATAATGTTCGAGAAGAATTTAAATCGAAGTTGCAATCAGGTAATCGGTTGTAATCGGTCTATTATGCAGTAAAGGGGCTTATCTCGTCAAAATTATTATCAAAGTAAATCAAAATTAAAATATAAAAAACAATCATTTTGCCTGTTTGAGGCATGACCTTAGGAGACGAGAGTAGATTTAGAGTATTTGAAAATAGGATTCTCCGCAACATTTATGGGCCAAAGAAGTTGAGGTCACCGGGGAATTCCGGAATCTGCATAACGAGGAATTGCATGACCTCTATGCATCTCCAGATATAGTTAGAATTATAAAATCGAGAAGGGTTCGTGGCTAGAATGGGAGAGGAAAGAATGACGAAAAATAAATTGGTGGGGAGACCGAGTTGGAAACGTCCGTCTGAAAGACCAAGGACGCGGTGGGTGGATAATGTGGGAAGGGAAGTGAGAGAGATGGGAGATGGTAGGAATTGAAGGGTTGTGGCTCAGAATAGGGATTCTTGGAGAAGTGTGGTTGCTGCAGCCAAGAACTTTCGAGTTCCGTAGAGCCACAGAGATAGATAAAAAAAAATAAAAATAAAAAAAATATAATTTTTTATAAAAATATTAATATTTGATAAGAGGTTATCTTCAAAAACCCAAGTTTGTTTTTGTAATGCAATATTCTATTTATAGAAAAGCAAATTTAAATATTTTTAATATGTAATATATATTCTCTATGTACGTATATATATATATATATATATATATATATATATATATATATATATATATATATATATGATTTATTCTATTGTTTTAAATATATATATATATTATTGTACTATGCTGTTTCCCCCACAGCACGTATCGTAAGTTCAGTAACCTAAAAATAAATAAAAAAAAACATAAATTTTTATTTTATATATATAAATCGTAAATATATATGAAATATGTATAATTTACATTGACATGTGGTGGTGTAGATAATATATAAACTAATCCATTTGTAATATCTTCAGGTTCCAATACAGGCCATGTTTCAAAAATTTTAATCCCCTTTAATTTATCCGAACCGGATGCTTCAATGATTTCTGAACGTGTATACCCAGGACTTAAACTCTGAAAAAAGACAATGTTATAATTATAACTTAGAGATAGTAACTAAGTTAGAGAAAATTAGGAAAGCAAGAAAATGAGATTTTCACAATTTTATAAAATTTAAAAATATAGGTATATTTTTTTTACACACAAAAACATCTTATATGTATAAAATCCACACACGTACACAATCATCTCTACGTCTGAAAACAAACATATCATGACATATCAATGAACAAAAAAGATTTAAAGACTAAATAGAAAAAAAATTAAACATTTTGAATTAATTATTAGTTCTAAGTTCTTTTAAATACTCAAATTTCAAATCAACATTATTTTAATTATAAATGAGCTAAAGGCGGGATGGAGGAGTGGAAATGGAGCAAAACAAATACATTTTAATTTAAATATTAAATTACATTGATATAAAATGTTCAGATAGAATTTTCAATTGATAAATACAATCAGTCTAATAATATATAATTTATTGCTTATCATAAATATATTTCTTTGAAAGAGATAATTTATTTTATTATTATTATTATTAATCATATATTTAAATTTATTACTATCATCATAATTAATAATTTCCTTTCATTAGCAAAAGTTAATTAATACACCAATAATTGACCTCATTTTTCTCTCTCCTTTCTGTCTTTCTCACTTTATTTATTGATTTATTTGTTAAATAAATCTATAAATGAATAAATCATTAATTATGCTTCAATTTGTAAAATAAAAAAAATGGTAATCTAAGTGTTTCTCTTTTTGGCCGGAAGTGTATTAACATTTTCTTATATTAATGTTTTTTTAAAATACTAGTACTATATAATAAGTAGTTTTTTAGATTTTAGTCATTTTTAAACCACCCCATCCTTCTTTCCCACTTCCAGTACTAATTTTATCCATTCTATTAATCATTTATTACCACTAATTTCACAATAAATAAATAAAAATTAAAATTAAAAAAAATATGTTCCAGGCATGGTCCAATATGTGTTTATTGCAAACTCATGAAAATGAACAGAAATATAAGAGCAAGTCTTGTGGTAAAGGCTCCCACTTTAAATGGGTGATAGACTTTATCATAAGTACTATAGAGTATTTTATTTTGTGCCAGGTAGAACTAGCGTCCCACAAAATTTCATTAATAACCAAGATAATTAGTATTAAAAATGTATAATGGCCATATTTCCTAATATCAATTAAATTTTTGGTATTTAAATTTTATTATTTTATTATATTTTTAATTTAAGAAAATAAAATTATAATTATTAAACTAATGTATATAAACCCATTAAAATGTCATATGAGGGTTAACGCCGCATATATTTTCAACTGTTTTTAGTATCTCGCCAGAGATAGTATTGCGATCACGAAAATTTTCGATGTCGATATTTTGATGTTTTTATACGTTTTGAAGGCCCCTAAGTCATTTACACTAAGGTTAAGAAAAATATATGTGTGTGTGTATGTGTGTATGTAGACAAGATTAAGCAAAAACTGTTTGAGCTAGTATAATGAAATTTGGTACACATGAATAAAAATTGTATAAAACCGCTATATATAAAATTTCAGCTTGATTGAATCGCTGAAAGTACCTGAATTAATTTTTTAAATTTCGACTTAAAAATGAAGGCAAAGGTTTTATTTGCTTTGAAAAAAATCAAAACAATGTTGATATTATTTGATTGCCTTCTTATTTCAATAAAATGTTTTCAGTGAAAATCATGTTAAAAACCTTAAATCCTATGATCGGATTGAATAAAATTTTAATTAATTTTCAAATATAGAAAAAAGCTAAATTATCCAAAACAAATTTGCGAGATAGTAGAGTGGAAACATTCCAGATTTTTTATAAATAATTCTTAGTTTTAAAAATGTATCAACAAAAACAGTTAATTCATCAATTATTTGTTTTTATATTCCAATACAAATGATATTGATATCAAAAGTAATAAATAATTATTAAACATTATTTCTAAAATTAAGTAATTACATTCTTAGGTATGTGCGTGAGAGAAAGAAAAAGTGAAAAATGCTTCAATTTCAATTTTTAAATTGCATTCGATTATTTATATTGTCCAAAAGTAAGTAATTTGAAGAGAGTATCATATCACTTTATTCTTCCAAAATATATTATTTTTTTGAGTCCAAAAAGGTATAAACAGAATAATAACATATCTCCTCTTGGAATATTTTAATATTAAATAAAAAATATAATAATAAAAAACAAAAACAAAAATAACATACTGCAACACGAATTTTTTTCCCCATTTGATTAATCTCTTGACGTAATGCTTCAGTAAGAACAGTAACAGCATGTTTTGTTGCAAAATACATTGATATTTCTAAAACTGGAGGATAAGGCATTTTATGTCCATAAATGCTGAAATTTAAATAAAAAAAAAATTATTAGTGTTTTCGAAAAGAAAAAATTAAATTAAAAAATGGCATTGATCTATGATTTTGTACTTTTTACCTATTCATGTTAATAATTTGACCATCATTAATATTATATTTGAGCATAGAGTGTAGTGTAAGTCTTGTGCAAAGACTTAAACCCAATACATTGGTGTTAAGTGTTTCACGCCAACCATCCGTTGAACCATTACCTAAAAATAATATTATATTTCAATGAATCCTCCCAATTTTGTTTAGTGAAATGCCATCATAATATTATGTTGGTAAATAATTTTATATTATTTTAGTTTTAAGATCTATTTCGATTATTTGCAAATTTATTTATATAAACTCACAAACGAATTTTCCTAAACATAATAGATAGAGTAGTACAGCGGTCGGGGAACTTTTTTAATCATTACCCTAAAATATTTTTGTGTAACTTGATATTACCCAATGGTGAAGAGCAAAAAAAAACGAAATCGCCTCTTTTTAGCATCTTTAGTGGTATGGGAGTGAGATGGCATTGCCTGCATATGTCACTAAATTGTTTAAGTTGAAAAAAATAATTTGTAAATATACTAAAAATTAGCAAATTAAAAATATATACTTTTTACTCACAAAAGTTTCATTTTTACCCCATTTGGGGTAATTTACCCCGGAACCCCGACCGCTGGAGTAGTATTATATATTTAATCTTATACAAGTAATATTGTTAAAAATATATTATACAATAGCACTAAAATGTCTCTAGCTGTTGCAAATGAAAATGATAAAAATATTAATACGAGGGTAGGTCAATAAGTTCATGACTTTTTGAATGAATAAAAATGGATGGATAAAAAAATTATTTTATTTTTCAGCGAAGTCTCCTTTGGTCTCTATACACTTCGTCAAACGTTTCTCCAATTTTTTTATCCCTTCCAAAAAATCACTCGGGGCTAAATCCCGAAAATACGGTGGATGAGGGAGAAATTCGTTTCCTATTTCACCGATTTTCAATTAAATTCACTTTTTTCCGTTTTCTTCTCAAATCACTAGGTAGTCTACTATTAATGGATTTCGACAGGAGTCAGCTGATAGATGCCTGCTGTCAGGAGCGATCTTGCCATTACATTTAAGAGACGGGAAATTTAAGTCACGGTCTTATTGAACTGCCCTCGAAATATAAAATGACAAGGACTAGAATCAATCTCAAAATATTAATTTATGGTAAGTAAATTTTTAATGAATGAATAAGAAAAATTCTCAATTTTATATCAACCTTTCTTTTTTAAAATCATGGTTATAATATATTATGATAAAAATTTTACAATTGTTTACCTGCAAATGTGACTTCTCGCAATAATCCAGCGTTATTAATTAAAATTGAAATTCCATGAAGATTTTCATCAATCCATTGATAAATTTTTTCCAATTCTTTTTCATTAGTTACATCACATTTCATTGGAAAGAATTTTCCTTTACAATCTGTTGATGTACAATAATTTTTCAATTGCTCCATACGTTCTTGTCTTCTTGATAAACCCACCACAATTAAGCCATGTTTTATTAATTCTTTTGCTATATCAGCACCGAGACCCGCTGAACATCCAGTTACAACAGCCACACGTCCTGACCAACGTTCCATTATGTGTGATAAATTAATCAACTGTAATAAATTCATATATATATATATATATATATATTTTAGATTATAATAAATTAATAAATAGTAAATCTAGTCAGATGGTCTTAGCATCCCCCTTAGTTATTAATAATAATAATAAAATATATTAATAATTTAATAATAATGTTTGTTTTAATGAAGGTTTATGATAGGATAAGATAAATTTAATCTTATCTCGATTCATTTATTTAAATTAATTAGTATTGTATCTAGAACACTCAGAAAAATGCTTTATTAGGTTCATTATTGTATTTTTTAAATAAATATCATTTAAACATTATTGAAAAAGAAATAAATACTCTAAATTAATAATCAACAAAAAAATAATTAATTATTAAGTTTTAACACTTAAGATTAATTTAAAAACTTCTTATTATTTGACTTAGCCTTAGCTTGATATGCACGTATCATCTATACCAGAGGTTCCCAAACTTTTCTGGTTTGCAGCTCCCTAAATAATCGGATTTTTTGCGAGGCTCCCTTAATACATCCGATTTTTACTTTCCCGCATACTTCGTATAAGGGAAGTATTGGAATCGTAAAAAATTTCGATTTCGAGATTTCGATAGATCTTGACGTTTTAGACCTCCCTGAGTCGGAAAATACCATTTTTCGAATTATGTCTGTGTGTGTGTATGTATGTAATGTCTGTAAGCAAATTTACTCAAAAACTAATCAAGTTAGGACTTCGAAATTTGGTACACCGATATTATTTATAGTTTGTAGATTTCTATCAAAATTTCGTCAAAATCGGTTAACCGGAAGTGGTAGTTTACCTACACTGGTTGCGTTTACCTTTCAAGTAAAGTACCAGTTTGCTTCGAGATATTTGCTTCATATTTTGTATATAGATTTAAAAATATGAAAAAAATTGAGATACCAAATTTCATCATGATCTGACTACCGGAAGTGACATTTTACCTATACAAGTAGCGTTTCTTTTTTACCGACCGACGATAGTAAGGGAAGTATTGTTTTCACACCAAATTTCACCTATGGATATTTTTAGGTACATATCTCCACGAATCATGCATTTTCTTAACAGAAAAAAGTATTTTTAGCATGATGTCTGTCCGTCCGTCCGTCCGTCTGTCCGTCCTTCCGTATAGATGTGTACAGCTTGAACAGCTCAACGGATTTTGATGAAATTTGGTATATTTACTTAATGCATCAGTATGATGAATTGATCAACTTTTAGTGCAAATCCGGAAACCGGAAGTGCTAGTATTGCCGATCGAAGAGAGGAAGTGAAGGGTTATTTTCATATCAAATTTCACGTGAGGACATATCTCCACGTGTTATGCACTTTGTATTGGTTTTATCCTCGAGAAAAATCATCTTCATTAGTTTTTTCTTAATTTAAAATTATATGACGTCACAGCCAGCCCTTATATATTATATATAAAATAAAATTAAAAATATTTATATTATATCCATATCTGTTTTTTTTACATTTAATATATCAGTTAACCGGAAGTAGCACTTTATTCTATATATATATTATATATATATATATATATATAAATGTTACCAAATATCAAATTTGACACCAATAAACTAATACGAACTGGCTCTTTATCAATACCAAGTTTACACATTCTAAATATTCATTCACAACTCTTTATACCTATTTGTATGCGGGAAAGTCTAGGGGAGGACACTCCCGCTTATTATATAAATTTTTACTCTCTTGAAAAATAGGAAAATTTTTCTTTCCTCCATCGGAAATGTTTCAGTGCATCGTAACATCATCTGACCTTTTTGTTTGTTTTTTTTAGAAACAATATTGAAAAAAATTGAAAAATGATCGAAAATTTCAAATTTTTTCGCGGCCCCCTTATGATGGCATCGCGGCTCCCTAAGGAGCCGCGGCTAACAGTTTGGGAATCACTGATCTATACTAAAAAAAAATTATTCACTATTGTTATCTCGAGTATAAGTGATACAGAGTTGGTTATATTGGTTAAGAATTTTTATTTAAAGAGATTATTTTAATAAATTTTTCTATCCAGATAGTTCTACAAAATATTGGACTCAATTTTTTATTTTCATTTAAAGATTACCATGAATAAACAAATTAATTTATTTGAAAATAATTTTAAAAAAATTAACAATTTTAATTGGAAAAGTGTACTACTTAGATCAAATGAACACCCTGTATCTCGAATAATATGTTTCCAAGGTCAAATCAATTATGATTTTTTTTATTCTCTGGTGTTATATTTATACAAACCTGTTAATTGATTCAGTAATAGTTTAATTAATTAATTAATTAATTAATTAATTAAACTTAAATCTCAATAAAGTGATTTTATAATTCAAAAATTGACAAATTCATATATGAATTAAAGAAATCTTGAAAAATATTTTTAGGTCTAAAAGAAAAAAAAAATATTTTAAGGTCTAAAAGAAAAAAAAATTTTAAATTTTTAATGATAGATATGAATAAATTGAATATTAGATATGGATAAAAAGCAAGAATTAAAATTGAGCAATAAATATTTTCAATAAATTAAATATTTTTAGAACACTCACCCTCTTAATCCATTTTAAATCAAAATCACTTACCTAAATAATGTTTTCAACACAATTCCTACTCTTATACTATTTTTATTCTCTTATAAAACAAAATTATATAGATTTTTATTCAATTCAATTATTGTGTAATTATTGTAATTATTATAAACTTTGATTTTATCAAAATTACCATGACCTCTCCTTTTTCTCTTCTTATGTAATAAATTAATAATAATTATTATTATGAACACAATCATTATTTTTTTCAAATATTGAAAAAATATTAAAGAAAATTTGTCAAATTAATATTTGTATTGTTTTAGAAAATAACAAATTGGATACATTTGGATATTTAAGTTCAACGAACCAAATCTATAATCAATTGAATATACATGATATATATATATATCTATAGATATATATAGATATATATATAATTATTTGAAATTAAAATAATTTAGGTATATATAAGATATTATTTATTATTTATTTGTTTGTTGTCGAAAAGCTACAGATGTGATCTCTGAGACGAATAAAAAATTGTTAGAGAAGATTGAATTTTATTAATGAATGGTTTATAACAAAAATTAATTTAAAATTATATATATGGCCTAAAATGTACATACAAGGCTGATTATATAATTTAGTATAATGTAGAGGATATACATAATAATGATCAATGAATAAAGAAAAACCTTATCTGTATTATTTTCAATTGCTATTCATTTTGTAAATTTACATAATTAGAAATTGTTACTAATTATCTATATCTTTTTAAAGTGTATTTTTAATAAGAGATCCAATTGTTATCTCCAAAGATTTTTATTTGATATTAGCTAATATATAAAAAATTAATTTATTTTATAAAAAATCACTTACCTAATTGACGTTTTGATGGCATAAAAACAACGCGATGTCCTCTATTATACTGTTTTAATCCTCTTACAAACAAATTATATATATTATTCAATTTATACGATGTTTTTACTTTTTTTTTAACTTCCCTTCCTTTACTCTGTCTCCTCTTTTATAATTACTATAAGTATAAATAGCATATTATGCAATAGATCCGGCGTCGGCAACCTATGGCACGCGTGCCAGCCTTGGGGTTCTGAATGGCACTCTATAAAGTAATCAGGGAAATCCCGAAAATATCGAGACGAAGTGATTTTTAAATAAGAGAAAATGTTTAATTATAATTATTTATCTAACGTGGCTCACCAATGTCACGAAAATCAGCGCGAAGGGTGAGTGAGAGCGCATTCGGAGTGACAAAGTACCGATGTAAATGATATTGCGCGGCTTGCAGTATTTGCACGGTATTGTGATAAAGGTCAAGTTTATGAAGAATTGTGCAATTTGATTCCTCGGTCTGGGACAACTAAGGGGCAGGATTTTCTTGCTTCACTCATAAATTATTTTGACAGCAAGAACATTAAAATCAAAAAAATATTTTGTGTAACTACTGACGGCGCACCTGCAATGATTGGCAAGGATAGAGGATTTGTCAAACTTCTTGAAAATCATATTGAACATAAAATATTGAACTTCCATTGTATAATACACCAGGAAAGTTTAGTTGCCAAAATTTCGTCACAGCGCTTAATTCCTGTAACGAACACTGTTGTTAAATAGTTAATTTCATAGTGTCTCGCTCTTCATTGATACACAGGCAATTTAAATCTCTTTTAGATGAAATGGAAAGTGAATATGTTGACCTCCCCTTATACAGCCATGTTCGTTGAAGGCTTAGTCGAGGCAATGTCTTGAATAAGTTTGTGTCATGTCTGGAACACATTAAAGTTTTTCTTAATGAAAAGGAACAACATTTCCCCAAATTGAACGATAAAGAATGGTTATGGAAATTCATATTTCTGACTGATATAACTAAACATCTCAATGAACTAATCTTAAGATTGCAAGTAAAGCGCCAAACTGTGCTCGAACTTTTTGAATATTGGACAGGATTTGCTACAAAATTAAATATATTTTTATGTGAATTAATACTAGTACCTACAAATACTTCCCAAATAATAAAGCGCTTGCAAATAAATCGACCATAGACAAAGATGAACTTAAAACCTTCGTTGAAGCACTTAAAGATAAATTTTCCAAAAGATGCAAAGACTTTGAAGCTCATGTGCCTATATTTTCCTTCCTCATAAAACCAGATTTAATAGATCCATTAATAATACCGTTTGATTTTTCAATTTTTGAATGGATGAATGTTGATAATTTTGAAATAGAACTTATCGAACTAATATCTTCAGAATTATGGAAAACAAAATTTAAGGAATTACGAAAAAATCTGGAAGATGACTCTATGGAAAAATCGACTGCTATATTAAATTGTTGGGTGTCATTGCCGGAAAGATTTAATTATTTAAAGAAAATTGCATGTGCTCTCCTTTCCGCTTTTGGTTCCACATATCTCTGTGAACAAATTTTTTCTCACATGAAACATATTTTGAGTCCACAAAGAAGTGGTTTAACAACTGAACATTCAGGATCTTGTATTAAATTAAAAGTCACAAATTATACCCCTGATATTGAAATATTAAGCATAAATGTGCAGGGGCAAGGTTCGCATTAAAATTTTTTAATTTATATTAGAATTTTATGTTATTTTTTTAATAAATATGTTCAAAAGATAAATTTGGTAAAAAATTCTTCTCCTCTAGAACCCCATTATATAATTTAGAATTAAGGCGGCATATCATATTGATAGAGTGGCTTGGCACACCACAGCTAAAAGGTTGCCGACCCCTGCAATAGTTAATAAATTTAAAAAGTGATTGATAATTGTATTTTTTAACCTTATTCTGAATTTATGGTTTTGATTATTCGAGATTTAAATCAAGAACATTCAAATTAAAGGTTAAACTTTTTAAACAAGAAAACCTTATATTTTTTAATAAATTTTAATCATATTGCTGAAAAATAAAAAATAAATATTTTAAATTCATATCATTATATTAATAATTACAAAGGAAAAATTAGAATAATTCTAACCAGGACTACAATGATTGGATATAATAATATGATATTCAGGAACAAATGTATAATCATGTTTAATAATAAATTATTTTAGTGAATTTTAATTTACATAATTAAAAGAAAGATAATATTTTAATTTTTTTTTAATATAAAAAACAACTTAAACAACACAGAAGAAAATATTTGAAGGTATAGGAAAAGGATCTTTACAAAGAAGGAGGAGATAAATTAATATTAACCAGTTTTATTAATTATTATTATTATATAATTTAGAAATTTTAACTCAATAACTTGATATGTTTCGATACCTCGATCTCATATTAGGTCTTTAATTGTTAATCTCCTGCTCTTTCATCTTTAAAGGATTTTTCGCGTTAACTTTAAATCTTTAAAGTTCCTAAAAGCGTGCTGATTTTTATAACTAAGGAATACCCCATACTCTGAACTTCACTGAGTACGTAAATATTGTATTTTATATATACTTATATATAATATATAAACACAATATTTATATCCTACATTTCCTTTCCATTATCTTCATTATATTTCATGATTAAATTTAAGAATATTAATTTAATTTACATTCAATATTTAATCATTCCTTTTATCTTTTTGCTTAAAACTAAAAATTAAAATATCTTTTTGATTATTTTATAGAGACAGATCATTATCAACCATATGATTAAATTAAAGAAATAATAATACTTTTAACTAATGATTTTCGTTTTTTTGAAATTTATATTTTTTTATATATAATAGATTTTATAATAAGTAATAATTTTTACCGACCGACGATAGTAAGGGAGGTATTGTTTTCACACCAAATTTCACATGTGGAGATTTTAACATATCTCCACGAATCATGCATTTTCTAAACAGAAAAAAGTATTTTTAGCATGATGTCTGTCCGTCCGTCTGTCCGTCCGTATAGATGTGTACAGCCTGAACGGCTCAACCGATTTTGATGAAATTTGGTATATTTACTTAATGCATCAGTGGGATGAATTGATCAACTTTTGGTGCAATTCCGGAAACCGGAAGTGGTAGTATTAGCGATCGACGATAGGAAGGAAAGGGTTATTTTCACACCAAAGGAGATTTTTTTATATATCACCATGAATCATGCACTTTGTATTGGTTTTATCCTCGAGAAAAATCATATTTATTAGTTTTTTCTTGATTTAAAATTATATGACGTCATCCAGCCATTCATGACGTCACAGCCTGGTCTTGCATATATATTATAAATAAAATAAAATTAAAAAGTTTATATTTATTATTTATGTATCCATATCTGTTTTTTATTACATTAATAGATATATGAAAATTATTTGAAATTGTTTCTGTAGCTGGAAATTAATTTATTTCAAACCGTCGGTCGGTTCGGACCTGGCCACAGGTCAACTTATTACTGTTTTATTTTAATAAAAACATTCTTATTTATTTATTTCATTCTCAATATTTCAATAAAATTTTAATTTATTACTTGATTAAATGTTTTGAAAATTATATTCCTTTCTTTAGATATTCTGCCAATAAAGAATTAATAATAATGGTTCGATTGAACGATTTTTTTTCTTAAAATTTTTTAGTAATCCTTTATGTATTTATAACAATAAAGGAATATTTTCATTAATTTAGAATTTTAGTATTTTTCTTTGATTTTTAATTTATTTGAAAGAAAATAAATTTCCTCTATAATTTCTTTGTGTGATTACAGTAATTTTAATTATAACTTACAAATTATCAGGCCATCAATGTTTGATACAAAATTCTATAAAATTGTTGAAATTAATAGAGATTACTAATAATATAAATAAACTATTTAAAGTTTAAACAACCTAATTATAATAATTATATGGAAATAAAGGAATAAATAAATTTTAAAATAAAAAAAGAAGTGTTGGAAAAACTCTTGGAAGTTGATATACAAGTTACATGCCGATTGATTTCGTCAATATCAAACTCAAATGATCAATTTTAATAAATATAAATAATATCAAAAATAAAATATTAAGTAACCAATAACTATAAATTTTGTACTTAATAACATTGCAAATCCCTTTGTTTTAATGACCCCATTATGAAAATTCATAGACATTATGTAATAGTATGTTATACAATTTCCGCCTCAAAATATTAACTTAAGTTATAATCCCAATAATTTACTTTTTGTAAAATAAAAAATATTATAACAATGATGAGAATGAAATAAATAAATTAGAAAAAATATTATACAAATAATAATACATATTATATCAGAGAAAAAAAAACATGTAATTAATACTAAAATTTATATTAAAAATATAATACAATATTTTTTATATGATTAAAAAAACAAATAAAATGTTATAATAATTATCTTATTTTAAATGAATAATATATATTAAAATAAAATCCATTAGAAGGCTTCTCCGGTCGGTTTAATAATTAATTCATATATCTGTAACAAAAAAATGAAATCAATTTATTATTTTTATTATTAGGTACAATAGCATATTAAGACATTACAAATGATTTAAAAGGGAGTCAATAAGAGAAAAATAAAAAAAAATCCAGTAAAGTGTTGTTTTTTGCACTTATTCAATCGAGTAATTTTTCCAAAATTCAAAACCACTTCCATAAACGATATCCATTTAGAAAATAAATTACTTGTTTCCTTTCAATTCTTTATTGAGAGAGATGTTGTAGGGTGAGAAAAGAGGTGGCAGTATAAAAGGGGAGAGACATGCAGAAAAGTCAGGAAATAAATAAAGCGTGTAGTAATTTCCGGGTCTTTCTTAGTGTGAGAGAGAGAGAGAGAGAGAAAAGTGATGGAAGAGAAGAATTTAGGAAAGAATAAAAAAAATACCTGTCACAAGAGAATTGCATCTCTTACCGTCGATTTTATTTCTTCAAAAGCATCTCCAACCATCCACCCTTTCCTTCAGCTAAGATATTTGTTTTTTTTTAAATCGATTCCAAACAGATAAACATAAAGAAATGTAAAATTTCGTAATATCAACTATCAATTTGAAAATAAACTTATTTGCTTGTTATGTTGAGACTTTCAAGCACTTTTAAGTTTAGTAGGGACATAGAGAAAGACAATTAGATAATTGTAGACAGGATAGGTCTAAACTGTTATATGAAGTAGGACTAGGGTTGCTAACTCTATAAAGTTCCAAAAAAGGACACCCTAAAGTTCCAAAAAAACACCCTTAAATAATTAGGTACACTTAGGGTAGTCGAGAGTATTTAATAAGCGGGAGTGTCCTCCCCTAGACTTTCCCGCATATAATTAGGTATAAAGAGTTGCGAATGAATATTTAGAATGTAATAAAGTGCTACTTCCGGTTAACTGATATTTTAAATGTAAAAAATACAGATATGGATATAATATAAATATTTTTAATTTTATTTTATTTATAATATATAAGGGCTGGCTGTGACGTCATGAAGTGCTGGGTGACGTCATATAATTTTAAATTAAGAAAAAACTAATGAAGATGATTTTTCTCGAGGATAAAACCAATACAAAGTGCATAACACGTGGAGATATGTCCTCACGTGAAATTTGATATGAAAATAACCCTTCACTTCCTCTCTTCGATCGGCAATACTAGCACGGTTTCCGGATTTGCACCAAAAGTTGATCCATTCATCATACTGATGCATTAAGTAAATATACCAAATTTCATCAAAATCCGTTGAGCCGTTCAAGCTGTACACATCTCTACGGACACACAGCGGACGGACGGACAGACATCATGCTAAAAATACTTTTTTCTGTTAAGAAAATGCATGATTATGGATGGAGATATGTACCTAAAAATATCCACAGGTGAAATTTGGTGTGAAAACAATACCTCCCTTACTATCGTCGGTCGGTAAAAAAGAAACGCTACTTGTATAGGTAAAATGTCACTTCCGGTAGTCAGATCATGATGAAATTTGGTATCTCAATTTTTTTCATATTTTTAAATCTATATACAAAATATGAAGCAAATATCTCGAAGCAAACTGGTACTTTACTTGAAAGGTAAACGCAACCATTGTAGGTAAAGTACCACTTCCGGTTAACCGATTTTGACGAAATTTTGATAGAAATCTACAAACTGTGAATAATATCGGTGTACCAAATTTCGAAGTCCTAGCTTGATTAGTTTTTGAGTAAATTTGCTTACAGACATTACATACATACATACATACATACACACACACAGACATAATTCCAAAAATGGTATTTTCCGACTCAGGGAGGTCTAAAACGTCAAGATCTATCAAAATCTCGAAGTCGAAATTTTTGACGATTCCAATACTTCCCTTATATGAAGTATGCGGGAAAGTAAAAAAGGACTGTCCTTTCCAAAAAAGGTCAGTTGGCAACCCTAGGTAGGACAAAGAGTACAGAATCAAGTTCATCATTTAAATTTAGTGTTTACTATATCAGCCAGAACAAACTCGGAAGTTGCTTTCAACTCTTTCCAACATGGTGACGGGTATGTTAGAGTAACAATGATATTTTTTGATTTATTATTATATTATTTTTGATTCATGGTAAATGTCCCCACTAAACAACCAATGGCACTCACTTTGTGTGTGCCACCGGCTTGCTAGGACTATATATCTCCCATATCCACAACATTAATCTAATAAATAAATAAATTATTAAATAATCTTACATTAACTTTAGCAGGTGTTGATAGGACATATATAACAGCACTGCTGACATCTTCAGGTTCCAATGTAGGAACACCATTTAATAAGGCAGCATCAATGTGATAATCCCAATTACTTGCAATTGGAATTTCAGTCTTGACTGTACCGGGACTTAAACTCTACAAAAATACATAAATAACTAATATATAAATAAAGAAATAAAAATATATCGTAAAACTAAATTTAAAAAATACTATACTATAATATATATATATAATTTTATTTATTGATTCTGATAGAAATTTCCCTTGACAGGTTCGGCCTTCACATTTAATAAATGATTTTGATACTTTAATATATTATATAGATGATATAACAATAATATTTTATTATCATTCATTGGATTTATCATTGCAATAAATGTTAATAAATTCATTTACACATAAATATTCAAAAACTGGCAAAGAAATCACGGTAGCTATTAAACGAAAACAAAATAAAATGGCGTTGAGAAAGAAAAAAAAAATAGTATATTATTTGCATCTATGTACCTACCTATAATATATTAGAAACAAAAATCCTTCTTAGCAGTGAAATCAATACAGACAGAATATTATTTATTGCAATGTTTAATATTACAAAACAACACTCTGGGTCAGTTTTAAAAAGATTTACAAATAAAAATCAAAACAATACAAACAACATAAATAGAAACAAGAAAAAAACAAGGATTTCAATCCATGAATTAAATATGAAATAGATGAGATTTACAAAATGGAGTCAATATTTTTCATTTTTTTAAAATATATATTAAACTTTGTCGATTTGTATGCAAAACGAGATAGGAGGGTAGACATCCCTTTATAGGTATATGGAACCATTTCTCATATATGAATTGAAAAAAGAGAATCAAACATAAATAAAATATCCATTTGATTTTACAATTTTAGACTTCATATCTAATATAGGTATATATTATTAAATTTATAGCAATAAATGAATATATGTATATTTTATGTTAGATCTTTGAAATTAATTGCATTATTGTGAGAGGTTTGAGCTGAATAATCGATCTATTCAGGTCTCATTTTTAGTAAAGTCATATTCAATTGGTTTTGCTCAATAGAAGTAATTGAAATAGCAAATCAAAATCAAAACATTGCAATGATTCAAGAGCTTTTTAAATCTCACTTTAGAATTATATTATTAGTCTTTTATTTTCTAAATAAGTCTTCTTCGTTGTCGATAACTTCCTATCGGAAGTGTCGTGGCCCTAATAACTCCAGGCCCCAACGGCCCGTACTTTGCGAGTCAGTGTTCGCCAACTAGAACGATGACGAGCGCTCGCTGCAGCCGACTGAAGGTTGGTGCCCAAGCAATCCCGAACTTGATCCGTCCATCTGGCTGGTGATCGGCCACGTCTCCTCGAGCCTTCAACTCTCCCCTGAATCACTATTCTCTCGATGCTGGAGTCCGAACGGGTGAGGTGGCCAAAGTAGCTGATCACCCGCCCCAGCACTACACTGGAGAGGCGCTGTCCCGCACGGACTTCCTTAAGTACGGAGATGTTTGTCCGGTGCGCCGTCCACGGAATACGCAGCATCCTTCTCCAACACCACAGCTCGAATGCATCGATTTTTTTGCGGATGTTCTGCTTCAGGGTCCAGGTCTCGGATGCGTAGAGCATGATGGGAAAAACCAGAGTGGTGACAATTAATTTTTTTGTGTTCGTGGTCAGGTTGCTGGATTGCCATATTCTTTTCAGTCTCACCATCGCTGACCTTCCCATCTGGATCCGGCGAATCACCTCGCCATCACAGCCACCCCCGTTAGTGATCATGGACCCTAGATAGATGAAGCGATCCACTACCTCGTATCCTGCGATATATAAGGCCTCCGGACTGTTATTATTGGCACGGTCAACAATCATCACCTTGGTCTTGGTTTTATTAATGAGAAGCCCAAATTCTCCGCTCGTTTTTTCCAGCTTGCAGAGAAGGCGGACTATTTCTTCTTCCGAGCCTGCCAAGAGCGTTGTGTCGTCTGCATATCGCAGGTCAGCGATCCTGATGCCCCCCACCGATATGCCACCATCCCAATCCTCCAGGACCTTCCTCATGACGTACTCACCGAATATATTAAAAAGAATCGGGGACAATATGCACCCCTGACGTACGCCCTTCCCCACAGCGAATGGACCCGAGAGTTGACCGTCTACCCTAACCACGCCGCAGCTATCATCATAGAGACCACCCACTAGGGAAATAAGATGAGAAGGTACGCCCATTTTGCTGAGAATATACCACAGCTTTGCCCATGGTAAACTGTCGAATGCTTTGGAATAATCCACAAAGCATAAATAGACTGGGATGTAGAATTCTCTTGCCTTTTGAATTATGAGACGTACATTTAAGATTTGCTCGCGAGTGCCCTTGCCCTTGACAAATCCTGTTTGATTAGGAGGGATCTGCCAATTGAGATAGTTTTTCAGTCTCTCATGAACAATCTTGAGCATTATCTTACTAGCGTGAGAGATCAATGCTATCAGACGATAGTTGCTGCATATATTTTTAGGTCCCTTCTTGTGAAGTGGGATGAAGACTGAGCGCGTCCAGTCGGCGGGCCAACGACCAGTGTCCCATATCCTATTACAAATGTCATGGATTCTCTGGACACCAATCTCTCCCATACCTTTCAAAATTTCCGCCGGAATCCCATCTTCCCCAGGCGACTTGCAGTCCTTCAGAGAGTGCATTGCATTAACCACCTCCGATCTGAGAATACTAGGCTCTCTCTCAAGAGAAGAGGGCATATTTCCGGAAGCTGTGTCCCCCCGGTAGAGGTCTTCGCAATACTTTCTCCACATGTCAGTGACCTCTCCAATCGAACTAGATGTTATGCCGTTGTAATTAAGTGACCAAGACCTAGCTTGGAAAACACTTGTAATAGATTTTATAGTTTTGAAGAGGTCGCTGCTATTGTTATGTTCGGAGTGGCGCTGAGCTTGTGAACACAATTCCTGGTAGTAATTGTTTTTGTCCCGGCGGCATTCTCTCTGAATTTTCCTGCTCAGTCGCCTAATCAGTAAATGATTTTCAGGATCAGCAGTTCCTTTGGCCCTTAGGTGTCGTCTTTCCTCTACTATTAACATGGTGTCGTCAGAAATCCATGGACTTCTTCTTTTGATGTTGGTGGAAACACTGGCGGCAGATTTGATTATTTCCTTGGTGCTTAACCAGATGTCATTTGATGTTGCTGTACGATCATAGCTGAAGTTGGCGTTATTCACAGCTATTTTTTCGAGGAATTCCTCGGGATTACCCAAGCGCATTTTTTTGAGGTCGCTCCAAGTTCTGCATCTTTTTAGTTTCAGGGATATCACCGCGATGATAAGTTGGTGATCAGTTCCGCAGTCCGCTCCTGGGTATGTTTTTATATTTTTCAGCGATGATCTCCATCTTGATTTGATCAGCATATAGTCAATTTGGTTTCTATATAGACCATTGGGCGATGTCCATGTATACAGGCGACGCCTGTGATGTTGGAATGTTGTGTTTGAGATCGTAAATAAGTATATATTGAAAAAATAAAAATATAAAAAAATAGTTTGAAAATAAAAATAAGAAATAAAACGAATAAGATTAACACCCCGAAAGTTATTAGTTATGAGTATTTCATTGTATCTATCTACCCTTTAAAAATCCAATTAGAATGAAAATCAAGAGAGGACTACCCCATGACTAGATTATAGAAGACTTTCATTAAAATATAATTATTCTGTTATTATACCATTCAATATCTGCTTATTATTCTTTAGGTTTTTTCAAAGTATATTATATTATGTGACTATTGAATGTTTTTAATTATTATTATTATTATTAAATTATTAATACCGCCACACGGATATTAGATTTCAAATTAAGTATCTCTCTTCTTAATCCTTCAGTTAGTACAGTAACTGCATGTTTACTAGCAAAATACATTGAAAATTCAGGCATTTCGGGTGGAGGAGGAGCATGACCAGCAACACTGAAAAAAATTAAAAACAATTTTAATTTTAATTATTGATTTTTTTTTCAAATTTATTTATCATCAATATATTTCAAATATTTGAATTTATTTATTTAAATATTGTTACCTGTTTATATTGATAAATTGTCCATCATCAATATTATGAGAACGCATTGACTTGAGTGCATATCTTGTACAGAGACTAAGTCCAAGTACATTTGTGTCGAGAATTCGTCTCCAACTATCAGAATTTCCCTCTAAAACAACAAAACAATAATATTATCATTAATATTATTAAATTGGCGATTGATTTTTACATTTAAAAAACTACAACTTTATTGTGTAAATTATTTATAATTATGAAAAATAATTAATTAATTGTGATTAATAATTAAAAGTTTTTCCAATTAGCCTGACATTCAATATGTATCACTATTATAATTTTATTAAATGAAGAATCAATAAGCAATATTCTGACTTAGATTACAACCAAAAGTAAGTTATTATGAACACTAAGGAGATCATAGAATTTGAAAATGAATTTGTTGTTTTTTTTATAAATTAAATAATTAATTAAGCTATAGGTTAGAAATAAAAAACATGATTCAAAAAATCGTCCAGATTTAGTTAATTTTTACTTAATAAAGTAAAAATTGTAATTAATTTATTTATATAATTAAACATACTAATGAAAACAGGTAGAATCAACGTTTAGTATAAATCACAAAATTAATAAATTCAAATCACTTTTTGATAAAGTATTGTAATGTCTTTCGATTTGTTGAGAAAAAGATAAGTGAATGCGAGGTGGTGAATATATATAAGCGAGAGATTGTACGGGAAGTGAGTGAGTTTTCAATGTATAATATTTTTCCTTAGAGAAAAGAAATCAGTATGAAATTTAAATTTTTAATTTTGGAGACTTTTTCATAACACAAAAATGAAATAAAATGATACTAAGAATTCTTCTTATGATACAATAGAACTTATAGGAAATTAGATTTAAAAAAATTTGGAGTATCTCCACTTGACTATCTTGCAAATTTGAATTGGATTAAATAACATAATATATTATATTTAAATTAAATTAAATTAATTATAGATTATAAATTAAAATTAATAAATAATATTTATTAAAGCAGCGCATGTTTGGCTCTTTATAGATGGCGCGTGAGATTTGCAGTGTTAAAACATTAATTCTGGTACTTTCAGCGATACAATCAAGCTGAAATTCTATATATAGCAGTTTTATGTAATTTTTAATCATTTGTAAAACTATCAAACATATATATCTGTTTTTTTATGGATAGTTTAGAGGAAAAAAAATGAAAATGTGGTAGGTAATGACCCACTTCTGGATGATCTACATTTCTCAAAAGTTGATAGAAAACTACGAATTTTGAATAATGTCCATGTACCAAATTTCATGATTCTAGCTCAAACTGTTTTTGCGTAATCTTGTCTACATACACACATACACATACATATATACATACACACATACACACAGAGATACATTTTTCTCAACCTTAGTGAAAATGACTCAGGGACTTTCAAAACATATCGAAAATTTTCTTGATCGCAATACTATCTCTGGCGAGATAATAAAAAAGACCCGTAGGACCCAGTAACATTTTAATAATAAATGAAATTATTTTTAAGTACCTGTGTATATTATTACAATTTTGAGAATTTATTTCAAATAAAAAGTAGCGACCTTTTATCAAGAAATTAAAGATAAAAATTTCAAAGAATCTGGTAAACTGATCAAACATACATCTATCCAGACTTGTTAGACGCTCTCTTCCATAGGATGTACAAAAGAAAGATGTTTTTTTAATTATATTATTTATACTAATTTCATTGCAAATATTCAATTTAATGTAAATTGTATTATTTACATATAATTCTAAAACTGTTTAGGTTAGAAAAATATAAATTATAGTACTATTTCCAGAGTTGACGGATATTTGTAGTGTTAGAAACTAAAGAATTAAAAAGAAAAAAATAATTAATAATAATTAACTATCTATATTCTGTGATCTCTACTTCCTATTACTTACTACTATTTAATCTTATTCTTTCTCCTAACTATTTACTTCACTCATATATTGTCTGGAATTCTCACTTTTATTAGTAATTAGCTATTTAACTTTTCGATTATATTTTTTGTTAATGTTCAAAATAGGATAAAATTACTTTCGTTTTCATTTCACTGTATTTATATTTAATTTACTTTTTAATATATTTTTTGGATTAATAATAATAAAAACGGCCCACTTTGTTTTTGTTAGTGGTGATTAAAATGAGGTTTAATTAACTTCGGCTAAAGCCCAGAGGCTTTTTCCTTTCGTTTGTCTTTCAATTCTCAGTATAACCTTGTAGCATGTATACGTATTTTGGTGTGATAAATTGAAAAAAGAAGAAATTATATTTTCTTAAACTTTTACTTTTTAAAAAGATTTTATTTTTTTTTTCAAATACATATTTGGTCTGTAAATTTTTAATACAATATACACTTATAGATGTATACATATATATATATCTAAAAACAAGTGATACATATTTATAATTTTTTTGATTTTTACCGACCGATGATAGTAAGGGAGGTATTGTTTTCACACGAAATTTCACATGTGGAGATTTTTACATATCTCCACGAATCATGCATTTTCTTAACAGAAAAAAGTATTTTCAGCATCATGTCTGTCCGACCGTATAGATGTGTACAGCTTGATGAAATTTGGTATATTTACTTAATGCACATCAGTAGGATGAATTGATCAACTTTTGGTGCAAATCCGGAAACCGGAAGTGGTAGTATTAGCGATCGACGATAGGAAGGGAAGGGTTATTTTCACACCAAATTTCACATGAGGAGATTTTTTTACATATCTCCACAAATCATGCACTTTGTATTGGTTTTATCCTCGAGAAAAATCATCTTTATTAGTTTTTTCTTAATTTAAAATTATATGACGTCATCCCGCCATTCATGACGTCACAGCCTGGACTTACATATATGAGGGTGGGATGAAAAGTTTCCGACCTGACCAAGAAAATCGATGTTTTTAAAATTTTTTTTTGCTATATTTTTCAACATAATCTCCATCAACACTGATACATTTCTCATATCGGTGTTCTAATTAATTTAATTAATTAATTAAATTTGATTTAATTTAATTTAAGTCTCATCAACAGTTATGAATCGTTTGGATTACGCCTACAGCGCCAAATTGTCGTTAGAAATGGTTTTTCGAAGCAATTTTTGGTCTAACGTTAGGAAATTGCACACAGCTTTTCATATTCAAATGGTTTTGCAAAATATTTCACACACATTCAGCTGACATCGTACAATTTTGAAAAATAAAACAAAAAATAAAATTGAAAAACATGGTTTTTCTTGGTCAGGCCGGAAACTTTTCAGACCACCCTAGTATATTATAAATAAAATAAAATTAAAAATATTTATGTTATATCCATATCTGTTTTTTATTGAATTAATAGATATATTAATTTGAAATTGTTTCTGTAGCTGGAAATTAATTTACTTCAAACCGTCGGTCGGTTCGGACTAGAGGGTTATTATTATATATATTATTATTTATGAATTTTTATAATTATTCTGTTAAGACTAATTTTATTAGAATTTCCACTTATTTAGAAATCAGCTTATTAATGAAATGAGTTATATATCGTATATGTATAAATTTCAAAGAAATTTGAGAAATTTCACATTATATGTGTTTATTTAATAAAAAAAATTAATTTTTATTAAAATTATTATTTGTGATTCTCAAGAAATGTTTAATATATACTACTAGGGTCAAAAAGTTCGCGGAATGGTGGCTTATAGTCAAGTATTTCTTAGCTGAAAGGGAAATTTTTGTTTGTGAGGTTGGCATAACTGGTAGTGAATGTGCTTTTGAGGTTAGCAGGCAGTTGTAGTTGGTTCCGTGCGTTCGGTGTTTAATATTGTAGATCGTAGTTTCTTTCTTTCGTCGGATTGTGCAATGTCGTCATAAATTCTGTGTGTTGCTGGAGAAATCACCCTCGGAGACTCTTGAGATGCTAAAAAAAGCATACGGAAATTCTGCGATGAAGAAAACAGCAGTTTACGAGTGGCATAAGCGTTTTCGCGACGGTCGCACAACAGTCAGAGGTGATTGAAAATGCGACGGAGCGGCTGAAGGAACTTTCAAAAAACGGCTTTCAAGAGTGTTTCCAACAATTATATGAACGGTGGAATAAATATGTAGATGCAGGAGGAGAGTATTTTGAAGGGAAATAATGTAAGAATGTTATAAATATTTTTAATAAATTTTTAATAACCAATTCCGCGAACTTTTTGACCCTAGTAGTATATCATATTACAAGTTTAATAAATTTTATTATATTAAATATAAATAATTTAAAAATAAATATTCAGGGTGCAATCTAAAAAACATACCTCCCTTACTATCGTCGGTTGGTAAAAATAGATTGCATAATTTCTTTAAATTCTTTTCTATTTTGGTGCAATCGATGGTCAAGAGGGCAAGATATGTCATTTTTTGTCATAACTGTGAACATCAACATTTTATACTTTATAAATCAAAAAATAAGAAACGATTTCTATGAAATTACATCACAATATTCTTATATATCTCTATGGTAACATAGGCTATAGATTTTATTAATATCTAATTCTAATCAATAACAGCAGAATTTAATTTTTTAAAGTTTATATAGTTCTCCGTGTTGTTCATTCAAGAGCCAGGCGTGGCCCACTGACTGGCGGACTCATTTTACACAATGTATATAACTAGCAATCAAAGAATTATTAAAATATTTAACTTTTTATTTTAAATTCTAATATTCAAATATCATTTCAATTAAATAATTTATTCTAAAAGTTCTCATTTTAATTAATATAATAAAATATTTAAATCATATTTAACTTAAATTATTTTGTATTTATTCTTTCTATATTTGAATACTTCTTTTATATTAAGGGAGGGAATTAACTATGATCTAAAAAAATTAATAAATGAACTTAATAATAACAAATCAAATAAATCCATTAATTTAAATTAATACTATTAATGAATGTATATATTGTAAATTTATCTTTAGTTTTATCAATACTTTTATACCGTTAATTTTTATAAATTGTCTCAAGTCTCTAACTTTGCATTTTCTAAAATTTTATTATAATTAAAAATATTCAATAAAAATCAAGCAATGAAATTAAAATATCAAAATGAAATGATCAAGAAATATTATACTCTATTATAACATATACAATACTTATAACTAAAGGCGGAGGAAATATTAGACGATATCATTGCGAGTTCATGCCAAATCGATCAACATTAATTAAGATATTTTCATTATGACAGATATTAAAAAAACCGCGAATTCAATATCTCTGTTCACTAATTATTTGTAGACTTTAGTAAAACCTACGCATGACTCAATAGATCCGGATAAACTTTTTCAAATTTTGATCTTAAAATATATCTTGAAGGTAGTAAAGAAAGAGTAAGATGCGGAAATCAATTGTAAAATATTAGGTGACCCAGACGACTTAAATATAATAGGAGATTCGGCAATTGCAATTACAGATAGCGAGGAAAAATTAATCGAGGTAGGAAAAGAGATGAGGTTTGAAATTAATAATGATAAATAAATATATTTAGAAACAAACAGGAGCAGTATTAACATACAAAATGTAGAATTTGAATATGTAGAAAAATTGAATGTAATCACGAAGGATAATAATATTTGAGAAGAATTTAAATCGAAGTTGCAATCGGGAAACGCCTGTTATCATTCAGTAAAGAGGCTTATCTCATCAAAATTATTATAAAAGGGAATGAAAATTAAAATATATAAAACAATTATTTTGTCTGTTGTATTATATGAGTGTGAGACATGGTCTATGATCTTAGGAGATGAGAGTGGATTCAGAGTATTTGAGAATAGGATTCTTCCCAGCATTTATGGGCCAAAGAAAGATGAGTACATCAGGGAATGACGTAAGAAAGATGGAACAGAGGCTCAGGATAAGGACACTTGGAGAAATGTGGTTGTAGCTGCCAAGAACTTTCGAGTAGATAGTTATAACATATTCAATAAAAATATATATAATTAATTCACTGATTAAATTAAAATATATTTTAAATAATCACACAATAAGAAATGAATGTTTTATGTTATACATTGATTGAAACAAAATGGATGAAAACCTTTTACTACTTTCAACCAAATACTATGTACCACTCGGGGGTACAGGGGGCGGAGCCCCCGTCTAGATGTGAAGAGCGACGAAGGAGCTCTGAGCAGCTAGTTTTTATATAACAATGATTTGATTGAGATTAGAATAAGATATGATCATATTAATAAATGAATGAATGCTCTTCTGAGAAATACTATATAATATTTATTTATTTGTTAGGGAGATATAAATCAGCTACTATATATTTATCCTATAGTATATATGTACCTTTATATATATATATATATATATATATATGTATATATAACACTCTCTTTTTGTTTAATCAGAGGTATTAATAATAAGATATATTTCTAATTATATATATTTAATAAACTGAAATGAAATAGAGCAAATCAAAATAAACCTAATTACAATTAGAAAATAATATTTCATTCATTCTATATACTATATGGTTTAATAATTAAATTATCTTTTGTGATTAATATGAAAGACATAAATACATAATTAACTGTTTTATGTCTCATTAATATATTCTCAGTTTATTTAAAAATTTAAACAAGGGATTATAGAAACATTATATTTATGTTTTCGCCGACTTTCTCCCCTCTTTTTTCCTCCTTTCCCTTCCTCCATTGCATAATTTATAATTTAATAATTTTATTATATAAAACATTTATGTATAATATATATAAGATATATATTTTTAACATAGTCATAGTTTTTTTTGTGAATTAGAAATGTTAAGTAAGTTAAAATTTACTTATTATAACCTCTTAATTGGTTTCTGGCTCATTTTAGTGTTTCATGGTTCATAGCATCAAAGGTTCATTAATGGATGATTGAATCTCGAGATTTTTTTGTGATTCATTCATCCAAGAAAAATTAATAATTAATATAAATTTCTCTCTTTCATATATAATTTGAATATATACCTATTTGATCTCAAGTGATCTGCAATTTCACGATAAAATTAATTAATAATTAAATAAGAGGAATAAATGTAAGATAAATGTATATGTATGCGATGTGTAAATTGAAATATTTTATTATTTTAATTTATTATTCATATTTATTATGAAAATGAATTGTATTAAAAATTAATAGAGTAACTACGAGATTAAGGATTTTACTATTTCTTATTTTTTATAAAATAAAAATAAAATATTAATTTTTAAATTTATTTATTTAAAATTAGGCTTCGATTTTCTTTAATTTGTCTAAATTATTATATTATTCCAATTTCAATTAACAATAAAAAATATTTAAATCATTTTACTACATAGGATAAAGGTATCAGTGTTAGACCCTCATAACTTTTTGTCACTATTAACTTCAATAGTCTTAGATTCAAGGTATAAACCGGGAAATTTGTCGTTAAATTGCCTACTAATTCTAAATTTTTAAAACTGTTTTTTTAAGAAATAAATGGATCTGTCAAACACTGGAGTTTTCAGTTTTTACATTCCAATAAATGATAATGAAAAATTATAAATATAAAAATTTTTTATAAAATAACGTTTTTCTAATGGACTAAAAAGAATAAAATAATTTTTCTATAAGCCTGAAAAAGTTTATGGATGAATTGCTTCATATTTAACGAAAAAGGTTGGGCGCATTTAGCTTTATTTATTTTAATGAACAATGAAGTCAAATTTTTGTAATAATAAAAATTTTATTAAACACATAAACTGACACATTTTTTTTTATAAAATTGATAGTTTAAGAGCTAAGAAATTAATCTTTTATTATCATGCTAAAAATACTTTTTACCGACCGACGATAGTAAGGGAGGTATTGTTTTCACACCAAATTTCACATGTGGAGATTTTTACATATTATTATCTCCACGAATCATGCATTTTCTTAACAGAAAAAAGTATTTTTAGCATGATGTCTGTCCGTCCGTCCGTCTGTCCGTGCGTCCGTCCCTATAAATGTGTACAACTTGAACGGCTCAACGGATTTTGATGAAATTTGGTATATTTACTTAATGCTCAGTGGGATGAATTGATCAACTTTTGGTGCAAATCCGGAAACCGGAAGTGGTAGTATTAGCAATCGACGATAGGAAGGGGAAGGGTTATTTTCATACTAAATTTCACATGAGGAGATTTTTTACATATCATCACGAATCATTCACTTTGCATTGGTTTTATACTCGAGAAAAATCATCTTTATTAGTTTTTTCTTGATTTAAAATTATATGACGTCATCCAGCCATTCATGACGTCACAGCCTGGTCTTACATATATATATTATAAATAAAATAAAATTAAAAATATTTATGTTATATCCATATCTGTTTTTTATTACATTAATAGATATATTAAAATTATTTGAAATGGTTTCTGTAGCTGGAAATTAATTTATTTCAAACCGTCGGTCGGTTCGGACCTGGCCACAGGTCAACTTATTTCTGTTAAGAAAATGCATGATTCGTGGAGATGTAAAAATCTCCACATCTGAAATTTTTTGTTAAAACAATACCTCCCTTACTATCGTCGGTCGGTAAAAAGGATATTTTCTCTATGCCATTTGAGGGGAGGAAACCCCTCTTCATTGGCGATACAACTGATTAATGAGAATTCAATTTGTCAAAAGAGCGAACAGACACAGAGACAGACGCCAAGTGAAGAGTTAAGAAAAACGTTATAATAAATTACTTTTCTTATGAAAAAGAGGAACAAACAAAATATTGGAGCATAATTAAAAGAATAACATATACTTATATCCACATTTCAAACGAATCAAGTGAAAGGTAAATATGATGCGATAAATACTAATGCACACCTTATAAACTTACCAGATTTTAATTCTTTTTTCTTACAATTGGTCTTATAAGCTTACAATAATCTTGATGGTTAGCCGGCAATTAAATTTGGTAGAACTCTCTTTCTTGATTTTATGGCATAGTACAAAAGCCAAAAATATACTAGATCCTTATATTAGAGAAATTTTTAACTAATTGTCATACACACTGGTGCCTTTGCCCTAATATAAATAAATAATTTTAATAAATTAAAAAATCAAATCAAGTAAATTTTTTTTAGTTAAGAATTTGGTAGCCATTTTAAACTTTTATTTAATTTTATTTCATATTATAATTTTAATGAAGATGATGAGTTTTTAAACTTCATCCTCTATTCAGTAGTTAAGCATTTGTCATTAAGCTACGCCCTTTGCTTAATTAATTGTTTAATTTAATTAAAACAAATTACCTTATTAAATATATCACAATCCTATTAATTAATTGAGATCATATAAAGTGAATATTATATAGATCTGCTATTGTAGACAATACTGCCATTCTGGTCAAGGCAAGGAAACAAAAACAGAATAATTGGATTAAAATATGAATAGTATTCTAGATTACCCTACAAAGAGTAGAATAAATGAAAATAAGACTTTATGTTCTGTACTATTGGAACACATTCCACATAATTCTGTCTCTGCTTATGGTAAACAATTATGGGACTCTGCTGCTATTCTCATATAACAATCCTCGAACGTTTTTAAAAAAAGTTCTCTGCTTAATAGTGAATGTTTATTGCGCAGATTATTCAGATCCAATCATAATTAATGTATAATTAGTTATATTTTATATATATGTAAATAAATATCAATTGATCCCATATTAAAAATAATTAAGTAATAAATAAATAGAAAAATGTGAAATAACTATTGACTTAGTTTCTAAACGAATGATACAGCATTATTATAACATTTACTCATTTAAAATGACTAAGAGATTGTAATTTAAAAGGGAAATAAATAATACGAGATCTCGATTGCGTGATATTCTTATTGTTATTAGAATTGTTTCCAGAGTAAAACTTCTCGCTAATTAAGAAATAAGAGTTATATTTTAGTTTTTAGACGACAACAAATTTCTTTTAAAATCAACAAATAGATTATAATCAGAAATTCTTAAATTAATAATTATTTTTGTTGTGATTTATTGTGTGCTTTTTGTTTATGTTGGTTGGGTTATGTTTGTTTGTTTGAGTTTGTATTTGTTTGACTTGCCTATTTGAATATTAAGTGTCTACATCTTTCTGCACAATACTAAATACTTAAATAAAATAATAATAGTAAAAATAATTCATTAATTTTAATAAAATTATTCTTAAAAGGTGTGTTTACAAGCGTAGATAACTCTCAGCCATACTCTCGAAAATTACTCTCAGGCTTTACAGGTTAACGTAAAATTTGTCCAATTTCATTATAGGAGACCATGGTTACATTCGCTTTAGACAGTTGACATACACGCAGTCTGTTGTGAGAATGATTTAAAGTTGACAAGACGTCCTCTAAAGGAAAAATAAATGTAACAGCAAAGTTATTAGTTTTCGAACAAAAAAAGTATGTCACAAGTCAAAGATAAAACTATGAAATAATTCAGATCAGTCTTTATGAAAAACCAAATGGAAATTGACATCCAGGAATTTTAAATGATGATGTTTGATTCCTTGTAAAATTATTATAACTCATTATTTTTACTAAAGACACAACAATTTTATTTGTGAGAGCCTTACGACCTCCCTTATAAATTTACGCAATAAATTGATAGTTGAGATTGATTAATTGTATTTTCTTCAAGTGCAGTAGCATTTGCCTAATGATATTTTGCAACAAGTAAATATTTGAAATGCATTAATTTATATCAATTTACATTATAGAGTAAACATCTGTTATACGGGTGATTCTTATACACTATCTCTTCCGCATACCTAGATAAACAAGAGACAGAATAAAAGAAACGTCTTTTCAATGTTTTCAGACAGAGATATAAGAGTTTATTTTTTTCTCTATTTTTAAAATTTGAATACTGAATGTCCCAAAGGATTTGGATTCAATTCGTATGCTTCAATGATCTTTCAAATATAGTCATCTGTGATTTGGCCATAAGCTTGCAGAAAATTCAAAAGAAATATAATATAATATTACTAATTTGTTTACTAAAATAAAAGTGTATTTTATATGTAAACATTTTTTGAAAATTTCTATTAATAAAAAAAAAGTATTCAATGAAAAAATCACAAAAACATTTTAAGAAGTATAATTTAAATAAAAATTTAAAGTATTATAATATAGATGTAAATTTTGATTAGTATCGGACAGACAAACATATGCACACATACATAAACACATAAACAAAATATATGGATATATTACAAATAACTTTCATTTCTATTGGTATATATTTATATATAAATATCGCTATAAATGTAGTAGCTATCCTAGTAATTCGAGTAACATACATAAATGAAAGTATTAATAAAATTCATTATTTCAATTTCATTATTCGTTATGTTTAGAGAGTGTGACTTAAATAAAAAAAAATATAATTTTTTAATAACTTTCAATACATTAATACATCGTTTGGATTTTTATTTAGTGTGTAAAACTAGGTTAATAAATAATTACATCACAATCAAATTAATGAGAAAGAGTGAGATAGAATGTTAAAATATCTTTATATCTGTTAATTATATTAAAAAGTATAAAATCATACATTATGTATTCGATCTCACTATTAATAATTAATAACAAATTATAAATGTATAATAATTCTAATAATTAATTTGAATAAAAATTAATGATTTAAAATATCTCTAACAAGTTCTCAGTTAACTTTATATTCAATGATAAACATTCATTTATTTTATAAATTATAGTCAATTATAAAATAATCTTAACCGTCACAATACCATTAGTTTAATACTATTCATTATTATTTAACCGGTCTTTTTATATGAATATGTGACGTAGTTCATAACTTTGGGGGATGATAATAGATTTTGCCTATTTAAAAAATAAGATTAATCTTAGCAACGATAAATTGGGGAATATCAAATTGTAGGAGGATAATGGAAAATACATAAAAATATGGTTTCAACAGACATAGTTAGAGTTGAATATAATTGAGAAGATTAGAATGAATAAGAGACATGGAATTATTAAACAATCACTATTGTTATTTTATAATTTAACTTTTAAATTAATCCACAAAATATAATATTTATACTGTAAATTACCTATACATACATTAAAAAATTCTATAAGATCCCTCAAAAAATAAATATGTCATTTATTTTTTATAAATTTTAAAAAATTGTAATTATTATCGACTCCTAATATTAATTGAAATATTTAAATTATAAAATACTTTAGTCATTGTGGGTACAGGGAAAGATAAAAACAACCACAAAAATAAATTAATAAAAATAAATTTTATAATTAATTCAAGAAAATTTTTTTAATTATTTAATTTATTTTGGTGATTTCTTACATCTTTTTTTTTCCTTTCATTAAAAATAATAAATTTTTAAAATTTTTCTAATCAACATTATTTATTTTACTTTAAAAGAAATAAAATTTGGGTTTATTTATTCATTAATATTAATTAAGAATAATGAATTAAAAGGGATCGATGTAGATATTAGTAAATTTATTTGTTAGCCTTGTTTTTGTAGGATACCTTCAAAGGTGGCGACGGCTGCGAGGCCCGCATTATTGATGAGGACATGTACCGCCCCGAGGTTGTTCTCAATCCACTCAAACGCCTTTTTAATTTCCTCCTCCTGTGTGATATCACACTCAAGCGGATAGAGTGTCCCAGTCACTTCTGGTAGATCATTGACAAGTGCTTGGACCCTGTCAACTCGACGTGCCAACCCGACTACCTTCATTCCATTTCGGAGGAGATCTTTAGCAATTGCTGCACCAATACCAGCTGAGGCACCTGTCACGACGGCCACACGACCCAACCAACGTTCCATGATCACTTGCAGGCAGAAAAGAAAGAAATGAAGTGAAGGGAAATTGAGAGTAACCTGTTCTCTTTCTCTCTCCACCTCCCACCCCTTGAGGAGATTTACCTCTACGGATGAATAATTATCACCCACCCACCCACCCCTCCCTCCCTCTCTCTCTCTCTCCCTCGACCCACCAATCTTGCATTGTTTCTTTCTTTCTTCAATTCCTTTCTCTTCCATATGATCTAAAAAGTAGTCAGCCAATCAAGGTTAAAGTTTTGGATTCATAATCAACTAATTATTTACTTAGTCTCCATCAAATCCAACTGAAATAATAAAAAAGAAAATATTTTAATCAATAAAAAGTAAATTTTATAGAATTTTGAAATTTCATTGGGAAATAATTTTAGGAGGATAGCAGGATGAAGGAAATGATGGGGAGATGAAACAGAATGGAACAGGAGAAGTTGTAATGAACAGGATGTAGACGCAAGAAGGTTCGAGTCTGGAGTACTAGAGGAAAAGGAAAGAGGATAGGAAGAAGAGGGGGAGGGGATGAATAGGACAGAAAACAATGGCAAAAAGTAAAGATAAATCTTTTATTCTACTCAAAAGAGAGTATAAAATTTAATTGGACAGACATTTGAAAAATAAATATTAAATTAAAATAAACTCTCCTACGACTTACCGATCTATATAATTATAAATAATTTATTAAAAAAATTGATTAAATTTGGTCCTAAAAATCAGAAGAGTTACCATGAGAGAGACATTTGACATGAAAGGGAAAATAAAATGTTCGAATGCCAGTAGGGTAAACCAATTGGTAAACATCAGATGGATAGGCAAATGGAAGAACAATATATAAGGGAATTAGGAGAAAATATTAATTGAATGGAGATGATATAATATACTTTAAGAAACAGAATTATTAACAAAGGTATTTTTTGGGGTTTATAATTGAAATCAATTTTTTTATTAATCACCAAAAGATTGTTAACTTCATTGATTTACTTTTGGTATATTCTGGTAAAAGTGACTACATTTTAAGTAAATAAATCTTTTTGAAATGTTTGGATGTCCCAGTAAAAAAATTATAAAAAATATATTATTTTTAATGTTTAATTCTTAATTTATTTGATAAATTTATTTTTTAAAAAATGAAATAAATTATTAATATATTTTTTATTTGATAAAAAAAATCTAAAATATGTATTCACATGAATGAAAAGATTTGTGTGTGTGTGTGTGTTTGTATATACCTATAGCAATCAATTTATTTTGAATCTTAAAATATATTGCTACTATTCCATTTATTTTTTTGATCATAATCATTTTATTTTAATATATTTTTTCAAGGATAACCTGACTGACCACTCCAGACCTTCACCTTATTCAAGCGTAGATTTCCTTATAACCTAAGAAGTTGATTGTAAACAATCAGTCTACTATAACAGACATAAAAAATAAATTAACCTCCGACGTTTATAATTCTGTTATTATTTTGAATATCTCATAGTGATTATATAAAATATTAGCTCAATCTCTGAATGAATTTTATATGAGAATTATCTATTATGTATTTTTTTATATTGAAGCTATATTTATAATTTTTTTTTTAATTTTTATGAGTAAATTAAGAAATATTTTCTTCTATTTAAATAAAGGAAATAAAAACTAATCAGATATTTTTTTTCCAAAAGAAAACAACGATTAATTATTTGTTATTTTTATTTGAAATTTGAATCTACACACTCTCTGAATTACGGTTATGATTAAAAATAAACAACAATAATTTAAATTTAAACACACACTTATCCAGTTTTAAATTGATTTATTTGTTCTATTTATTAGATAAATGATAATCAGGAGTTCGAGAAGTTAATTAAATAGAAAAATAAAAAATATAATTAATAACAAAACAAACCTTTAATTTCCTCAATAATAACAATAATAACATTTACTATGTTTTAATGGATGATGTTGAGGATTAATCATTTCGTCTCTTAGATGAATGATCATCATTTTAAGCATTATCCTATATATGGAAATGGATCTTGACCATATCTATACCATCATTGATTTGCCTGTATACATATATGACATTAACATTTAATGACCGTTTATCTTGCCTATTTGAATATACATTTGCAATTTAAGTGGTTTCTACTTATAGATAATATTAATAATAACACATTGATGATTGATGAGCAATTGTTTAACAATAGCAATTAAATTAAACAATAAAATAGATGATTACCAATCTAATAAACAAATAATTTTGTAATGTATATATGGCATTATAGTCCCGCTTTTTTGATGACTATCCCACGTGCGGCCGATTTTTCAAAATGTCCCGCTTTTTAGAAAATATCTTCATTACTTATTTTAAATGTAAAAATATATAAGGCAGTTGAACATTAAAACTTATATAATAAGTGTAAAATATAATTTGACCAATTCATGTGAAATATTTCACGTTATTTTAATAAATGATCCGAATCTATTCCAAAGTATTCACTCGGATCAAAAATATGACCGTAAAAGAAATTTATTATTTTTACAAATATTTTTATAGTTACCAATAATAAATAATTAATTCGTTTTTGTACAAGTATATGAAAGTATACAATAAAAAATATATGTATATATAACTAAATTTGTCATTCTCATTTCATCCCATTTGTCCCGCTTTGTCTCAATGAAAATGTGGTCACTTTACTTTTCGCCACATAATTTAAGACCCAGAAACTTTTAAATAAACCCTCTTAAAAATGTCGGCGAAAAGTCGAGACCCAAATCTCATAATTAAATATGAAAATAACCCGAAAATAATTTCTCATAATATACTATATGTATATATATATACTAGCTGCTCAGAGCGCCCTCAGCGCTCTTCACACTTAGACGGGGGCTCCGCCCCCTGTACCCCCGATTGGTACATAGTATTTGGTGGTTGAAAGTAGTAAAAGATTTTCATCCATTTTGTTTCAATCAGTATATTACATAAAACATTCATTTCTTTTTGTGTTCTTATTTAAAATATATTTTTATAAATTTATAGCCTATGTTACCAGACAGACAGACAGACATGAAAAATTCTAAAGTCACTTTTGGATTCTAGAGGTCATGAAACACGAAGATATGCAAAAATTTTTAATTCTGAGCAATGTGCAGACAAAAACCTTTTTTTATATATATAGATTATCTCGTTAAATTTATACCTCAATTTGTTACCCGAAAAAAATTTTTTTTTAACCTTAAACATATATATAATATATATATATATTCATATACGATTTTTATATTTTATTAATTAAGTGACTTTGTATTTTTTTTATAAATTTGTTTTTCCATTTTTTCTAAATGAATAATAAATTTATTCATAAAAGAATCATTTTAGAATGATGCAATTTTGTATCAATAATAAATAATACATTCTTTTATCTACAACATCATACGCATTATAATATAGGGATATATATATAAACAAATATATATAATTATGTGAAATATTAATATTAATTAGCTCTAGGAATATAATATATCAAAATCTAGAATTTTATTATTGACACATATATATATTTGTGAAATATATTCTTTATATTATTTAATAAATTTCTTAATTTGATAAATATAACTAATTAAAGAATAAATTAAGAAATAATGTTATCATAAAATTAAAAAGTAATAAATTTGTTTTTGCCAATTTATAAAATAAAAAAATATTTAACAAATCAATTATTTAAAGAATTTCTTTTTTTCTTTATTCTCTTAAAAGTATAAAATAATAAATGAAATATTTTTTTATATTACAAAAATAATTAATTCATCCAATTATATTTTTAAAATTTTTCGTTTTCTTTAGCGCTACTGAATTCCGAAGTTATTTTCTGCAACAACATTCTTCGAAATTCCCTATCCCTTAGTTTTTCTTCTCTCTATTCATGGTAAATTTGAAGATACAAAGAGATCATGTTATTTTGTAATTTAACTCAGTAATATAATCAATTTAGGATCCATAAATATTTTGTAGAATTGTATAATTTTGATATTGCTAAAGTAATGGGCCACATGACTAAAAATACAACGCTAATAAAATATTAGTATTTATATTTTAACTTTAATACTTCTAGAGTAATAATTATGAAAGTAAGCTTTACATGGTATAAATGGTATGATGGTATTTTAAGGGGCAACAAGAATTTTACTTAACTTAAATTTTTTCGAATATTAATATTCTTAATAATTGAGTATAGATAGATATAATACTATCTATCTATCTCTGTGGCTCTACGGAACTCGAAAGTACTTGGCCGCAGCAACCGCACTTCTCCAAGTATCCCTATTCTGAGCTAAACCCTCCAATCCCTACTCTCTCCCATCTTTCTCACGTGCCTTCCTATATTATCCACCCAACGCGTCCTTGGTCTTCAAACCAGTGTTTCTCAATTGATCTCCCCACCAATATATTTTTCGCTACTCTTTCCTCTCCCATTCTAGCCACGTGTCGAGATAAGCTCCTTTACTTCATGATAACAGGCGTTACTCGATTGCAACCTCGATTTAAAAATACTCGAATATTATTATCCTTTGTGATTGCAGAACATATGAATTTAAATTTTGATTTTTAAGTTCCCCCAATTTGTCTAATCACATATTTCAATACTAAATTAAATAAAATTGTTGATAGTGCGTCTCCTTGTTTTAACCCATTCCGAATTTCGAAAGTTTCTGACAATTGATTCCTGCATCTTACTCTTCCTTTACTACCTTTAAGACAAATTTGAATCATAAGTACTAAATTTTTCAGAATTCCCATTAAGATCAAAATTTGAAAAAGTTTTTCCCGGTCTATTGAGTCATATGCTTTACTAAAGTTTACAAAAAATTGATGAACAGAAATATTGAATTCGCGTTTTTTTTCTAATATCTGCCTTAATGCAAATATCTGATCTAAAGTCGATCGATTTGGCCTGAACCCGCATTGATATTCTCCTAATATTTCTTCTGCACATGGTCGTAATTTTAATAAAATATAATAATAATTAAATTAAATTTATTTTTTATAAACATTGCATGTGAATGGCTACGTCTTATTTAAAACTCTGACATTAACTTTCAAGAAACATTTTCATTTGCAACTCTAGAGAATTGTCTTTTCAACCTAATCGACTTTTATTGTGGTTCATTAAAGAAACGAAGTTTTGAAGACAGACACAATGAATTAAACACAAAAGATACCCTCTTTTCATTTTATTTTTTTTCTTTCTAAATTTTGATTAAATTACTAAAAGGACTTATTAATTTATATAAATTAGAACACAAATAAACAGAAAAAGAGTTTAATTTAATTCTAATTAATTATTAAATTATTAGTTTTTTATTTATGGACTTTTAAATTAATAATCTCATTAAAAGGTTTTTAATTAATTTTCAATAATGAGAAATATATTAAAATTAATTGGTATTTAATAATTAGATACTAAAATTAATAAAAAAAAAATTGTCATAAAAGAAAAAATTAAATAAGTCTATATAATTAAATTGGATTATTTTTTGAAAAAGATAATAAAATAAATATAAGTAGTTTAAAGGTACTTCAGTATCAAGGGACATTTGTGACATAAAATAATATAATAATTAATTTTGAAATAAAAAAATTTGAAAAAGTATTTTAATAGATAATTTTTAAAATAATAATAATCATATTAATAATTGACTAGAACAAATTTATTTAATTTGTTGTTGTTCTTATAGAAATGTATATAATAATAATAATAATAATATTGATTAAAGCATGAACATTTTAAGAAATATTTTTTATATTATTATCCAAAATAGAGATTGAATTCTAGAATTTTTTTATTTAATTTGTTAATAAAAAAAAAAAAAATTAAAAAGAAACGGAACCATTTGAGAAGGTCATAAGTTTTGACCAAGGTCAAGGTGGGGAGAGTAGAAGGGTGGTGAGAAGGAATGAAAACGTGGAAGAGAGGGATGGAGAGGTGAGAGAAGTATACACCTGGGAGAGTTAGGATAGTAATTGATCCTTGAATAATGAAGTTATGCATTTCAAAGAAAGAGAAAGAATGAAAGGATAAAGAATCTTTTAATATATATATATATATATATTAATTCAATTTATTAAAAAAATAAAATAGAGAGGGAGAATTGAATACAATTTAAAATAAAATGACATTGAAATTTTATTCATATGAATTGATTTGAATTAATATTATAAAATTAATTAGTAGTAATTTTTAGAAATAAATTAAAAAATTAATTATTTTAAATTCAAAAAATATAATAAGTTTGTAATTAATTTTTTATTACATGCTTTTATTTAGTTTCACATCGTATCCTATCGTCAAATCTTGCAAGGTGAATTTGACCCACTTCTAGTTGAGCGATTTCGCTCAAATTTGAAATGTATATTAAAAGTCGATGACAGTGCAATAATCAAAAAGAAATATTTGGAATTTTTAAAAAATACAGAATTTTAAAATTTTTGAATTAAAAAAAAATTTATATTAAACAAAATGTAATTAAATTCCAATTATAAATTTATATTAATAAATTAAAATGAGTTGGCAACTAAGTAATTGCGGTTTTCACTCGTAGATGGTTTTAGTTGAATTTTTAGGTTTGCTGCTGTAATCGAAATGTCAAACACATTTTGTTATTTGATAGTTGGTACTTCAACTGTCACAATCAGTTGAAAATTGTTTTGATCGGTTGTGTAGTTTTTTTGGCGACTGTTAAAAAATGGAAAATCAAAACAAACATTTTCGCCATATTTGGCTTTTTTATTTCAGGAAAGGAAAAAACGCATCGCAAGCTCACAAAAAGTTATGTACTATTTATGGTGACCAAGCTTTAAAAGTACGGCAGTGTCAAAATTGTTTTGCCAAATTTCGTTCTAGTGATTTTTCACTCAAAAATGAAAAACGCTCTGATCCAGTTGAAGTTGATGACGACCGAATCAAAGCAATAATCGATTCGGATCGTCACAGTACAACACGTGAGATTGCAGAGAAGTTTAATGTAGCCAAACATGCAGGGAAAAACACAAATTCTACTTCAAATAGACCTAGTTATCAAGTATAGTGGAAAAGGGAAAAAAGCAGAAAGGTTTGTGCATTTACAATGAAATGTCCTTCGTATTCTTTTCCTTTCCCTACATGTTTAGCACCCAAGCTTTCATTTTTTAGAAATGATTAATTATAAGGAAATCGTGGTGTGTGTAAAAATTATTTACTCCTTTTTAGTGCATTTAAATAAAAGCTTGTTTTTTATATTTTTTTTTATTATTTATTTATTTATTTTTATTTATCACTATTGCATCAAAGTGAATATTTGAAAGATGATAAAATAAAGCATAAAATTTAAATTTATGATCTCATGTATAAACAAACCAAACTACACAGAGTGCTTTACTCTAAAATCCCTTAATCCCATTCATAATTATTTTACTTTAATCGATATATATTTATTAAAATCTAGGTTTTTCTAAAATTTAATTTATATCAGGTAGTCTACTTATTAAACGATTAGATTGTTATGGATGCTTAAATGATTAAGAAATATAAAATTTCATATTCATTTCGGTATGTATTATTTTCCTTTTTTTTTTATCAATGTTTCTGTTAATCTAAAGTGACTCCACTAGACTTTCTCGGAAATTTGAATTGGATTATTTCAAGTCAAAATTTAAAAAATTAATTCCAGTACTCTCAGCAATTCAATCAAGCTGAAATTCTATATATAGCAGTTTTAAACAATTTTTAATCATGTGAAAACCATCTTTAATTTTACGTTCAGTTTAGAGGGAAATAAATGAAAACGTGATAGATAATGGTCCTCTTCCAAATTAGCCATATTTCTCAAAAGTGGATAGAATACTACGAATTTTGAAAAATGCCCGGGTACCGAATTTCATTATTCTAGCTAGTTTTAGAGTAATCTTGTCTACATACACACATTCACAGACAGAAATTTTTTCCAACCTTAATAAAAATGACTCATAGGCCTTAAAACGTGTAACATCAAAATTTAGTAATAGTAATAGTAATAATGAAAAAGAAAATTATATTATTATTAAACAAACATGTTTGTTTTCATTTTTAATAACGATTATTAGAAAACCATTTCAATCTCATCCATAATTATTATTAAATAAATAAATATCTTAATGATTTAGCATTTTATACTAATGAAAACGATCCAAACGTGATAATTTTTTTTTAAATACAATGTTTATTTGTTTTTTATATATTAATATTAATCGCTTGTTCTATGAAAAAATAAGATATATGAATTCTTCGACATAATGAGGTTTTGACTCGAATGATAGATGAGAAGTTTGTTTATGGTGAAACCACTTTAGAAAATGATCGGTTGGAAGTCCTAGAATACGAATGGAAGAAAATATAATAACAATAATGAGGAATATATTAGGTAAATGTGACTCATAATAGAGATGAATGTACTTCCTATCATGGATTAAATTATTTTATCCAGTTTATATAAATCAAATTGTTAGACGAAGATTTTCAAATAAACATTTATTATTATTAATAATTAATCTTTTAAGGAATGATTTTTTATTTATTTTTAAATGATATTTTGTAAATAAAAAAGAAATGATTATTAATTTAAATAATTAGTTTAATATACATTTTATATATTTATTATCATGGTCAAAAACCAAGGACATCATTAAAAATAATGATTAATAGAAAAAATAAATCTTGATTTCATTGAAATTTGTTACATCTGCATGAACATTTCGATAGTTAAATTTTACACAATTAATATTTTAATGAATTATACTATACAATGAAATTAATCCATTATGCAAAATTATATTATTAATATTATTAAAATTGTTATTATTTTATCAATTTATCAATTCATCTACACACATTCATATGTGCAAACACAAACATAGATAATGTAATAATAATGTTAATTATAAATTGTAACAACATTTTTTTTTTATTTTAACATGAAAATAATTAGATAAAATTAGTTGTCGTTGTTAATATGATATATTATTAACCTCGTATAGCTATATAGGCTTTTATTAATATATATTGGATAGTCAGTCCCTTTACGCCTATCTGTCTTCCCTCTCGACCCCCTTCTAGCAGTAATTTTTATAATTTTGGCCAGTGTTCATCTACTGATGGAACATTTGCAATTCGTTATATTGTATAGATTTGATGTTTACATTCAATTTAATATAATATAATAATATTGTTAAGTCAGGTCAACATATATATTGTAGACTAAATGTTTAAATTAATTAAAATTAATGCTAATTATATTGCAGCGCCATCCAGGTGACGAACTGGCAAGATAGGAACGCCTGTCCGATGACTTTTTCTTGTAACTCTATCTCTCTATCGTAATTTCTCGTCTCATTAATACATATCATCTCCTTTGTTTCGTAGTGTGTATGATCTTTCATTATTTACTGGTTATACTATTTCGAGTATAAGTCTAATGTTAATTCTAGCTTTACTCTTTATAAAGTTTATTTTTGTCGAATATTGCTTAATTAAGAAATATCGAACCACAAAAGAGGAATTTTTAAATAATATAATTAATATTTTTTAATAACATTACTGCACAATAATAATATTTACTTCTTAATAAATATAAATACATAAAATCAGTTTTAAAAAATTAATAATTATTTTCTTTTTGTTTCATTCAATTTGCAAATTTTGTATAACATCAACTTTTCTATTCCTCTTGTTATAAAAAATAAATTTATCGAATTAAAATTGCACTAAAAAGAATAAAATAATATAAATATATAAAAATTTTTATAAAATAACGTTTTTCTCATGAACTAAAAAAAAAATAATTTTTAATAAGCCTGAATTTCTTCATATACACATAACGAAAAACGTTTGGAGCATTTAGTTTTCATTTGCTTTCTATTTTATTTCTATGCAATTAAATTCCTTTATAGAGCTAGAATTTATATAAATACTTACATACCACACTAAAACACTTCATTAACAAGTAACACTATTTCTTCTGATATAATCAACTGTTTTGACTATGATTGAAAATATGTACATTTAAGAAAATAATCATTCTTTTAAAATTGTTACATACTTAGATATAAGTTTATTATATTGAAAAATAATAAAATTTTAATCTATAAATTTTATTGCATAATAAATTAGCTGGAGTGTCTCCACTCGACCATCTCGCAATTTGAATTGGATTAAATAACATAATAAAATATATATAAATTAAAGTAGGTAATGACCCTCTTCCGGTTGAGCTACATTTCTCAAAAGTTGATAGAAAACTACTAATTTTGAATAATGTCCATGTACCAAATTTCATGATTCTAGCTCAAACCGTTTTTGCGTAATCTTGTCTACATACATACATGCACATACATACATACACACATACACACAGAGAGACATTTTTCTCAACCTTAGTGAAAATGACTCAGGGACTTTCAAAACATATAACAACATCAAAATCTCGACATCGAAAATTTTCGTGATCGCAATACTATCTCTGGCGAGATAGTAAAAAATATGTCAGTTTTTACGTGTTTAATAAAGTTTTCATTATGACAAAAATTTGACTTGATGTTTCATATAAATAAATAAAACTAAATGCGCCCAACGTTTTTTCGTTGTATATGAAGAAATTCATCCACAAACTTTGTCAGGCTTATAGAAAAATTATTTTATTCTTTTTAGTCCACGAGAAAAACGTTATTTTATAATTTTTTTTTATATTTATATTTTTTGTATTAAGGTCTTTAGTGATAAGTTGTTATATAATAAGATAGTTTTTAAGTGGTCTATTACAGTCGATATCAAATATACTAGAACTAATATTTATGTATATATTTTTAAACAATTATCAAATTAATAATTATTTAATTTTGGATATATTCAATAACATTAAAATCTTTGTTATTAAAATGGAAAATATTAATCTTTTTAGTTCCTTCTTTTTTACCACTCATACAGTTTGAACATTTTCAGTCCAGAAATAATAATTTGTTTTGATGGAGTTTTGTTTATTATTCTCTTAAATCAAACCCTCACAGTACAGTACATAGATATTAAATTTTTTAACATCATAAGGCAACTACCCCTCGTAGATTTCCCTAACAAATATTATATAATATTATATTAATATAATTTAATTTAATAATATTTCATATATAAAATATTTTATTCATATTTACGCTCAAAACAAAATAAAAATAATTAACTAATTTCGATTCATTTTTAATGGCCAATCATTGAAATAATGAGGGTAGAGGGAAGAGGTGAATTAAAATAGAAATATAATATAAAGCTTTTCTATCTATTAATTATAAATTGTCTGGGATCCTATGCTAATTTGATGAATGCTTAGGGACCAAAAGCCCAAAGATCCTATTCGCTATGTCAAGAGGCTTAGATCTCGTTACTTGGAACATCCTAATCCAGCTAAGAGTTTGTAATTCCATATTTTGGGTCTGGAAAAGGAGACATGTCGTCAACATTCGCCATGTTGCCAAATCATAATTGAATTACCAGATGTTGGTGGTGGTGATGATAGTGAGTTGAAGGAGAAGGAGGGGGGAATGAAGAAAGATGACATAGAGTTAGGGTTCAATTCAAACTCTACACAGCTCTCAGGCTTACTACAACTAACGACTTAAGTATAGCTTCATATTACTTTTTAAGCTTTTTCATCCAATAAAATCAATAATTTATGGATCTTTCAATCCAAATAATAATAATAAAGTACCTGGAACACCGAGCTTTCGCTCGACCCTTTAAATAATATTGATATACAATTCTTTGATTATTTATTACAATTATTAAATGTTACATCATTGCATCAATTTGATTAAAATGAATGGAACTTGGGGTCCTCAATAATAATAAATAATATTAATAAATATTAAACAATATTTTAGTGAAAAAATATTAAAAATTATAAAACTATCTAAAATTTAATTAATAAAAGAACAATGAATAAATAAATATAAATTAGTAATTTAATAAAAATTAAACACGAAAATAGATTTTAAAAAACTAATAAAAATTTATAAAAATTAACAAAAAATTAAACGACAAAACATTAAAAAATTTCAAATATTTAGAGAAAAAAAATAACAATACTTACAACGTTTTTGCAAGCAATACAATACTTACAATGTACCAAGCCGTATTTGTTTTTGATTTATGAGAGATTAATAAATATATTTTGTGACGTCATATAAATTTAAATTAAGAAAAAACTAATGAAGATAATTTTTCTCCAGGCTGAAACCAATACAGATCGATTTGTCTTTATAAACATTGTCTAATAAGATAATAATTATAAATTATCATAATAAAATGTAATTTTCATTAAATATGATACTTAATGTGAAATCAAATGGTAAGAGAATGTCTAGTAGAAAAAAAAAACGAAAGAAAACCCGAATTTTTCTATAGTAAAAATTCGATTTTGGTAATAGAGGCACGTATCTAAGTTGAGCTTGACCACCGCCCAAATAAATTGGCTCAACGAACAAATAAAAAAAATATATATTACGTGACATTTAGATAATAATTTTTCAAATCTTTTTTATCATTCACATTTCCAAGAGAAAGGACAAAAAAATATAATAAAAAAAAAATCAGATATCAGATATGATACAATCGGAATTGAATTGGTGAGTTGCTGAAAAGTGGTATTTGAGGCCACGAAGTTTCCTTTTCAATTTTATTACTATAAATAATAAGTATATATATATAAGTATATAAGAATGTAGTAGAAAATTTTTCAGTTAATTATTTTTATTTAAGTCGATATTATTATTATTATTATTATTATTATTTACACCACCTCAATCATAAATGATAAAACGTTTCTCGTTAGAAGCCGAACAATGCATACCGAACAAACGATATTCACCGCACAGCGTAACTTTGAGGATGTTCCAAATGAATCAATTTGACGATGTTATTAGCAATTGGAAATGTTTGATCCTCTTTATGGAAAAGTTTATGAAAGGATCTTGGGTTTTTTGAGACCTTGAAAGAGACATATATTATGTGTATTGTTTATTAAATATTTAAGGTGTAATAATTATTAAGTTGTTTTTTTTGTCTGCGGCCTCCAAGAAATTTTGAACTTGCATTTGGTCCTTTGATAAATTGTCCCCTGTTTTATAGTAATTTTAGATTCTAGTATCGAATAAAACAGTTTTTATTTCGAAGTTTGTAAGTAAAATATAAGAATTATTAATATTGTGATAATTATTTTAGAAATGTACAAAAGTCAATTATTATTTATATTTCTTCTAGAATGTAGAAATAAAACATTTATACATAGAAATAATTTTATTTTCTTTGATATTTTTAAAAATTTCAAATTTATTTTATTAAAGTTAATTTATAAGATTTTGTATAAAAGGATATATTTGGTATAAATAATAGTAAAAATAGAGAAAATAGAGATTACATGGAAATAAAAAAATTGAAGATTCAACATTTATTTATTTATTTATTCTTAAATGTATTGGCATTACATAACAAGATTCCTCATTTCAGTTCATTCATGTTCAAAATGCTTTCTTATGGAAGTGAAGTATTGTATCTCAGACCCTTCTTGGCTAAAAAAGATCGTGTGATCTAACCCTAGTGGAAGTCAAATAGTTAATTTTTCAAACATTAGTGGCATAAAATTATTTTTTCAAAAAAACTAGTTTCATTGAAGTTAAAAGTATTTTTCTTTATATTAAATGAATTTAAATTTATGAACCTATTATACATATATATATATATATATATATATATATATATATAAAACAAACATAATCTTTAATTATCCCGAAATGTAAATATAATGTAGAAAAAAGCTAACTTAAAATAAAACCCATGATTATTAAATTAATTATTATTATTATATTATTTGTTATACTCTAAACTTTTTGTAAGATATATCATAAAGATATAATATTATATAAAAACTTAGTCAGAAGTTTATTGGAAAGCATCATATATATACATTTCTCACCACATTTAGAAAATTTATATAATATTTAAACCAGACTTTGAAGATTCAGCCTGGAATAAAAACTTATAATAAATCTCTCTAATATAAACAATGATAATTAAATAAAATTAATTTTTCTGTTTTTTTTTTAATTTGAAAGTTCATTTTAGTAAAGGATTGTGTCAATGTATTTGGTTTAAATTTTATTTGTATTAGGGAAGGTGGATTGGAGTTTAGTTCGATGCGTTAAGTGGTTTTCAGTGTATATGCAGAGACCTCCCCTCATCCTCTAGCTTCGTCCATATTCCCCCCTCCTAAGTGGTAAATTCCTTCTCACCCAAAGAACTTTATCAATTAGTTGTTCCTAAAGTAAGCTAATTACGGCTCTCTCGAATGTACACCAACATCTTGGGTCATTGCAATGCTCAATACAAACCCCCTCATCCCAATTCTCCCATTCTCCTTAACTCGGGTAATTCTATTTGGAATGGTTAAGACTCAGGATATGTGTGAGTGGGATTTGAAGAGTGCGGTAAAGGGAATAGAGGTTAGGGTGTGGAGGTGGATGGGTAAGTGAATGTGGAGAAGAATATATATTCATTGCCTTGTTTTGTTCTTAAGCTTTAGCTTTCTCTACTACTAATTTTAGTTCTTAATTACTTTCTTTAATGAAATTCTCTTCGAGAAATAAAAAAAAAACAATTATAAAAAATATAATTAATTAGCATATGTTGTGAAGTACACACATAACTTTCCAAATTCATTTTAAATTATTATAATAAATATTTTGTTAAATTATAAAATAAATAATTAAATAATATCTTGATCCAGATAATTTTTTTATTTGGATTTGATTTTTATTGAAAAAATAAAGAAAAATTCATCTTAAATAAAGATTCTAATGTATATTTTTAAATATTATAAATATGACAAAGTGACCCCAAGAGGTGTTGCACAACTAAATGGCAACATCTAAGGGATTCCCACTCAGTGCGGTTGACAATTTTAGGATTCTATATTTATTCTCTTCTTAGCGTTCTTTATGTAAAGACGCGTGTCCTAGTGTTTAAAGGCGATCCTCTATGTTGGATGGATCTTTTGTAACCTTTTCTCCATAATTAATGTTCTCAAGTAATCCCATATGTTTGGGGAGAACATCCTTTTATATTTATTCAATTAATCCCTGTAACTGGATTATAATTATATTATTTGTGACTCTCATGTAGAGAATTTATATAATATTCTCTTTAACTTCTTATAATTATACGTTTATTATTTATAATCGTGTTTAAATTGATTTAACTACTCCTTAACTACTCCTTATTGTCAGATCACGACACTGAATAGTGCTCTGGTTCAAAATGGCTACTCTCCAAAACTTATAAAAACAGATATCCTCGATTCTCACCCCAAAACCATCATCAACAGTCCCCCCAACAGAAAAAGATCCCTTAGACCAAAAGCATAAAATAGTACTCCCATACGTAAAAGGTACCACGGACAAAATTGGGCGAATTCTTTCCAGAAATGAAATCAAACCCATTTTTAAGACCCACATGAAACTCTCTAACCTAATCCGAACTCCCAAAGACATAGTTCCCAATGAGAGCCTAGGTGTCTATGAGATTCCCTGCTCAGACTGCCCGAGATCATACATAGGACAGACGAACAGGAGAATACAAAATAGAATTTATGAGCATGAGCTGTCTCTAAGGAGATTAGATCCGGCCTCGGCTTTAACCAAGCACCACAACGAGACCGGTCACAACATCAATTTCTCCGAAACCAAAACCTTAGCTCCTATCCAACTCAAATATCCCAGACTCCTGAGTGAAGCAATTGAAATTGAAAAACGTCCCAATTGCCTCAACACAAGGGACGACGCCCTGAATCTCCCTCCGTCCTGGAAATTAGCTCTAAAATCACACTCCCAACATCCCGTCAAAACTCAAACCCAATCAACCTCATCTCCAAGCATTAATTCACAAACTCCTAAAAAATTTGCCACTAACAAAGTTGATCGCACAAACAGCTGGAATTCCCGCCTCATATCCAGAATCAATATAAATTCCGACATTAAGTTAAGCCCCGCCCACCCGAGTACACAAAAGCCCACTGCGCATGCGCAGCTAGCAAGCTCAGGTAGAATCCCAAGCGTCAGTCTTCAGTTGGCCTCGGACTGTTGTCCAGTGCGGATGTGTGCCGGTCTCAGGATTGCCCAGGATTCTTTGGAGCTCTACAGCAACGCAGTGAGTACAAAACCACCCATTCTATCAACCCAAAATCCCGATATTAACCCTTGGTCACACAGACTAAGACCCAGAATCCCAAAAATAATCCCACCTAAATAATCTCTTGAAAATGGCGCCAAATGGGTGCAGGCATATATATATATATATATCCTGTTAAATGCTGACCTAATAAATAAATAAATATAATACATCCGGCTATGTTGTGACTACTTGCCAAGGCGCGGAGTCGACATAAAATAAGCGCCCACACAAGAAACTAGAATCATCATTTTAAAGGCTTAGATGAGCACTAATACTAATGCCTAAGACCCTGAGAAACGCCCAAACTATCGCAAACGTCAACTGTTTTAACCCTTTAAATATCAACTTCTCATCCAAAACGAATCAGTTGTAGTGTGTCTCTGAGGCCGTTTCCACGTCACTTTGACCCAGTATAAAAGTGTCCCACGCGACCCCTTCATCTATAAACGCGTCGCTCAACATCAAATTGACCCTCAACTCCGGCTAATTTGGAGTGTTAGTCGTTATCCAATATCGGCTCTTCAAACCATCTTTTATCGGCGACTCACTCACTCAACTCCCGCTACAATATCATCTCATCGACGTTCGTGTACGTGTCTACTAGTGCCAGGTAGCTCCAGAGTTTCATTCCCTGTCTTAAGGTGATCGGCATCCTGCTAATAGCTACCTAGCAGATATCATTCTTCTCCTGATGAACCATTGCGGTCAAGTACATCACCTCCCCAAACGGGTTAAATTATTTGAAATTGTTTCTGAAGCTGGAAATTAATTTATTTCAAACCGTCGTTCGGTTCTGTGCTTGGACACAGGTCAACTTATTTAAATAGACCTTATAGTTATTAAAAAATAAATAATAAAAATAAAAGTATATTTCCCCTTTTTTAGTTTTAATTTATTTATAATTATAAAAACAATACATTATTTAGAATAAATAAAATACATAAAAACCTGGTTTGAAAACTAAACTTGTATATAATTTGTATAAATATATTTTTCTTTAGAGAGAGGAATAACTCTATATTTTTGCATGTTTTTTTGTATATTTTTTAATTTTACATAGAATATGCAATATAATTCGAGATAAAGCACACCTACTTTATATTTTATTTATTTTTTTTTGTTTGTTTATATGTCTAAGTGTGTGTATCTGTAGGCAGGAGTATAGTATATAGTATATGTCATGTTTTCTGGTGGCTTAACTTCTCTTAATACTTTCTACGTTGACCAACTGAATGGGATTGGGTTTTAAGGGAGAGATATTAAGTAACGTTGAAGGGAATGGTGATAGTGTGGATAGAAGGTATGGATAGGATAGAGAGAGTAGGAATGTTGTGTGTGTGAGAGAGAGAGAGAGAAGACCACTTTCAACAAACTTGGCTCAACCAGGCTTAATTCGACAGCAAACATTTCAACAAGAGACTACATTAAGATAGAGAGAGAGACTAAACAGGGAGTGAGAGTAGGTTTTTAATTTTAAATGATTTTTCGCTATTTAAACATTATTCAATAATTTAGGTGGCATGAAAAAAGTTCCAGCCGTTCACATTTAGGTGACTTTTCATAATTTATTTTTCATATTTCTTTATTTTTAAAAATTGGAAAAAACATTCAATGGAAAAAAATTATGTTACGAAAGATGTTTTTTTTACCTTTAAAAATTACGAATTAGGAACTTGACAATAAAACGACATTGGAGGGAAATTTTACTTTTGCATTTTACATGAATACAAAATTGTACTGTGTATATGCAGTAGTCATGTATTATTTTTATATATGGCTTTATTTATAAGTCCGATTGAGTCCTTATAGATCATGTTAGTACGATGAAATTTCGTACTAAAAAAGCTTTATAACAGTTTTGATTGAGCGCGCATCCAAGATGGACACTAATAAAGAGAAAATACGCTATATTTTACAGATTTTCTTCGATAAATACGAAAACGCAAGGCAGGTGACTGAAAATGTGAATAGTGTTTATCATCCTGATAATTAACAGTCAATCACATGCAAATTTGGTTTCGTTAATTTCGTTGAAAAAAGACGTGCTATGTCTTTCCTAAAATATATAATTGAAGAAATACAAGTATTTTTCTTAACTTATTCAATTATTTACAAACAAACAAGGCAAACATAATTCTTTGTTGTTTTGAAGACGGCAGCAGTCAAATCATGCACCCAGGTCCAACATTTTGAGCATTGGATTATGTTTTCTTCCCAATAAGAGTTAATTTAGGTATACTTTTTGGCAAAAGTCTTAAATGTCATGAGTTTTTTTTGACGAATCTTACCTATTGGTAAACAATATGGCCTACGAGTAATAGGAACTTTTCGTAATTTCTTATGATGTAATTAATTTATTATAATTATTTACTGACAAAGCTCAAATAATAATAATTACTTACCAAAAAAAAAATTTTATTATTTTTTTATACAATTTTTGAACAATAATAATAATAATAATAATTAATAATAATTATTATTAATAATTATTATTATTATTATTATATTTCCAAAGAAGATATGTATATTTAAAATTAGTTTTAGAAAAAAGTGTAAATGAACTGGGAATCAATTAAGTGGACTGTCTGTTGGTATTCTCAGTTGAAAATAAAATATCTATCCCTAAGGAAGAGTCCGTTGTAATGGAAGGAAAATCCCAGAAGGATCTACTCTAAGAAAGGTAGCCATCCGGGACAACTAAGCTGCCATTGACAGACAACCCCCCCGAGGAACCATAGAAGTACCATGCTTGCAAGTGGCTAAGGGAGATGGAATTCGGAAACTATTAACTTGTCTTTTATGACCTCTCAAACATCCATATGAAAGAGGGATTGTGTTTAATGGGACAACAAATCACCTACCACGATCTGTAGAATGGTTAAAAAAGAATGAGAGTATTAATAAATTAACCTATCTGTACAATTTTCATTCACAACATTTAATAATAAAAAAATAATACAATAATAATTAATTGAATATTTAAATTCATACGACAATATTTTAAGAAATGTGATTTAAGAAGATACATTATTTAAGTTTATCTATGTTAATTTTATTAATTATATTTGATTAAAATGATATATGTATTGTGATATTAGGACTAGAAATAAATTTGTAAATTTTAATTACCTTCATCTACTTATTTAACTAATCTAATGTTTATTTGAATTTTAAATAATTTTATAAAGCAATAAATAAAATATGCATTACATCTATAATATAATCTTATATATTTTGAGTCTCATATTAATATTAGATATTACAATATATTATTATTAATTATAAGTAATTTGATCATACTTTTTATATATCAAAATAATATTTTTTTTTGTTTTTTATTTTTTGAGGTGGTGGATGGTTGAATTCATGTGGAGAGTGGTTTCTATCATTTACTACTAGCTTGTTGAATTGTCTAATCGTTGAGGGTGTGGATTGGCCTGACATGTTTGCCACTTGTTCAGACTATATGAGGGGCTAGCGTTTAAGGGGTAGTTTAGATAGGGGGTTGAAAAAGAAGAGGGAGGTATATTGCGCATGCGAATTCCTTCCATAACGCTGTTTGCATTCGCGGCGTCGCTCTTCGTTCTCAGTATTTGTCTGGATATCATCCGTGTAACGAGTACACTTGTTTTTGGGCATTAAAAATTCCTCCTACTCCCCACTCCCTCTAAATTTATAATTTGTGGTTTATAAAAAGGGTGAGAAGGGCCATGTGGTGGTCACTGGCTCTATTAGTGATGGTGGTGGGTCTGGCGCGATCCTCCACCACTTCAGCATCTTGTCTAGAACAATTGGATGGGTGGCGTGAGGCAAGCGTTGAAGAACGTGCAAGAAGATCACCAATTGTCTTGCATGGTTTAGCGATTGAAAAATTCCCAACACCCAATGACAACACCGGCGGTTATAAAGGGCACTTTTGGTTAATTAATGTTTATAAAGGTGCCGATCTTGTAGCACAAGCATTGAATTTGGAATCTGGTGCAGGCGGTGTAGGCAACCTGCGTGACCGGTGAGTTAGCACATTCCTTGCATCCAATCCCACTACCCTTCAAATTAAAAAAATAAACTTTAAAAAAATGATAATATTTAAATAATTTAAACAATAAGTATTTCCTTTTGAATTATAATTAATAATAATAGTAATAATAAAAATAAATATATATATATATAACTTTTATATTTAATGATAAACTTTAATAATACTTTAATTATATTATTAAATTATTTTATTATAAAATTTAAATTTATATATTTTTATTTTTTCATGTTTTAAGATATATAAGTAGATAAAATGTTATTTTTATTTGTGAATTTAGTTAGGTAGGATCCATTATTCTTCAAGTTCAAGTTCAATTCAGCATTCAATACACCACTCAGCCACGCTTAAAACATGAATTTTGTTTTCAAATTGAATTATTATCATACTTTTTTGATTTATTCTATTTTTTACTTTCATAATAAAATTATTATGATTTGTTTTAATAGTTTTGCATATATATTGTATAAACATAATAAGTAATTATGGTCACAATGCTCAGTCAACAAAGTTTGAAAAACAAATTTATAAAGATTACGAGTACGAGAAGAAAAGTTTGATGATTAGTTATGTACGTCCGACTGATAAATAATATAAGCTGATTGTCAGTTATTTTGAAAAAGATAAGAATTGGATGAAAGTTTAAAAAACAAATTGAGTTAAATTAATTCAATTGTGGTTCAGTAGTATAGTGCTGAGCTTAAAAACGAGAGATCACAACTAACCAAATTAAAAATTAAAGTATAATAATTATAATGAGATAAATAATTTCCCAATCAAAACATCATCTTTTGAATTAGTTCAATAAAAAAAAATATTTTAATAAATATTTAAATTTTTATTCGTTGAATTGAATTAATAATTGTTTAATATAAAATATTTTAATATTAATAATAATTTAAAGAGAATAAATAATATAGTTTTTCTCTTTTTTTTTGCCCTTCGCTTATTCATCCAACCTTTTTCCATCACTAAATTTTCAGGTCAATTATTATGTAAACAATTTATTTTTGTAATTTTATATTGTATATTTGAGCGTAGAGAAATAAAAAAAATAAATTAAAAGAGCTTTGAGTAATGTACTGATTGCCTACCAAGTATTATAAAATTCAACCTCTTTAATATATCAAGAAAAAAACTTTTTGTTAAATCCAATGTAAAAATATTCAAAGCTCTTTTAAAAGGAAATTATTTTAAATAATTGAGACAAGTTTATAATCAAAATAATTTTAGCTATCACTTTGTTTTTATATATAAAAGAAAATAAAAAGAATCACATTAAACAAATATTTATTAATAAATATTAAAAATAATTATTATTTTATTAATGTTAATTTATATATTTAATTATTTAATCTGAATCCTTTTCATTTTCTATGCAATCTTCAAAATTACCATTTTTAATATTATTCATTTTTAAAATTAATATATCCAAATAGAATCAATTATTATTCCATTTTTTATAACTTTGTAAAATATAAAAAGTAAAATTTATATTCTTTATTATATTTTATTTTTTAATTATTTCAATTAAGTGAAAACATTAATAAATAAAATAACAAAAAATATATAATAAATATAATAATAATATAAAATGATTATATCATTTTGATATTTTTTAACAATTTAAGAAATTAAGAAATTATTTTAGAAAAAAATGGCACTGCTGGTTTAAATATAATTCAAATTTATTATCAAATCAGAAATTTGTATAGATAATATAATAATTTTTTTTTTATTAACAAACTAAATTGAATAAATTTCATATGATAAATGACAATTTCTATTCTAATCTAACATCTAAAATATATTCAATAAAAGCAACCTTAAAAAAGTGCTAATATATTTTATTCTTGTTTTTATTAGATATTTATGGATTTCGTATGTTAATATTAATTATGAATGGGAATGAGATAATTTTAGGAATGCACTTTTGTTTGGTTTGTATATGCATGAGACCATCAATTTCAATTTTATCCTTTATTTTATGCTCTTTCAAGTAGTCACTTTATAAATTTTTATCAAGTTTTGATGGGTTTCTTCTGAAAAATTTAATAATACACAACACACTCTTCCTCTCTTATTCTCTTTATCTCACACAGACATTATCTATAAATGTATATTTATACATGTAATTAATCAGACTTGTTTCAAAATATTTGAAATTTGAACAATCAATTTATAGAAAAATATTTTAGACTCTAAGAAAATGATACTTGATTTTTTTTATAATGTTAAAGTGTTTTTAAAATAAATCAAAATAATAGAAAATGTATGATGTGTTTAAGAAATTATTTTTTTAAATATTTTTAAAATTATTATTAAATATTTTTATGAATATTAATTAATTAATTATTTGTAAATTAATTAATTGGATATTATGCTATTTCTATGTAATGTTTAAAAAACAAAATATATATAGATATATCTAAATTTAAGGTAGAGTATTAAATTTGTTATAAATTATTATATTCTATAAAATATCTTAATTAAAAAATGGAATTTTAAAAGAAAAAATAAAAGGTAACTAACATTTTAAGCGTGTAATGTAAACAATTAATAAAATAAATAAAAATTTAGAAAATTAAATTTAATTATTAGTATTACACTTATGAACTTGTAATTTATTGAGAAATAAATAATAGAAAGTTTGTATTATTATGAATAATTATTTTTGATTGTTTTTCAAAATCATCATATTTGTTATTTATATGAAGATTTTTTTAAGGTTGTATTTATATTATTAATTCAATTTATCGTTATGATCAGGGAGGAAAATTACCCTTGACTTAAGAAAATACCACAAAAATTCCCAGTACGGTTATGAAAATTTATTTTATTAAACATTTAATAATAAATCTTAATTATTTTTTTTAAATTTAATTAAATACATATATATTGTCAATTATTTCAATTCTCAAGTGAGAAATATATATATATATATATATATATATATATATATATATATATATATAGCTATATATGTTTCATAATTCATGACACCATATGGTAATGTAGGGCGATTTATTCCATTCGTTTAAATTGAATTTGACTAGACAATCGAAAGTCGTTAAAAAAATAATGAACATCTCTTAAATTTAAAACTTATGATTTTTTCATTTTTGTATGTCTGTAACTAAATCAAACATAAAAGGACGTTTTTATATTTTTAATGAATCACGATAATCGAACCTGTGCAATGGGCTTGAACAAAAAAAAAACCTTTCCGAATGGAAAAAAGGGGAGAAGGATTAAACAAAGCATTTTTTCACTCTGTCTGTCTTTTAACTTCCGTATTTAAAAATTCAAAGAAATTAGATTAAGAATCTTCTATGCGTGAAATAAGAATAAGAAGATGAAGTAGAAGAAAAAGAAGAAGAAGAAGAAATTAAGCTTCCTAAACTTTATTTTATTCATTTGAAAAAATGCTAAAAATGCAATTCAACTTGACAATAAAATTTATTTATTATCTGAACAATCTTATGAATGAATAGATATATATATAAGAGGGATAAAAGAAAATAATATTATTAAAAAGTAAAAAAAAAAAAAATTCCATTGAGAAAGAGGGTGAGAGAGATAAATTTTAATATATATTCACTTTATAATTTAAATAAAATTTGATAATAAATTGATTTATATTCTGAGCACTTAAGACTTTTAGATCAGATAGATTCCTGATATTTTTATTTATCATAAAAATTTTAATGAAAATAACAAAAATAAATAAAATAGACAATGTTACAATTTTTTTTGTGCGATATCAATAAAAATGTAATTTTTATAAATTAAGCTTTTATATAAAACAATTATTTAAGTAATACTATAAAATTAATATTGTAGGGAAGGGGATGTTTGGTTTATCGGGCCCCACGTTCGGGACGCCAATTTGTAAGGAGGGGATATAAGGAAGTGTGGTGGATAAGCAGGGGGATGGATTTCGGACGCCCGCCTCTTTAAACAACAACGCGGGAAAGAGGGTGGGAGTCGTTCGGTACCAAAGGAGAGGGGAGAGGGAGTGAATAGAGGTAAGAGTGGGTGGAAAAAATCCAAATGGGCGCCAACAGATGTTATCTGTAAAGAAAAGGGCAATAAAGAGATAGGCACAGTGGGAGAAGGGATGGTAGGAGAAGGGTAAGAAATGAAATAGCTTGACTTTTCCAAGTAACAAGTAAATTTCAGAGAAAGTAATCCAACTGGCCTAGCGAGGAGTCCAGTTGGGCAAGGAATTATAATTAAGTCGGTTTCCCGAAGATTCAATATACAATTAATGGGTTAGTGGATTACCGGGCGGTAATCTACGGGAAGAGAAAGGCGTAACAAATGAAAAAAATGAAAGATTTTAGTAGGGGCGTCGATGGCAAACTTAACTAGGTAGGCAGTCACTCCAAGAACCTGAGGTAAGTATACAATCGGGTGGTTTGCAATTTTTGGAGAGATAAACTCTAAGGATGTCCGTGGGAAACTTCTTGTAATATATATCCTTCCTAGGCGGGCCGCCAAGCCCGGTTTAGACTAACTTGTCTGGCAACGCTCTATTTGGCAGTTGAATATACTTGGTTGTTGATTGGCAGTGCATTTGCCAATCATAGATGAGCGGTCTTTGGCAGAGTGTGACCGTTTGTGCACTTTGATACATTTCACAAACTTCGTTGTAGTTGTGTCTTGGTTTTTATAGTAGCCGCTTGCCGACAAAGCACAGCAGCTGAGATTAAAAGTGTTATTGAAGTCGACCGTACTGGCTACATCACGAAATCGCAAGGTGCTAAATCCGGCGAATAAGGTGATGGTAGAGCAAAATAGGCCATATTTTCCAATAAATAATGCAATATGATACAGCACACCATTTGCTTACCAAGCCCGAAATTGTCTTCCAAGAGGGAATAATTCATGTCAAAAATTCATTATACTGATTAAATATTACTTCTTTGTTCTGGTGGAAGAGATTTATAATGCATATTATATGAAAATTTCACATTAGTTACTACCCTTTCATTTACTATCATTGAAGAATTATATTCATATGAATATTTCAATAATAAAACCACAATTTATATATATTTATATCATTTTATAATATTAAAATTTTTGTGTCATTTTTTTTTATTTTTAAATTTCATGAATATAAAATTTAATATAAAAAATAAAATAAATACTTACTTATGGATTCATTATAAAAAAAAAATACAAATTTAAATATTATTATTACTATTTTATGTTTCAATATGTAAATTTTTATTTTTTTAGATAAACCGTATGTATAACCTTAAAACTTTTATTTTTTTCTCCTTATATAAAAATATATAATAAAATTGTAGATCCTTTATAAATTATAAATGAATGAAGAGAGAGTGTAATTAATTCATTGATTGTATAATTGTAACAGATGGTGGGAGCTCTTAGACAAGTTTTAAGTAGAATGGCGTGAAAGTTATTGGTGAATTATGGCTTAGAGCCAATAAAACATGTTGAATGAGTTATAGGTTGGCTATTGCTCTTTTTTTGCGCCCTCACTTGAATGATAATAAAAAAAACGTTAAAGGAACTTAATAGGGCGTTTTTCACCTAATAGAAAGATTATATATATTTAAAGAAACCGTTTTTAATGGTATTTCTGTCGTACTGATAGGTCAATAAAATAAATTCAAGAAAATGCGCTGATTTATATTTAAAGAGTTTAATTTGATATACTTTATAAAATGAAATAAAAGGGGGAGAAAATTGGCACTTTGGCTGAATTATTTTAGCACTTTGATTATTCATGAATAATAGATAATATTTACAACTTCTAGAGAAGAATTTTTAGGCCCTTTAAAACCTTGTTTCATTCAAAACATGACATTCACCATGAAGATTAGTCATGGTGTGTAACCAATTTGAAAAGATATGGTCTATTCTAGTGTTATAAGACTTTTCTGTACGAGATTGGTTGTGGTATTCACATGAGGAAAATTTAATGATACGTTTGTATATGGGAAAACAATATGGAAAACTACTGGTAAATAGCTCTATGATGCACAGTGAACAAATAATATATTATGTTAAATAATTAGGAGAGGATAAAGTTTGGTTGAAGGTGAATATACACTTAAAACCACAAATTGTATAACATCTAATAAATAATATGAAAAAATAATATTATTAAAAATTTATTTATTATTTTTTTTTAATATAAACCCCTGTATCTTGTACAGGCTTACAAGGGTTGATAAAGTAGGTAAATAGGTAGACACTGAATACATTTTTAATACCTTTCTTATATTTTTTATCTTTTTATTTTGTTCTTTGTTTTTTTTAACATTGTGATTTAAGAAGGCATCGGTGTAAAATTGCAGTTGGCATCTTTCTTTAAATATTCCCTTTGAAACCAACGCCCAACCTCTAACACTCTATTCCTCCTGACCTTTTTATAAAAAGCATCTTCTATTTGGGATTATTTGAAATACACTCACATCATCAATATATATCTATATAAAAGAAAAATTCTAAAGATCTTAAATTTTATCAACTCCAATGAATAATAAATTAAATCTTTATTTAAAAAAGAAAACAAAGAAGTCTTATATTATTTTTAAATTTTAAAAAGGAATGAATAAATTGCAATCAAAGAATTTCTTATTTTTCGTTTTTTTTATTATATTGAAAAAATGTCAATTTACGGTTTTAAGAATATTCTGTTTTAATTATATATATATATATATAAAATTATAAAGTGGCTTTTAAGTTTTTTTAACTCGTTTTTATGTCATATCATTTAAGAGAAATAAATGACTACCAAAATTCTATATCTTTCTCTGTCTTTTTTTCTTATTCCTTTTAATAGGAATAAATCTTTTCATCTTCTCACACTATTTCTGTTCAATAAAATACTGAATTCTTAATAACATTTATTTATTTAATGTATTCATATTAAATTAATTGCAGATTTTAATTTATTATTAGATAAAAAAATGAAATTAATTTTATTTTATTGCTATTTTAAAATTTAAAATAATAATCTGATCAAATAAGTATATTCTTTGAAACTGATTTCAATTTTTTAAAATACTTACTATACTTACTTACGATACTTACTATATGTCATTTTGTTTCATTTAATGTAAGTATCCTAAATTGAAATTAAATTCATTACAAACAGGGAGGGAGAGAATAGAATATAATACAATTTTGTAACAAATAAGCTTATTGACAATTACTTTTAAGATCAAAGGAATTAATTTATTTTCTATCTTGTTTGCAGATTGAAATGCTTTACATTTTGATTTGTACACATATAATGGGAATAATTCAACATATTTCTATATTGATAGAATTAATTTAATATATTGATTACTAATAATGCAAAAAAAATATAAATTCTATTAAATTTGATATTTTATTAGAAAAATTTCATTATATTTTAATATTATAACCAAGACCATTTTATTATAATTATATTCAATAAATTAAATTTTATTTCAAAATTATTTTTTAGAGATCCGATTTTGCGTGAAATCAAGGATTAGAAAAGAATATGTTAGATTGAGATTCTTCAATGAATTAGGCAAATTGGAAAGGAAGGGAAATATTTTAAATTAAGCTTTGCGGGTGTTTATTTTATAATAGTTTTATAATTGTTAGAAAAATTACAATAAATAAAAATCTAATATGAATATGATACACCTTGCCAATCTACATTTTTCAAATTTTTAATATCGTTAATATTTTAAATGTTACTATGACAATTGAACACTATTATACAATTAATCTATTCAAATTAATAAATATTAAAGATGCTTTAGAAGAAAGTCATTTTGAGAATTCGCCTAGAGGGTTTAATTAAAGATACTAGTAATAATTTACATTTATGGAGTGAGTTCAAATAAAATAATTTCAATTATTTTTTAGAAAAATGCAAAAAGGTGTCTTATCACTGATTTAAAATGGATATTCCTACCAAACTCATTATAGATATAAAGTTGGAACAACTTTGTATTTTTGAGTTCAGCTGTTTGCACTGATACACAAGCACAGGTCATTTTGCGGTACTATGGTTTTTGGACTAAAGGATTCATAAAACGGTTATATCCGTTGAAATCTCGAATTCGAAATTTTGCCTGACTTCCACTGATGTAATACATATTAAATGGAAAAGAGAATTACTGTATTATTTGAAGTTCTAAGTTAATCCTTAATTAAATTAATTTCTAAATTATGGATTATTTTACAAGATTAAAATAAATCGCTAAGAACATTGCTTTTAAGTATTCAGTACATGTATCCGCTTGATACATCTAACGGCTTGTAAGGCCTAAATAATTAAAAGAAAACTATTGTTCCTGAAAATCGAAAGTGGAATTAAATGGAATGGGATGAATCCTTAATATCTATTTAATTTTGCTCGAAGGGCTAAAAAGAGGGATTAATAAAAATACAATAGATACCTCTTCACGTCTATCGCACCTTGAAAATTGGGTGGACTGTATAACAAGGTCTTTTTCAGATATTAAAGATTCGGGATGGATAAAAGATCACTAAATAAAAAGTGTAATCAAATTTTACAATATTTTAATTAAAATCAATTTAGCATAATAATAAAAGATTAATTATATTTAGGATCACCTAAATATATATAACATATATATAACCCTTCGAGTTTCCAACGGATTAACTGGACCTCAACGTTTCCAACGTGGCAGAAATGGTCCTCCTTAGGAACCAATGAGTTTGCCCTCTCGGAACAAACTCGGAAGCACAGGGCTGGCAGCTGAAGTCTCTGTAGCAGCGTCGAGGATCCCAAATTGCACCGCGTTTGAACGGGCCAAATGCTAGCGAAACTGCCGAGCAAGGCGTCGGCGGGCAGTCAAAGACAACAGGCAGGCAGAAACAACAAGGCTTGAGAGGGTGCCGTCCTCTTTTTATATGATGATATGTACGAGGGGGAATGTCACCCATTAGGGGTGGTAAGGAGAGGGATGGTCAACTTATGAGTTTATTTAAATTAAAATAAAAGGCTTAAAATTATAATTGAAAATAACTTTAAAATATTAATATAAATTATATAATTACCTAACATTAACATTTATGATTACTTAATTTAATTAATATATAAACATAGTCAGAGGGCGGTAATTCCAATTTATTTGAATTTAGGTTCCATGCGGAACCAAGTACATTTTAATACTAAACAATTATTAATGTTAATGCATATACTTCTATTTTTCGAAAGAATTTAAGGTAATTATCACGTGGATTTGGATCATACTTAGCCAATAATTTGGCCTTCCAAATAAACTTACCTTATGAAATTTTTCCCGTCATCTTATAGTTTTCGAGATAAAAATTATTAAAATTTGCATATAAATCCATTGATATTCTATTTAGCTACCATAAGGGAATTTTGTAAATAAAACCACATATTGATATTTTTTTATTGTAAATTTATTCAAAAAAATACACTACATAATGAATTATAATTTTAAAGCCTATTAAATCTTTCTATTTAATACGTTTGTATAATTAATTAATTAATAAAATTGTATATATATATATATAGCATAATTTGATGTTTATTCAAAAAATGTCTTTTTTAATACTTTACCAGTGGGTTCCTTTTGCTTCTTCTTCTTTGGGGGAGGTGTTTTCGCAAGTAGACATGGCTGAGCTACAGGCTACCCCCCAGGGTCGCAGGTAGCCGGATAGCGAACGGCCTTTAGATATAAAGGTTAGTTGCAAAATAGGGCGATCTTCGCTACAAATAAGCAGTCCCTGACCGAGTAATATAAGACTTCTTTGTTTTCTTTTTTAAATAAAGATTTAATTTATTATTCATTGGAGTTGATAAAATTTAAGATCTTTAGAATTTTTCTTATATATATATATATATATATTGATGATGAGAGTGTATTTCAAATAATCCCAAATAGAAGATGCTTTTTATAAAAAGGACAGGAGGAATAGAGTGATAGAGGTTGGGTCTTAAAAGTAATTGTCAATAAGAACTTCTTAGGGCGTGGGGCTTCTCGGGATGGAATCCGAGGAGCAGTAAATACCTGGCTGTCAAGAAGAGTCATTAAATAAGCGTTCCAGATGTTGGGCAGCAGTAACATCTACTGGTGGGTGAGGAAGAAAAAGATTGACTTCGGAATGGCTAATCATCGGACACCTTCAGGCGGACTCGTAAGGAGTGGACCGATTGAAGGACTGCGGTGTGTAAGGCAACGGGAAACCAACACACTATCATATCCCCAGGAAAAATCGTCATGGCTAAAAAATAAAATAATGGCTTCTAGTCCCGGGCCCCTCTTTAATGGGGGAGGGGTGCTAAGAATCTCACGGTCAGCCAGGAAGATTAAAATTGGAACTTGGAACGTTCAGAGTCTGTTTATGACGGGATAATTACATAACACTATCCTGGAGATAAAGAGACTCAATATTTCGATATCGAGTGTTTGTCGGGTGGATGATCATCAGGTGTACTATTCTGGAGAAGAAAGCAACCAACATAGAAATGGAGTGGGATTTATGGGATGTTGCACAGGCGGCCATAAGTTTCGTACTTAAAATACACACTAACCCTATAAACCATAACCTAATACAGGTATATGCTCCAACAACAGATGCAGCTGATGAAAAAATGGAGGAGTTCTACCATAACCTTGATGAGGCCGTTCGATTGGCGAAGAAGAACGAAATTGTGATGGTTATGGGCGATTTTAATTCCAAGATCGGGAAAGGAAGAATGAATAGAATAATAGGAGACTATGGATTGGGGGTCCGAAATGAAAGAGGAGACCGTATGGTACGGTTCTGTCAACAGGAATCCTTGGTGATTGATAATACTTTCTTCCAGCTGCCTGAGAAACGTTTATATACATGGAGATCGCCGTCTGATCAACCATGACATATAGTCAGAAATCAAATTGACTTCATTACAATCAATTTAAGGTTCCGCAATTTTGTGACTTCCTGCAAAACCTATCCGGGAGCAGATGTAGTATCTGATCACAACCTCCTGCTGGCATATGTGATATTTCGTTCTAAAATCATCCGTAAAGACAAGAAAAAGCAGCGAATCGACAACCGTAAGCTGAAAAACTAACAGACTAAAGATGAGACTTCCAAACTTCTGATGTCAAAGTTAGAAAACATCTCCTTTACAAATTTAAATACAGAAGAGTCCTGTGAGAGAGTCAAGTTGGCAGCGGTCGCGGTGGGGAAGGAGAAATTGATACGTGTAAACACGTTAATTGTATATAAATATGTAATATTCAAATTAAAAATCGATAAGTAATTAATTTGAACATTTTTAAGTATAAAGTAGGAGTAGCAGAGACTTTTTAGAATCAGTTTACTTAACATTAAAAACAATTTTAATTAATATATAATTAAAAATTTCTGTATATTTAAATTTATTATATATTTTAAATAATTTAAATTTAGTGCAAAATTTTTATTAAGCTTATTGTAATTTGGTATATAATTTCTTTGTTGCATCGGTGTATAGGTATATCAGTTAATATAAATTTATTTCTTTTTTAGGAATGGAGGATATTGTATTATCTACATACTTAGAATAATAAAATAAAGAAGGTTATTAATTTGTTGGAACATTTAGGCAAGAGGCAGAAAGTTTGTTAATTGTAAAATTACTGAAATCCTTCATTTGGTATGAGAAAATACAAAATGAGGGAACTAAGAGAAGATAGGTATTAAAAAAGAAATATTTACAGTGATGTGGTCGTTGAGGCGAAAAATTCTCGGATTCCATAGCGCCATAAATAGAATAAAGATATGTAGATAACAATAATATTATATTATTGTTATTATTAACGATTAATTACTAATTATTTTATATATATTTTATATAGTATTATTATATTATATTATTAATTAAATTATTTCTAAGAAATGTGTAATAAGCTTTTTTAATATAATTAAAAAAAATGTATTTTTTTATTCCAAAAACATTTAATTTTCTTTGTAAATTAGAAAACAAGAGAGATAAAAGAAGGTAAAGTAAGAAAAAAAAAAACAAAATTCAAGATATATAATGTGGAGAAAAACAGGAAAGCATCCCTTGTGTCTATCTTTTCTACCTCGTTAGATTCTTCAAAATAATTTTCTTAAATTATTGAGATAAAAAGCTGGTCGAAAAGGATAAGAAATAAAATGAATATTATAAAATAATTTTTAAACTAAGATAATAATTTTTTTTTATGTTTTTTTATTTGTTTTCAATCCCTAAAGAACATAAAACCGTCTTTTTTTATTCATCTTTTTTTCGTATAAATATATTTACCCATATTAAGATAAATCCTAATTAATTATGTATTTATTCGTTGTATATACTGAGTATGAGTCGTGTTGCATGAGAATTAAAGAAAATTTATGGACCGAATGCATTTCTCTAAATATATGAATTCTCAAACATAGAATCAAAATCATCATTCCACTAACCCCTCCATTTTTCTTTCTTGATGACTCTTAATCGAAGAACCGTGTGAACGATAAATATATTTTATTTATAAATGATCATGTCATTTACGGAACAGCAGTTTGGGGAAGACCTCGGTCTCCTCCATGAAATTCCAAAAATCAATACTCAGATAAATCTATCTAGAAGAAAATTCATCAAGCTAAGGTCTAAAACACAAATAGTAATAGATAATTATTATCACATAACAAAACTTAGCATTTTTTTTTAGAAAATAATGTTCTTTCTCTTGGCTAAGAAAATTAGGTTATTTTTGAAAAAAATGAATGAAATTCTAAGTTTAACTTTCAAAAGTAAATATTTTCATTAGAGAATATAGGTATTTTAACTTTTTACTTATGAAAACTAAATGTTTAAACAATATTAAAAAAATGTTGGAAATGAATAGCGTTAAATAAGTTAAGATAAAAAATTCCTTCAAATTTAAATAAATATTCATTTTGATATTTAGAAAAAGAAATTAGAAAAACAACATAAAATATTAAATCAAATCATTAAAAAAAAACAATAATTTTCAGAATCAGACCAATTGAGTTAAATTTATTTAAACAATAAAGATTTTATGATTAAATATTAGAAATTCTCAAACTGCGATAAATGTACCTGAGGTAAGTACCTAGAGTACATTTACTTTGAGTAACGAAATCATTTTAGTAGTACCTGAACATTTTGATAGAGGTTTCTCTGATACCAACTTGAAAAAAGTTTGAGAATCACTGTATTAAAATATATAAAAATATAAAAAAAAATAAATACTTATCTAAATTTAAATTAAAAAATAACAATTAAACTAAATAAAACTTATTTAATAAATAATCAATTAATGGGAACGCCTAAAAGTTATGCAAACCAGAGTGATTCAAATCAAAATGATTGCCACTTCTCAATTCAGCATATAATATATTTGTCATTTTTAGTTTATTTTTGAAATTTTAATCATTTATTCTATGAAAATGGTACTATATATGGTTTTGTTCAAGTTTATTCAATTTTTTTCAAATTTTAAAATAGTATTATAACAGGATAATCTCAAAAATACTATTCAATAAAAAAAATAATAAAAACTAATACGAAAGAGTTAAAATAATATTCCTATTCATTATGTGAATAAAGTTGTGTGAGAATGGATATGTGTATAAAATGAATGAAGATTGGGAGAGAAGTAAGGGAGGAGGATGAGGTTTGAAGTGAAAGGGGAAGAGTTGCTGACCTCAACTTAGAGATAACAACAGCATTCTGATCTCGTCATTGAATGATTGATTGATGGCGTCTCCATCCAATGGGGAAGGCGACTGATTGGACCTGACGACAACTGCCCCTTAACAAATTTTTTTCTTTTTTTATTCCTTTTGATCCGTATTTATCCATCATTAATCATAGTTTATTATCAAGCAAATCTCTATATTATAAAACTCTCTTCAAGATGGACATTTTAAATAATTAATTTCAATAACAAATTTCTTAAAATATTCTAACTTTAACGAAATGTGATCTGTTCTTTAATTATTTTATAATATATATAATAGACAAGATATGTAGATTTAGTAATTATCAAAATTAAGCTTAAGCCGTTTTTAAAACAAGGAAATAAATTTTATCAAATATTAATAATAAACTCTAAATTTATAATTAATTAAATATTTATTAACTTTTTTATGTACCCTCGCAATATAATTTTAATCTAAATATGTGAAATTAATATTAATATATTTATTTATATATTTATCTATCTGTGACGTTGATGAGATTTTGGCCGGACCATTAATCATTTACTTTCTATTTTATGTGACATCAATCGAATTTTTATATAATATATAAAATATATAATAATAATATTAAAAGGGAAGCTATTATATAATATAAATTCTCAACTCGAAATTGCTATGAGAGTTATATTTGAAATTTACCTTTCAGAAAAAATATTCCTACTGGAAATTAAATTTTTAATACTAATTATTCAAAAAAATATTAATTTGGACGCGCTAATTGCAATTATTTAAAAAAAAACATTTCCAAAAATTAATGTTATACAAAATATATATGTTTAAAAAAAAATAGTTAAGTATCTTTTTAAAATAAAATGTACATTTTTCTTGTATTTATTGTTTTTTTTAAAATCGCAATGTTATACCCTTCAAAAAAAATTTTCATAAAAATCATTAATAACATATGAAAGCGCCCAAGTTTTTACCTGGTAGTAAAAAGAGGAGCAACAGAAAAAGTTTGCGAAATCCTTCCCTAAACCCTAGAACCAATAAAATAACAACAAAAACATAATGAATTATAATTTTAAATCCTATTAACTCTTTCTATTTAATACGTTTGTATAAATAATTAATTAATTAAATTGTATATATATATATATATATATATATATATATATATTAGAGTAATTTGATGTTTATTCGAAAAATGATTAATGTCTTTTTTAATAAAAAAAAAAATTATTAACAAAAAATGTCAAGCTTATGTTATTTTTGACTTTTTTTATTTAATAATTTGGTTTAAATTTCAGGATTAATTTTATTACTAATACTAATACCTGTCTAATATAATTTAAGTGTTCATTTATTCTATGTAAATTAATACTGAGGCTATTCTTTAATTCAATTTTCTTCTCTCGCTCGCTAGTTTTTTTTTTTGTTCAAATGGGTAAATGTATATTTTGAAAGCATGTATATGTAATACAATGAGCCATGGCGTCGTTATGTTAAATGTTTCACAAGTAATTAGATTTTTTTTAGCATTTTAGACAATTATGATTTTTTTAACATAAATCGTAATTCAGGTTAATAAAACAACAACGATTCCCATTTTTAATTCAATTTATCTTCTATATTAAATGATCTATATGAAAAATGAATAATTTTTTTTTATTTATATTTTTTATATTAAAATATGTAATTAATACAAATGAGAAAATTAGTTTGAAAAAAATAAATGAAATGTTTTTTTCATGATCAATAGGGTTTAAATTATCTTGAAATGGATGGATAAATAAAAATTGTTATTGCTATGTATGAGATTTACAAATTCAATTTTTTAAATAATTATTTTATAATAAAATGTATAATAATTGTACAGTAAAAGTCCGATAATCCGGCACGTTCGGGACCGGCTCGGTGCCGGACTACCGGAAATTCCGGATTATCAGGCGGTAATTATAAGAACAATTAGATTAATAATTAAACTAAAAATACAGTATGCAAATACATACCACAAAGTTTATTTTACATTTCATATAATGTATGTACACGTACTGTAAAAAATATTTCACTTTGATTTAAAAAAGTCACGAATGCCTTTTTGTTTTCTTGTCTTTTGGCGTATAAAATTTATTTCTAATGATATGGAAATCAATAATTTCTGAAGCACAGCTAGTCACAGTCGGCATTTAACAGGCCTTGAATAAAAGACCTTCTATAAAAGCATTTAAAATTTTGAATAACCCCTTGGTCCATGGGTTGAATCAAAGATATTACGTTATGTTACGTTAGGTGGGAACAGAGTAGCAACAATATTTCCAGAAACTAACTCATCTACTGGGAGGTAGGCTTTGCAATTGTCCAAAAGAAGGATGGATTTAGTATCTTCTGGTAGACCAAGGCTTTTGAAGGATTCCTTGACCTCAGGCACAAAGTGGTGAAAAAACAGTCTTTAAAGAGGACGCAGTCATCCACGAATTTGATTGAGCATCGTATTGGACAGGCAAGTGTGCATTCTTAAAAGCCCTGGGTTTTGAAAATTTACCTATCACAAAAGGGGAATAGCTCTCGAGCGTTTTTATTTGCTTTAAAGACACACTTTTGGAGAAAACCAAAATTTTTACAATTTTCCGGAGCGATGCCGGACTATCGGGCATTCCGGACTGTTGGATGCCGGATTATCGGACTTTTACTGTATTTATAAATTATAATGATTTTATAATTAATAATGCATAAGAAGAAAGGTTGAAAATTGTTTAGAAATAAAATAAAAATGAGATATTAAAAAAAACATTTTTTTTAAAAAGTATATAGGCATATCGTACACGTACTATATAAGGGTAATTTATTTTCAAACCAATTCAAAATCATTTCGTATTGGATTCTCGAGGAGAAGTCATAGAAGAGAAAAAAATTAATATGATTATGACCCTCGCATTGAAGTAATCAACTATTTACTAATTAAATGTAACATAATTAACTAAATAATAGAACAAGAATTTAATTGATTAAAATGTTTAATAAATAAATTCTATGAATAATATACACCATAATTTACCTATAATTTAATTAACTAATTGATGATTTATTTTCTAAATTAAAAATATTTTTTAAAACATTTTCAGGTATTTGGAATTACTTATTTACTTTCATTAAAGGCTTTTTTTATCAATTTCATACTATGTGTATTTTATTAATTATATAATTTGAATAAATGTTTTGTGCTTAATTAAGAATAAATTTATACGAACATTCTTTACAAAATTAAAATACTTATATAAAATTAACTAATTAAAACAAATACCATACTTATCAATAATTTTATTAATTAACAATTTTGAGATTTTAATATTTAGTTTTTAAATAATTTTGATATACATTACAAATATTAATTAATGTAAATTGTGCTTAATAGACTTATAAGAAATTGTAAAATATAGTTTAAAATTTTGATACTTTATAACAACAATACCTTCCCTTCCTATCGTCGGTCGGTAAAAATTTAAAACATATTTTACCCAGTGATATGTACATTGAAAAAGTGTTCCAATATCTAAAAGAGATCAAACTTTATTGTAAAATATAAAATTATTTACAAATTTAATAATACATTTAATTGATAATATATTATTATAATAAATACTAATAAATACATATGTATTATGTATGTCGTATATGTAAAATATGCACACGAATGTATATTCCTTAAATTTAATAGACTTTTTAATAATTTTTTTTTTTAAATTAACATAATATGTAGTAATATGATAAATGTATAAAATAAATAATATTACGAGTGTCTTTAACAAATGTCTATAGCTCAAAAACGCTTCAGGCTATTTTTTCAACATAATCACCCCCACAGTTACGCACTTGTCTCATTTTAAGTTGTATAAACCGTACGAATTTTTACCGACCGACGATAGTAAGGGAGGTATTGTTTTCACACCAAATTCCATATGTGGAGATTTTTATATATCTCCACGAATCATGCATTTTCTTAACAGAAAAAAGTATTTTTAGAATGATGTCTGTCCGTCCGTCCGTATAGATGTGTACAGCTTGAACGGCTCAACCGATTTTGATGAAATTTGGTATATTTACTTAATGTATCAGTGGGATGAATTGATCAACTTTTGGTGCAAATCCGGAAACCGGAAGTGGTAGTATTAGCGATCGACGATAGGAAGGGAAGGGTTATTTTCACACCAAATTTCACATGAGGAGATTTTTTTATATATCACCACGAATCATGCACTTTGTATTGGTTTTATCCTCGGGAAAATCATATTTATTAGTTTTTTCTTAATTTAAAATTATATGACGTCATCCAGCCATTCATGACGTCACAGCCTGGTCTTACATATATATTATAAATAAAATAAAATTAAAAATGTTTATATTTATTATTTCTGTATCCATATCTGTTTTTTATTACATTAATAAATATATTAAAATTATTTGAAATTGTTTCTGTAGCTGGAAATTAATTTACTTCAAACCGTCGGTCGGTTCGGACCTGGCCACAGGTCAACTTATTACTTGTGGGTTGATCGGTTTAAAAGTGGCCGAGCAAGTGTTGGTTATGTACCCCGATGTGGACGGAAGCGATGCAAAAGTGGCTTTGGGGTAAATCGAAAGAATTCTTCGTCAAAGGAATTAGGAAGCTGCAAGAGAGATGAGGTAAGAAAACTAACCTGAATTTTGTTTCAATAATTATTGAATGACCCTCGAAATGATATAACAAATTTATGTGTCATGTTGGCGCTAATGGTTCTAATTGCTGAAGTGCCTTATAAAATTTTTGTTTGTGATAAATAGTTTATAATCTTTAAATAAAATAAAATGAGTAAAACACAACATAATAATTTATTTATAATTTAATTATGTAACTAATAGTTTATTTAAAAAAAAAATTAAACCCATTTTAATATTATTTGTAAATGCTACAATTTAAATAAAATATGCTATTAATAAATAAAAGATATTTGAAATACCTACAAATTAATTAATAATTTCTTAATTATTAATATTTATGGATAAATCTGAAAATTTATTTTTAAAACAATTTAACTTTTTTTTACTCATTTAACAAATTCAGCAAATGTGACTTATGATAAATTTTTAAAATGGTTTTAACAGTTTTCTCATTTTTTATTAATTCATTCCTTATGAAAAATTATTTTTAATATCTCATTACATAAATTAAATGAAATAATTATAATTATTTAGAGGATTGTCACTCACGAAAGCCATTCACATGAAATATATGAACAGAATATATATATATGTATATTGGTAGGTATAAATAGATAAAAATTCTTCATGTTGTAAGACATGATGAGTATAAATGAAATGAAATGTTAAAATGAAAGCATACGGAAAAGAGAATTAATTTCTTCTATCCGACCCTTGACATTTTATACCAACTAAAAAGAGAAGAAAGGATGAGTGAATGAGCCCCAGGTGTACACTCTCGCACTTCATTTCTATTCTCTCCCTCCTTTTCTCTCTCTCTGATTAATTTAGAACGGTTTTTGACCTTGAATATATGTCAACCAAATCTCATTTATTTTTCTTTCATTAACCATTTTGTTATAAAAGTTAAATGAAATAAACTGTTTTTTTTGACTAAAAAAAAATAAAAAATAAAATAAATAAATAATATTATATTATTTTTAATATCTCGTTTAATAAAATGTCTTTTAAGATTGAATATTTATTTCTATTAAATTGATAACTTTCTTCCATTCCTTAGAAAATAACCCATGCATTTAAAGTTTAGGGTTTTAAAATTAAACTTATCAAAATTATCTAGGTGTTATGGTCGCCATTAGCTATTAGTTTTTTTTTGATTTCATTAATATTTTAATCTAATAATAAATTAAATTTTCTTTTTTTATTAATTCTTACAATGTAATTCACGATAACGTTTTACATTTTTGCTTGTTTTCTGTTTAACAAAATAATAATAATAATAATAATAATTGAAAATATAATTCATAATCGATTTCAAGAATAACAAATCTATGACACCTGAGTCAAAGGTGACACGAAAGTAAGTCTTGATGGCACACATAAAATTTATTTCTTATTAATAATATCAAAAGGATTTTTTATAATTAAAAAAATACAATAAAAATAAGTTGACCTGTGGCCAGGTCCGAACCGACCGACGGTTTGAAGTAAATTAATTAGCAGCTACAGAAACAATTTCAAATAATTTTAATATATCTATTAATGTAATATAAAATAGATATGGATATAACATAAATATTTTTAATTTTATTTTATTTATAATATATATGCAAGACCAGGCTGTGACGTCATGAATGGCTGGATGACGTCATATAATTTTAAATCAAGAAAAAACTAATAAATATGATTTTCCCGAGGATAAAACCAAAACAAAGTGCATGATTCGTGGTGATATATAAAAAATCATGTGAAATTTGGTGTGAAAAAAACCCTTCCCTTCCTATCGTCGAACGCTAATACTACCACTTCCGGTTTCCGGATTTGCACCAAAAGTTGATCAATTCATCCTACTGATGTATTAACTAAATATACCAAATTTCATCAAAATCCGTTGAGCCGTTCAGGCTGTACACATCTATACGGACAGACGGACGGGCGGACGGACGGAAAGACATCATGCTAAAAATACTTTTTTCTGTTAAGAAAATGCATGATTCGTGGAGATATGTAAAAATCTCCACATGTGAAATTTGGTGTGAAAACAATACCTCCCTTACTATCGTCGGTCGGTAAAAATGATATAATTAATTTTTACATCTATATATGTTTTTGATAATGTATATACAGTGATGGAAAGCATTAATATCTGAATCAAAATTAAAGAAATTAATTTTTAATTACTTATATAAAAATGTAAAATTGAAATCAATTAAAATTAAATTAGTATTAAAAATTAATTTCTTTAATTTCAAATATTAATGTTGTTGAGAAATGCGCTGTACTTGCTCTAGATTGGCGTTTTCTTTTTTTCCTTCACTATACTTACACATATAGTTCTGTGTATATATATGTAGTATTAATTCTACTCCAAAATACCGGTTTTACTTTACCAGAATACATTGAAAAGAATAATACCAAATTAAAAAAAATTAAATATTGCTAACCGTAAACTAAAATAATCGAATATATGATTTATCTATTTTTTTATTTTTATTTTTAAAAGATGTCTGTTTTCCTAATCATACATCATAGTATTTCGCCGTTTAGAGGCACGGGTATTTTTAAAATCAAAGCTATTTCTACTTTCAATAAAATACTATCAACTATTATAGAGGTCAGAACCTAGATAAGAAATGCGCTGAAGGCGTTCTGAGCAATCAGAATGGATATTTTTTATTTTGATTTGATTTTTTTCAATTCCATGATAAGATAATTGCTATAATAATAATTCCATTAACACAAGTTTGTTGAAAAGTGTTTAAATGTATCCAATTCTATTTTTGTTCTCGATTCACTTTAAACTAAACCGGGAAATGACTTAACCGATACAACTCGTTCGATTCATAGAAAACGAACATGGAAAACCTCAACTGGGCTTTTCCATAGAGCTCCTAACCCTAGAATAAACGAAAAAAGGGTCTATAAAAAGAGGGAAACCTAAAGTGTGTGATTGGAAATCTATATATTGCTAGTATACGATGGAGAGAGAGAGAGAGAAAGAGAGAGTTAGATGTGAGTGGCTCTCTCTTAGAACTTGTTGACTAGCTAATGGCTTTTCTCTAACCATTCTTCCTACCCCTTCTGTAAAAAAAGCTTTCTTTATATTTTTTCTTCTTCCTCATTTTCGTTTTATGTAAATTTCACGATAAATGATTCCAATTTCTTATTAAAGGATTTGAATAGACTGTTTTCTTTACTATTCAACAAAAAAAAAGTCAGAAAAACATAAGAGGAAGTTAAGGAATTGTGAAAGGATAATTCATTTTTTTATCTCTCTCTCTTTCTATCTTTCTCGCTTTTAATAGATTAATTTTATCTTAATCAATGCTATCCATCACAATTAATTGTTCTTAAGAAGAAAAGCCTTTAGAGATACAATCTAGTTGACCAGACAAAAGAGAATTTACAACAAAGAATCCTATCTGAACATTAAATAATACAAATATTTAATTAAATTAAAAAAAAAAATATTAGTATACATATGAAATAATGAAAATATTATTACCATTTAAATAATAAATTTACTTTCTTAATTTAATTAATTTTTATTAAAAACATTAATTTAAATTCCACTAATTAATTAAATATTGAATTGAATTCAATTAAATTTGAATAAATAAATTAATGAATATTTAAAAGAAAATATGTTTTTTTACACGCTTTTATTTAGCTTACACCCGTTTCCGTGTCGTCAAATCTTGCAACGTTAATTTTACCCACTTCCCAATGGTCGAATGAGCTGAAATTTTGCATACATATGTAACTCCTAACAAATCACAGTCCAAAAATTCAAAGACTTAAGCATCGAAGTTCTGCCTCACCTACCATACTCCCCAGACCTATCGCCAACCGACTACAATGTTTTCAAGTACTACGACAACTTTCTCACTGGTAGAACCTTCACCAATCAGGACCAGGCAAAAAAACGGCCTTCATTGAATCCGAGCACCCAATTTTTATGCTGAGGGAATTAAAAGACTTGTGTTGTTACGATGGCAAAAGTGCTCTGATTCAAATGGCTTTTATTTCAATTGAATAAGTATTCACTGAGATATTAAAGTTTAAAGTAGACTCATAAAAAAAGACAAAACTTTCGTAACAACCTATATCAGAGATTTGCATACGGTCGATCGCGAACATTTCGAAAGTCGATCGCGCAGCATAAATGCGAAAGCATGGATAAAATAAAAAGTTGATCACACATTAAAAAAAAAATGAATATCGAAAACCAGTATTAATTTTGGTCACCCCTGCTATATATATTTTACGATAATAATATTTATACTAAAATATCTCACTATAATTTTAATCACTGGCTTTTAATAAGCTTTCTATCTATTATAATACCAATAAGCACTTCATATCCCCTTTAATAATCCACAATCTCTGTCTCTTTCACTCTGTAAACCAATAGAATGATTACGAAGATTACAACAAGTAGCTTACTTGCTTTATGACGTTCAATAATTTACAACCTGATTATTAATATCAATTTTTTAAAGGAAATAAATAAAGTTAGTCATATTTGATTATTTCATTTTTTATTCTTTTCTATATTAAATATTTTTTATTATCATTAGTTTAATTTATATTTAATATTTTGATTATATGAAGAAAAATTAGAAAAAGCTTCATAAAAATGTTATATAGCGGAATATAAATTAATTAATTATATTATTTTTTAATTTTTTTAATAGTCTTTGGAGATTATTATTGAATAATAGTCCTAACAATATTTAATAATAAAATATAATAAATAATTTCATAAGTGTGTAGATATTAAAAAGATGTTTATTAAAGAACGAGTATGAATACCAGTTTTGAGACAAAATTATGCTAAAATATAGCGTGGGGCATAAAACTTCTATGTCTATTTATATAAATTTATGGTGACAATAATAAGAATTTTTAAAAAAGTGTTTGGATATGCTTACATTTGATAAGTTGAAAAAGTGTTTGTATATTATTGATTTGGGATGTTCAGTTTATTGAATTTTATGCGAAAGAGCATTAATTTTTTATTTACATTTGAAGAATTTCATTTCATTTGTTTTTGTTCATCACAATCAATTTTATGGGGACGCCTAAAAGTTATGCAAACCGGAGAGATAATACAAATACCAATTAGCATAATATATTTACCAAAAAAGCTAAAAATAAATTAAAAACTAATAAAAATAGAGAGTGACTAAAATCTATCAATAAATCCATGAATCTGGAGGTCATATAATCAGGTTCCAAAATATTAAAAAAAAAAAAAAATGCTAATGAAGTTTTTATTGTTGTAATTCTAATAAAGATTTTTTTTGTCAATTTTTGGAAACATGTGAATGTGAATTTCCTATTCATTTATATTTCAATAAAATTAGATCGTGGGAAGGGTCATTCTTTAGAGCGCCGGCGTTTCAAATTGTATTTGCTTTTGGCTAGACTATAGTACTACAGTGATTACCAAACTGTGAGCCGCGGCTGCCATAAGGGAGTCACGATACTAATACTTGAAATTTTTGGTATTAGAAATAAAAAAAAAAAGGTAAGATGAATTTTGTGGCCAAATTTTTGATTTTGAACATTTTCGATTATTTTTAATTTTTTTCAATATTGTTCTAAAAAAAAGGTCAGATGATTTTGCGATGCTCTGAAACATTACCGATGGAGGGAAGAAAAGTGAGAAAAAGAGTAAAAATTTATATAAAAATCGGATGTGTTGGGACCTCGGAAAAAATCCGATTATTTAGGGAGCCGCAAACCAGAAAAGTTTGGGAACCTCTGCTATACTAAATAAAATTGAGAAATATATAACAAATATTTGAATAAAAATTTTCTGAAACATCCCAAGTATGTACATAGAAAATTCTATTTCAAACTTTTTTTTATACTACTATTCATATAAAATTCATATATCTAAATTGAAATGTAAAATAAAAATATAAACCGTATTCATCATACTAGTTAGCTTTATTCTACAAAAATAAATTAAAAGTATAATAATTATTTATTCAATATAAAAAGAAATAATAATAAAATTAACATTTAATCAATTAATTATAAATTTAAAAAATTAAGAAAATTAAAAAAATCTAAATAATTTACACTTTTATATTTTCCTAAAAAATTAATCTATTAATGGGCACCCAAAAGAAAAGAAAATTATTTATTGAAATTTTTGATATTTATCATAACAACAACAACATCATAACAAATTCGGGATTTTTTAAATGATTTTTAAAAAAATATATTAATTATTTGATTTAAAGTATCATTTATTTTTATATGAATGGAGTAGCGCATATCAATAACTTTAAATTAAGAGATTAGAAATATAGAAAAATATAGATTTAAATTATAGTCAATTATTGATTAATTGAAATAAAGAAAAGTTGAAAATCTATATCTAACTTATTTAATAAGACTAATTTTAAATATTTGTCTCAATATTTTCAACAAAATTCCTAAATATAAATATTTAAAAAAATATTTTAATATATATATATATATATATAATTTTCAATGCCTATGACTTGATTAAAAAGATCAAAAAGTAGAACCACTAAATTCTTATAAAAACGGCTCCAAAACTGGCACCGTCATCGAGATTCAAATGTAATTAAACCTCCGTGAATTAATTTTTAATAAGCCAAGATTTCACGAAAAAATGTATTTGACTGATTTGAATGATCCTTTTTTGGTAGAAAAAATTGTATTTAATTTCATACTAAAAAATCGAAATTACTTTCTTACCAATTTGAGAAATAACACAATATTATTGTATCATAAAATTAATATTAATTATTTTAAGTAATATTATGATTAATAAATAAAAATCATTTAATGATAAAAATATGTTTTAATGATTTTTAAGAAATAATAAGACAAATCAATTTAATATTTTATCCTAGTGAATGGAATACGAGGAAGAAGAGGGAGTGAAAAGAAAAAAAAGTGAACAATGAAATTATGTAGACGTTATTGAGATTAGAGAATGAGAGTGTTTATGGAGGGTGGGGGTAGTAATAGAGAAAAAAGGAGGAATATGAAAGGGCTATTGATACACTGAGTGGCCGAATCGAATGATAACACACTCAAAAAAAAAAAAAATAAATAAAAATAAATAAATAAATTTCAATTGCCCTCGAGCATATCGCGTATAAAATGGACCAACTATCTTTTTCTCTCTTTCATTTTTTCAAATTTCTTTTTTAAAGAGATGAAAAGAGGAAATACATTTAGAGAGATTGAGGTCGTTGTATCATTTTTTAGCATCAATTTAATGAAATTGGAAAGAAAAGATTTAGAATTTTTATTTATTTTCTTTCGTTTTGATATTGCCTTATTATTTTTATAAATATATCTGTGAATATAGGTATATAAGTGAATGTGTATTTCACTTTCATGATTTGATCCAGTTTTCTTTGAATAAGTTTTTTAAAAGTTTTCAAGAAATTAAAATCACCAATCATCCAATTGTTGACAGGAAGGGTTGAAAGGAGAAAAAAAGAGAGAGACTTGGTTCTTCATATAGCTTAAAAGTATATATATACATTCCATATATATACATATATATATATATATTGTAAACGCAATTTTTACTTGACTCGAAAAGAGAAGAGAATGATTGATGAGAAATTTATTTCGGGTGAAACCAATTGGGAAAAAGACTGGTGGTAAGTCAATAGAAAAACACATTAAGGAATAGAGAGAGAATGTGAATTGAATTTTAATATTATAATTTGATAATGTTTATATTAAAAAACAAAACAAAAACAAAATATAATATAAAAATCTGGAGTGTCTCCACTCGACTATCTCGCAAATTTGAATTGGATTAAATAACATATATTAATTAAATTAATTAAATTATAAATTAAAATTAATAAATAATATTTATGTTATGTTATGTTTGGCTCTTTGTTGATGGCACCTCGTCATGTATTGGCGCGTGAGATTTTCAGTGTTAAAAAATTAATTCTGGTATTTTCAGCGATCTAATCAAGCTGGAATTCTATATATAGCAGTTTTATACAATTATTAATCCTGTGAAAAATTATCAAACATATATCTGATTGTTTACGGACAGTTTAGAGGAAAAAAAAATGAAAACGTTGTAAGTAATGACACTCTTCCAATTGAGCTACATTTCTCAAAAGTTGATAGAAAACTATGAATTTTGAATAATGCCCAAGTACCAAATTTCATCATTCTAGCTCAAACCGTTTTTGCGTAATCTTGGTTACATACATACACACATACACACACACAGACATTTTTCTCAACCTTAGTGAAAATGATTCAGGAACCTTCAAAACGTATAAAAACATCAAAATCTCAACACCGAAAATTTTCGTGATCGCAATACTATCTCTGGCGAGATTTATAATATGATCTTTAAAATTTATAGAATTAAAAATTACAAGTTCAAATTTTTCAGAATAAAAATAAGTAATTTAAAATTTTTTAAATTATTTTTTATGTAAGAAAGGCTTAATTATTAATTATTAAATTTCAAAAATATATTCCCTTTTACTCTTTATAAAATCACTTAGGATAATTATCTTTATTCATGATATATAATGTTCAATATATCCTCTATATATTTAATTTGTCTATGAAGAATTTCTTTTCAATATTCAATCTTTGTGTATAATTCATTAAAGGTGATGAAAGTTTTTAATTGAAAATTTTTTTTTTTTGTTATTTTCATATTTTTTTTAATTTTCTTGTTTAACAAGGAAATAGAAAATTAATTGAATTTTCTATTAGATGAATTAAAATATTCTTTTTTTTAACTTTTTCTATCGCCTCGTTTTGATTTTTTATATAATAAAAATTAAATTAAATTACAAGATGGATTTATAAAAATTAGATTAGTTATTATATATTTTATAAATAATTCTTACAATAACAAAATTAACTTTTTTCTATTTAATAATTAACTAGAAAATAAATCCGACTTTCCAGGTGAATATTAATTAGGTTAATATTATGGAAGGAAATTTTAATTACTTAAAAAAAAAATTAAACTTTCTTACCCAAATATATATAATTATCATATTTTGGAAAATTAAGTCTAATTTAAAATTTAATTTAATTTTAAAAAAGATAATACTAATAATGTTAATAATATTAATATATATAATAAAATATTTTAATTTCATTTTACTTTGTTAATTTTAAACTGAATATGTCATATAAGACACAATGACACAAATATATATATTTAGTATATTGTTAGATGTTTATATATATTCATCAAATTTTAATAAGTTTTAAGAAGATCCAATCAATATTTATAATTCCAATAATGAATTAATTCGATAAAGAAAACATGTATTATACGAGGTGTGGCTCTTAAATAACGAGACTGTGCCCGCAGACGGCCTCCAAGAGAGGGTAGGCGGGAACCTAATGCACCGTTGTACAGCTGGAAGTGACTACTATTCCAGTACGAGAACACATGTCTGGCGGTGAAGTAGTTTTATTTCTGTAGCGGTTTAAAATAAACGTGTTTTTGTTCCTACGCCGAAAACGATGTGAGACGAAAACACGAACAACGTATCAACTCCGACCGAGTGCTATAAATTATTAAAAGAGGCTTACGTTGAGAGTTCTTTATCACATGCGCGTGTTTTTGAGTGGCACAAAAGATTATCTGAGGGTCGAGAGAGCACCGAAGATGACCAGAGTCCGGGCCGTCCTGTTTCCATTTCAACTCCAGTGCTGCTGGTACACCCTCCTTACTCCCCTGATCTAGCACCCTGCGACTTCTACCTGTTTCCGAAAATCTAGTCCGCACTAAAGGGAAGCCGATTCGAGACGATGGAAGAGGTGAAAAGAAAAACGGCGGAGCTTCTGAAAGGCCTAACAAAAAACGACTTCGAACACTGCTTTGGGCAGTGGAAAAAAAGGATGAAGCGGTGTGTGGCGAGTAGAGGGGAGTATATTGAGGGGGAAAGTTCGATTGTACCATATTTTTTTAAATTAAACCATGTTTTGTAAGCAGTCTCGTTATTTAATAGCCACACCTCGTATACATTTTATTTTTATTTTCAAATACTTTAAATGTTATTTTAAATAATTATTTCCAAAATTGAAATAAATCAAAATTTTGTTTATTTCTTTGTTTATTATAATAATTAAATCTTTTGTTGAGCTATACATACAAGACATTTGGAAATTTATTTTACTTTTTGTTATAAATTAATTAATTTATTTAAATATTTGTACGTCATAGAAATGAATAAATTTAAATGAACATGAACAACAAAAATCAATTAATTTTTTGTTTTATTATTGAATGTCTAAAAAGTGCAGAGTCGTTAGTTTTAATAATACTAATGCAACGTGAAAATTTCGATATTTAATTAATCCGTTCCACTCCATTTCCCTCTTTTCTCTTCCCCCTTCCGTCCCCCGGCACCTATCGTTGTTACTTGTGCATGCATCCCTTCATTTTTAGTTTAAAACGATACAAGAGAGAGAGAGAGAGAGAGAGAGAGAGAGAGAGATGGGGTGGTGCTTAGGGCCTACTCTACTCTTCTCGCTTGAGAGGCAGTGAGCCAATCCCATGGGGAGTATCTCTAAGCGTATACTGAATAAACTGAACAGAATAATTAAACGCTGAGAACAATGCAAGCAAATTATTCAAATACTCCTTCATTTTTTAAGAGACCTCCTCCCTCACCATTGTTCACTCATTCCATCAAAGTATCATATAAACAAACTGCTCAAGTTGCTTTCATCACACAATCGTATTTTTTAAATGATTAATATTATTTACTAATTGTAAAATATTAGTATTTAAATATGTAGATTAGAAATATTATTTCAAGAAAATGAAAATATTTCTTAATTAAGGAAACATTATTTTTTACTGTAAGTAAAGTAAATAAGGGAAAATATTAAATTAGATAGTATTTATATTCTATTTATTATTTAATTAATTAAAATTTTTTTTTTATTTAATAGTAATAAAAACCAGTATGTAAAATTTCAGTTAAAATAATTCAAAATAATTTTGTGTTTGTTAAATTAAAAATAATTACCCGGATAATTCGTAAATTTAATTAAATTTGATATTTTGTATTTTACAATTGTTTTATACCAATAACTAAATTTAATATTATAATAGATCAAATAATTTTTATAGAAATTAGTAATTCAATAGTAATTCTTTTTTTATAATTCAATATAAAACTTATAAAATTAGTTCTTTATAATTAATTTTTTATGAAGAATCATTTAATAAAAAATATATCATTTAACTCAATCAACATATTATATATTAATAAAATGTTCTTTAAAAATATAAAAATGGTTGCACAATTTTGTATATTACTTATTGCTATTTCGAAAATTATAAAAGATATAGATCTGCATAAATTTACAAACAATTTCTACATTAGAGACTATTTTAATGAATGAAATAATTATTTTTTATCTCTTAGTCTTTCTCAAAATATTGACAAATATTTTTATTATTATTATATTTTTTTATTATGTCAATTATTATATTTTTTTTCTGATTTAAAGGGTGTCCTAAATCTTTATTATTATTTATATTCGAATTGTGTTAATAATTATCATTATCCCATCTCTCGTCTCTTTTTCTATTATATAGTTAAAATGTACACTTGAATCCTGGTGACCCTGATTGTTAACGAGAAATTTGTTAATTTTTTAGAAATGGAGGTATAATTTAAAACAAAATAAGATTAATTTTTAATAATGGAATATTTACTATAACAATAATTTATAAACTAAAATCATTTGTTTTTCTATGAGAACTTTTGTTTCATTTTATTTTCTTTTAAATTAAATTATAAAAAATTTTAAATTTTAAATTAATTAAATATAAGATTTCAATCATCCTTCTTACTAAGTGTTGATTGAATAGAACGGAAATCTGAAGACAGACAGATTAACAAGTTTTATATTTTTACCTATCAATTTCTTGTCTTGAATATAAAATTCAAAAATTTACTATTAAGTAATCCATTCAATTTATATCTATTAAATGATTACAATCAAAATTATTTAATAAATTTGATATATTTTATTCCTTATTATTATTTTATTAACTTATATTAATTATTAAATTAAATTAGGATTGTATATAGGAAATTAGACGGTTGAAAAAAAATAAAATTATAATTAGCTTTATTATTTTAATTAATTCTCATGTTACTATTATTTAAAAAAGATATTTATAATATTATTATGATAATAAATATTATTATTATTATTTTCTTATGAAAGTTTAAAATAAAAAATTTTATTGTCCTTTAGTGTGCAATTTATGTGAGTTTTAGAATACCTCAGAGAAGGGAGAACAAAAATTCTTTCAATGAAAAAAATCTAACTAAGACAATAGAAACTAAAATGGAGGATGGTGGTGTTGCATTTTCCAAGGAGTCAACTCCCCTGTGACTGATTTTATAGCGGTAGTGGATCCACCCTAAGAGACTAGAAATCACTCTTTCCTGAATACACCCCGTATACACAACCTTCCAAATCCTGAATCCCTCCTATTTTTGCTTCAAATATATATATATATATATATATACAGTTACTTTTGTTCAATAAATAAAGTAATAAAAAGCTCCATTCGTTCAATAAACTATCAACAGATATTTTTATCTTATTGTAGTGAATATTTACGAGCACTCTGGTCAATTTTGTTATTTTTATATAAAATTTCAACTTAATAATTATATTTATTATAATCAGTATATATATATATAAAATAGATATAAATTATATCCATTAATATCAAAAATAAAAATAAATCCCATATTATTAATCAAACTTGAAATTTACCATAATTATGAAAATAAAAGTATTTTTATGAATGGAACAAAATAATCATTTCTAATTTACTAGTTATAATTAGAATTATTATTTATAAAAAAATATAAATAAATAATTAAAAGAAAAAATAAATTAAATATTTCTTTAAGCAAAAAATGAAAAGTTGAGTATTAATTAATTCACATTTCTTTTTCTTTTATCAATCAATTAATGGTACCGTATCGAAAACTAGTTGCGCCCTTTTTTAAAGCTATAAATAATGACAAAAATTAAAATATTATTAAGAAAATTGTTTATAAAAAATCTTATCATTATTCATTGTTTTTATTATATATTATAATACTATGTATATTTTATAATATATTGTTATTAATAATTAAACTTGTGTGATTATTTTGGTTATTAAATAAGTTTAATAATTAAAAAAAAACTATTGTGTATTAATTGATATTCAATTTTTCTACTTAGTTTCTATTTCTAGATAAGGAAATTAATTTAATTTTTCTCCTCTTTTAATTAGAATCAAAAAGTAATATAAAAGTAACAGCTATTTTAAAAAAAATATTTTTTTTAATTGATTAATTAATTAAATATTAATTACTAATTCTATATGAAATTTAAGAAAAGTCAGTGAGTTACATTATATAAATTTATCAATCGAACATTTATCCTTTGGTAGAATTAATACCAGGCTTACCATTAAATGATTAGAGAGAAGAGGGTTAAAATATTATTTCCCAATTACCCATTTTAATCATTCGAATTGGTCAATAATTAATCAAATACAAATTCAACTTATTAGAAGATAAATAAAATATTTACTAACACTATATAGTAAATTAATTCTACAATAAATAAATAATAGTAATTTTAAATATCGTAAGACTTTGATATAATATAAAATTTTAGAAGGGTTAGAATTGAATAGAAAATGAATGAAGGAGGCCCATAAAATAGGACTGATTAGAAGGGCTATGTAGTTTCGAGTTTAATAACCTCAAAAGAGATAGGATAGATGTATAGATTGAATATTATTTGAAACTTATCATTAAATCAATTCATTAATAAGTTTCTCCCTTTTCTTTCTCTCTCTCTCTCTCTCTCTCTCTTTTAGTTATTTCAATTATTATATTCTGTAGGGGATTGATTCTATTAGCATGTGAATTTGTAGTAGTAGCAATAGCTATCGGCATTTACGCTTGAATTCCAACAAGCGTATCGTATCCGTTTCCGTTTGGGAAGTAATTGCAAATTATTCGACTGTTATAACAAGACAAGATTTACACATGTCAAATATCAATCTATTGATGCTAGAGCCATTATTTTGAAATAAAGAAAATGTTTGTATTAATAATAATAAATATTATTTAATTAAATATTAATGTTTATAAATATTAAATTAATAATATTTATTAAAAGTTCTCATTAATTTAATTTTAATTACTCCAGTAAACTGAAATTATAAGTGATTGGAAATAAAATTTTAGGCAATTTTTCATTATTATTTTGTTTTTGAATCTTATAAATTCAAATTTTAAGAAAATGTACCCATTTAATTAATCTTACACTTTTAATATAATAAAATATGAAAATAAATAATATTTATTATTATCAAGAATATCATATTTATTCATGTCCAAGATGCCAAAGATTAACTGAATTATCAATCCATTCACAAAGTCAGACTATATAAGCCCCTGTCATTAGGCAACCAAACCGATTTTGGTTTTCATTAATTTTAATAAACCAATAAAACCTATTTCTCCCTTCAGGGCCTCAAATATATTATCGAAATATTTTATTTTATTATCATTTATATAAAATTATATATTCTAATTATATAGAATGTATGATATATTAAAAACTATTACATACTAAATTTACGTAATATTATATATATTTAAATATGAATATCTATCTCCCTTCAAAAAAATATCTTAATTCTCAAGAATCGTAAAAATAATAATATTTCTTTTGATTTTAATATTCTTTTAATTACCAATATTTGTTGTTTAATTAATTTAATTATGAAATACAAAAACAAAATGTGACTTCAAAAATAGAAACACAGACAGATTTTTGTTTTATAGCTAAAAACTCCTCCCAATAAAAATTTAAAAAAAAACTTTACATTTAGAAACACTTATATATACATATTATACACGATTATTGATCGAATAATAATATTATTTTTATATATACCTAGATAGATATTATCAAATTTAACATATTGAATGTAATAAAATAATATTTTCTTGTTCATTTTTATAATGAAATTTGCATTTAAAGAATTTCTTGTTAAATCATCTGTAAGTATTCTTTGGAAAGAATTTATTACTCTTGGAAGAAAGGTTATATATTAGCCTATCGAGGGGGTTGGAGGCCCACTAACACCAGTACAACCCTCTAATCGATTGGACAAGTTAAAATTGAATAAGGAATTTGTCAAGCGCCTACCGTGATTTCTTTTCCAAGTCTTTCAAACCATTCCATCCCCTCTCCCACCACCACCATCTCTCTCTCTCTCTCTCTCTCTCTCTTCATCTCTTTCTCACCCTGAGTTGTTCAAGTGTTTTCTTTTAAAGACAAATGGTGGCCCCTTCGAGATTTAGTTTTACCAAACTTCCACAATATATATACTGAGGTTGTTTATTCGGCTGCTTATACAGCGATAGCAGTGTATTTCAAGTATCGTAAACTTGGAATTAAATTTTGCAAATGTTGCTGACAAAAAAAGAGCAAATGCGTATTTCACTCATATATGTTGTAGATATTAAAATAGAAAACAGAATAATAATTCACTGGAAGAAAATTGAGATTTAAAGTTTTTCATATCAATAAATAAATATACATTCCGATAACTTTCTGGAAATAGTAGAAGTAAATGAATCATGCAAGAATTCACATTATAATGATCGTTAAATCGAGAAAAAAATTATTATTATTATTATTATTTTTAAAACTAATTATTATATATTTTATTATTATATTTCAATACAATTGGGAATTTATAATTTTGAAATTATTAAATCTATAATTATATTTAATCAATATTTAATTAATTAAAGAAATTTAAAATTTAATTTAATTAATCTAATTAACAAACAATAGTATTTTAATTTGTATGCTTTATATTATATTAAAAATGTGCGTGTATGTGTGGTTTGATAATATATTTAATTTATATAAAAAAGTAATCAATTATTATTAATTGAAAAAAAGAAAGTATATGTTGTGATTTACTCAGTGAATTAAATTTATAATATTAAAGCATTATCTGTATTTTTCAAAAATAAAAATTAAAAAAAATATTCTACGGTCTTAATTGATTAATTATTTGAATAGATTAATATTTAAATTATATATTTATAAAGTATATCAATAAATTATAATATTAAAATTAATTTATATATATAATTTTAATATTAATATATAGTAGGGATGAAAAACGTTTTTGAATATCCGTGACACAAAGTTATAAAAAGTCATTATGAAGTAACTAACGTGCCCCAATAAAATTGATTTCACGATTGAGAAAAAAACTACCCTTACTCTTCAAAAACACAAATAAAGGGTAAAAAGAGGATGTTGAAAAGCTAAAATTGTTATTCTACTTCATAAATTTGTCGATTATTCGAAATGTTGCTTGAAGGAACTATACATAGATATCTAATAACTATTAAACTAGAAGTATTTATATAAATAAATAAGTAAACCGTTGAACTGGAATCGGAATTTTACAAAAATTATTGTGTGTTGGAATTAAAATATTTTGATTGAATCCCAAAAAAAATTTAAATTTTAAGGGAGATTTTCAACATTATTAAATAAAACTTACATTAAGAGGTCATTTAAATTATTTTAAACATATTAACATATTAAATATTGATAATTATTTTTTCATTATTTAATTTTATATTATTTATTTATTTATATATTAAAACTCATACATATTATATTTGATTATGTCATTGATAAAACCTTTTTTATTTTGAAAATATTAAAAATGATCTAAGAAATTTTTTTCTAATTAAAAATAAATTATTAATTAATTAATTAAATTATAAATAAAATTTTTAAACATTCAAAAGTATTTTTAAACGAATACCTAAAAATAATTTCTTATTCTATAAATAAATTAATTAAATGTTAGGTTTAATGTAGGTAATTAGATGATTACCTCGATGTGAGGGTGTTAATTTTTCGCTTCTATGATATCACCTGGAGAATCCCGTCCGAAATTAATTTAACTTGGCATTGAAATAAAACCCGTTATAAATTTTTCAAAGAAATGTTTTTTTAATATCTATTTTAACTTTTGTTTATATAAACTGTAATTAATTATTCTCCCAAGCTTAGATAAAATTTACAAATTTAGAAATAATATCTATTAATGTTTCCAAGAAGACCAAATGAATAATAATAATTTCCTTCGTAAACAAGTGTTGTTTAAAATATATATATCACTTTTTGAAAAATACTTAAATTAATATTCGGAAAAATAATTATATTAATTAATAATTAAAGTTTTTTTTTAAATAAGATAAAAATTGAACAAAATCGATCACTTTAAAAAAAATAATAATTTATTCTTTCTTCGATTTCAATCAAAATTTCATTTTTTGCTATTTTCCCTTTTTTGAAGAATCCGATTAAAAATAAATTTCATTCAATTGAATAGAAAAAAGTTCATTGAATAAAAAAGTCAAATTGATTCTCTATATTCATTGAAAAATACTATGTATATTTTATAATAAACGTGTATACCATAGATAATGATTGTATTTTGTTCTTTTTTTATCTCTTTTGTGGATGTTGTGAAGAATTTGTTTTGTTCATGTCTAATATTTTTTTAAAAAAAAAGAAAAAGAAAAGATCAAAGGTTTATTGAACAAAAAAAAAAAAAAAAATTGAACGATTTGATTTGCAAAAAAAAAAAAAAAAATAAAAAAATAAAAAAATAAAAAAAAATAAAAAATGGAGGGAGAGAAAAATCATTCAGATACCCTCGAATATTACTTTTACAAGTACTTTTACAACTCTAGAGATACGGAAATAAAAAAAATAAAATCCAGAAAATTCTTCAAAGATATTTTTAACTCTTTGAAATATTAAAGAAATAAGAGTAAGAGAAGGATTGAGAAAATTTAATAAAAAAAATTAAAATTTTTCGTTTTCTTTATCATTGATGATTTATTTTTTTAATAATTAATATTCAAAAATAGAGTTATTTAATTATTAAATATTCCTTTTAAAAGGTTTTCAATAACCATTTGATCTTGTACTAAATATAAATACATACCCACAAAGACAGACAGATAGGGTAAAATAATCGAACTTATTAAGAGAAATTTGTGAAAATATGAAATTAATAAATGTAATTTAACTGATTATAAATATTCTTAATTTCATAACTACTAGCTGAATTTTAACATTTCTTAAAATATAATAGTGAGGTTAGATGATAATAATTGTAAGATTATATATGAAAATTAAGAGAGAATAGGATATATTCTATTATTATAGAATATTAATATTAATATAATATTTATTACTATTGTGTGAGAGAGATAGAGAGAGAGAGAGAATATCAATAATTTTTCAAAAAAATAAATGTATATAAATAGATATAGCAGATAATAATCTTTAAATTTTGTTAATTGTATATTTATTATTTATCTATGTTTATTATGTCCGTGAAGTTAGCACCCCCATTTTATAATTCCAGAAATAACGCAATTGTGCTATGTTGTGTTATTAAGTCAGTCACCCATCTCAAAAAACAAACCGGAAAATCAAAAGAAACCGGTTTTTTTGCTGGCACCGCCATTTTGTTATTTCAAAAAAACAAAAATGGTGCTGGATACTATCTTGGCTACTAAACATTGTGCCGCAAGCAGAACAACTCTGGCTCTTTCGTTTAGTAAATAAAAAATATCCAAATTTAATATTATAAGACATAGTATTAAACCTCTTATAACTTTTTCAGAGTGACAGATAAACAAATTCTGCGAGTTGTGCTAAGTTGTGCTGGTTGAATACAACAAAGTATCATTCATTAATAAAATAAAAATTGCGTAGCTTGCCAAAAAAAAAATGGCAAAAAGTAATGTAGGAAAAACTGAAATTTTACATTTTTGAATTTTCGAAAGTTGTGCTGAATTGTGCTAGTCGAACACACCAACTTTCCTTAATGGCACAATTTCGTCAGATCAAAACTGTCAATGGTACAGCCCAAAATAGATTTTGGTTTGTCCGCTAATCATTATTTCGATCTTTAATTGCATTTTAATCTCGAACCGTCACAGAAATCCCAATTCTTCGAGTTGTGCTGAAATGTGCCGACCGAGTTTTAAAAGGAACTGCTGATAGTTGTATTGAAAAGTGCGTAGCTTGCCAAAAATATGGCAAAAAGTAATGTGGGAAAAACTGAAATTTTACATTTTTGAATTTTCGAAAGATGTGCTGAATTGTGCTAGTCATAATTGATTGGACTCAGTGGCGTCGGGCAGGGGGAGGGAACGTGTCCCCCCGTGCCCCCCCCCCCCAAACATTGTTCAAAAAATAAATTTAAAAGTGATTAGTTTTGTAACTGAAAACCCAAAAGAAAAAACATGTTTAAATTATGTATAAGTATAGTCTAAATATTATGAATAATTATTTATTATTTTGTCAAAATTTTTTCTGGGGGAGACCCCCGGACCACCCCGTGTCCCCCCTCCAACATAATAGATCACGCTACGCCACTGATTGAACTTGTTTCTATATACTTAATAAGTTGAGAAGAAAATTGGTCTTTGTACATCATAAACATTGTAGATGTGTTTATAACTGATTATGTGTACCTTTGTTTTGATTTTATTAATCGGAGGGCCCTACTTCTGGTCTTCATATCCATACACTTCAACTAGAGAATTTTTTACCATGCTTATAGTTAGATAAAGATTCAAATTACTTATTTATATCTTGATATAAAATATATAACAGTTAATATAGTTTATTTTGGAAAATTTAAAGTTTTATATTCTTATTTTATTATGACATTAAATCAAAATACACGTAATAATTTTTCAGTCCCTCTTTAACTAAACTTAAATTTATAGTTTGGTTGGAATTTATATATATTTTCCATTTGGCTGGGATTTTATTGATGAGGCGATTTTAAGTCGTCACTGGAACTTTTCAGTCTTTCTATAAGCTTGAATGATGAAAATTTGTTTCTTTAAAAGGGATTTATTGGAATGGATAAAATGGAAATTGAAACCAATAAAAAAAGCTCTGGTTTATTAGATTTAATTTTAAATTTAAATTAAATTCTATTTTAACAATTAGTAGTTATTTATTTAATATTAAAAACTTTTATTTGTTTGTTTACACTTCATTACTGTTTTGGTGGTAGTTTTAATTAAAGGTCATGTAAGGTCTAACGGACTAGTAACAAAGTGAAATACAACTTGGAAATCTGCCATAAATTTTAAGATCTTAAGCTTATGTAATAAATCATAAAATCTCTACAGGGTTGTAAAGCTATCTAATCGAATTTGATTTTATTATCCATTTTCTCTTTCTACTCTCTTTACTTATTCAAAAAAAAGCAATGAAGGTAAAATTTTGCACAACTATAATGAGATATCTACTTTCCATTCGTTCTTTGAAAGAGGAATGGGGGTGGGAATGAGGCGGAAGGGGCTGGTTGAGAAGGGTTGTATAAAAACTTTTCTTTAGCTATCTATCACCCCTGGAGAGTCATCAAAGTATTATTGTGCCTGTTCGTCAAATAAAAAAAGAAAAAAAAAGGAAAGAAAATTGGACAAAAGCAATTCAAAATGCTGCAATAAGATGATAAGCTAAAAAAACACAAGAAGAGTGAGAATGAGAGAATAAATAAAAATATTAATATTTTTTTTGTAGTTGAGAGTTTGAATTTAATTGAAAGTTTGATTTCAATGAAAATGTATGGTTGAGGAGGGAGTCGATATTGGGTTAGAAGTGAAATAGAGAAAAGTAAATTAATAATTGCTATTTATATTAATTAAATTTCTTGGCAAAGTTTAAATAGTCTCTTATCACAAATCAATTGAATAGAAATACTATTGAGTGGTTTAATGGAATCTTATCTTATTATGCTAGCTAAAATTGTATATATCTATCTATTTATCTATATATATTGGTTCTCAAAAACCGCTCTAACGATTTTTTTCAAATTCACACTAGATATAGTATTTATAAAGAAAAATTAAGTTTTATTGATGATATCTCTTGAAACATACAGCTTCATTATTAATTTCTTAATTGAAAATTATATATGGAAAACGTCAAAATTGGCATCCATTTTTATTTGTATTAATATTTTTTTTTATTTAAAATATTTTAAAATTTATTATTTAATTTCGAAATAAAATTAAAAATATTTATTTTTAATAAAATATATATAGATATTTATTAATCTCTCTCAAAAAAAAAAAATAAATAAAAAACATCAAATACTGCTAAGACAGTAAAAAAATGACAATTTTTTATCTAAATATATATAGTATAGAGGCTAGAGAGATGTTTTAACGAGTGGATTTCGTCGGTTCGAAACTCGCCGGGTGAATCGTTATTTAAAAATGAAAATAATGATTTTGTTATTTTTTTTTTCTTTTTATCTATTGTTTACTTTTTAATAAATTACTATTTTATATTTATTTATTCATTGTTCTTTTATTAATTAAGTTTTAGATAGTTTTATAATTTTTAATATTTTTTCAATAAAATATTATTTAATATATTTATTAATATTATTTTATTTATTATTATTGAGTACCCGAAGTTCCATTCATTTTAATCAGATTGATGCAATGATGCAACAGTTAATAATTGTAATATTGTAATAAATTTCTATCTTGAAAATTGTTACATATTATTCAGGATATTTTAAAAACAATTTCTTTCTTTAATTAATTTTCATTTTTTCTATAAGTCAGATATATTTCCAAATATTAAATAATTTTTGAAGTGAAAACTTCTTTAGCGGCGTTGAGCACTTTTGCGGGATGGGGAAAAAGTATAGAACTCGCGTGATCGTGACCAACACCATGAAGCTAGCACATTACGTCTGCTTTCAAAATTCTTATAACAGAGCTCGAAATTTGAATTGTCATTAGAACTGTTTTATAAATTATCTCTAACATATAAATATATATTTATTATGTAAAGTTCATTTCATATATACATATATAATCAAAATTATACGAAATGAACTTCACATAATAAATATATATTTTATGTTAGAGATAAGAATTATAAAACAGTTCGTATTGCAATATTTTAAACAAAGTTGTGTATTTATATATATATAAATATAAGATACAAATTTGTTTAAAATATATGTTTAAAATAATATATAAGTTATATATATATATACATGCATATGAAATTCATCTTTCTCGTGAAATAGCGCGAATTTCGTCTGTTTTAAAATTTCTTACGCAGAAGTTTTCACTTCTGTCGGCCAGTCCCACGACTGCCAATTTTGCTTTTTTAATTCCGAAAAGCTGCAAAGCACGTTTTTTTGTCTTTAGTTTGTTTTATAACCACTTGGGGCGCTAAACAGTTTTTCAAAAAAACACTATAGAAAAAAAATATATGTACCTATATATTATATATTTATGTATTATTGAGGAGCACAAGTTCATTAATTTTAATCAGATTGATGCAAATGTGTAACATTTAATAATTGTAATAAATAATTAAAGAATTGTGTATCAATATTTTTTAAAGGGTAGAGCGAGAGCTCGGTGTCCCAGGTATTAATATTACCAGCCAAATCCAATAATAATGAATCATTTTTTTTAACTTAAGGACCGAGCCGAGGCTCGGGGTCCCGGTACTATTTAAGAATATTAGATCAAATGTCAATAATGATTTCCTTTCAAATATTAATTTCTATTTTATTTAAAACAAGGCAAAATTCAATTTTTTTACAATTTAAAATAATAAGTTTATTAGCTAAAATTTACAATAATTTCAGGTTTAATTGTCTTTCCATTAACTAATTATTCGCTTACATTACAATTTTATTTTTAGCTAAGTGGCACATTTTAAATACAAGAAAAGGATATTTAAAAAAAACTCTTGAGATTACGAGGAAGGCGGGAATAATTGCATTTATATATTAATTTTTTTGTAATAACACATTACAGTTTTGGGTATTATAAAATATTTATATATATATATATATATTATATTTACATATTTTTGCAGTAGAGATCATATAATCCACAATTTTCTTTTATCATCCTTCTTCCATTTTAACTTGTCTTTATTCGAAATATCCATATTAAATTTCCATATATAAGTCTCTTCTATCTAAGAAGAGATCATTCTTTATGGATTAACTATAACGACGAGGCTATTCTCCAGGTCTCAATTTTATTAAACTCTCGAAATCTTGTATGAATCTCTCAACTATAGTCAGTGAACTCAATCTTAATCCTTTCTTTTACTGATTTTCATTTGACAAATTAATAAAGATATATATTTATATATATATTAAAATATATTATTATATAAATTAATTAATATATTTTAAATTATATATAAGAGAATGGTACACAGTATTTGGTTAAGAGTAGTAAAAGGTTTTCATCCATTTTGTTTCAATCAATATATTACATAAAACATTCATTTCTTTTTGTGTTCTTATTTAAAATATATTTTAATTTAATCACTAAATTAATTATATATATTATTATTGTATATGTTATATCTATCTATCTCTGTGACTCTAAGGAACTCGAAAGTTCTTGGCCGCAGCAACCACATTTCTCCAAGTGTCCCTATCCTGAGCCCTTGTCCTATCTCTCTTACGTCCCTTCCTACACGTCCTTGGTCTTCCAAGCGGACGTTTTCCAATCCAATATCTTTTTCCTCTCCCATTCTAGCCACGTCCCCTGCCTAACGCAGCTTTTTCGCTTTTATAACCCTAACTATTTCTGAAGATGCATAGAGGTCATGCAATTCCTCGATATGCAGTCTCCGCCATTCCCCGGTGACCTCATCTTTCTTTGGCCAATAAATGCTGGAAAGAATACTCTGAATCTACTCTCATCTCCCAGGGTCATAGACCATGCGTCCCACCCACAGGCAAAATAATTGGTTTATATATTTTAATTTTGATTCCTTTTGATAAAAATTTGGATGAGATAAGCCTCTTTACTGCATGATAACAGGCGTTTCCCGATTACAACCTCGATTTAAATTCTTCTCAAATATTATTATCCTTCGTGATTACATTCAATTGTTCTACATATTCAAATTCTACATTTTGTATATAGATTTTGTTACTAAATATTTTTTCTTATCACTATTAATTTCAATCTGAATTAGAAGAAAATTATAAATTACCTCCTCTTCCAGCCCATTTACCTATCCAGGCATCTTAATTTCTTAACACTCCGTTTTTTTTAAATTTGAAATAGAAAGAGAGAAATAGTTTTAAATTATATTCGAATGGTCTATTATATTCTATGTATCAGTATTTTTTTCTGAATTTAATACCAAGTTGATTTTCAAAATTTTCCATTCGTAATGCATATGATTGATTACATGTGTTAAAATTTAAAAAAATTCAAATATTCTAATTTTTAAATTAATAAAAAAAGAAGCCTATTAATAAAAAAATATAATTGAATACAATAATTTTGATTTAAAACAAATTTTAATTTTAAAAATATACTCAATATAAAAAAGACATAAATTTAAAACATCTCGTTTATATCATTTGTCTAAAAAATATATTTTAATTAACCAAGAAATCATTTTTGCACTTAAAATATATTTGTAATAATAATTGATACAAAATCAAAAATAATATAATTTAGTTATTTTAATTTACGTTTATATTTTTGTGTCATAAAACATTAAACATAATATATTCTGTTTTTTTAACCTTTCACTTTCAAATAGAAAAGAAGAAATATTCAAATATATAGAAATAAATAAAAATTAAGTTATATATGATCTAAATATTTTATTAAATAAATTAAAATGAGAACTTTTAGAATAAATTATTTAATTGAATTGATAACGTAATTTTGTAAATTAAACCACATATTGATATTTGTTATTGTAAATTTATTCAAAAAATACAAAAATATACACAACGTTTCGATTGCAGAAGTAGCAAATATCAATATGTGGTTTAATTTACAAAATTACGTTACAAATAAAAACAACCACCAAAGCTTTAATAATTTAATATAATTGAATTGATATTTGAATATTAGAATTTAAAATAAAAAGTGAAATATTACAATAATTTTTAAATTCTGAGCAAATGTCAAATTTTCGCCACCAGCGCCTCTATGGTCTAGTATGGTAACTAAACTATCTTTAATTAATTAGCACCCTCTGGACACACCTTAGTAATTAGCGGTTTAATAAAAGAAGTCTGACATGCCCTGAGACCTACTGAATATGCATAAAAAATTTCATAAGAATCGGTCCAACCGTTTCGGAGGAGTATCATTTCAAAGTTTTGTGACACGAGAATTTTATATATAAGATATATATATATATATATATATATATATATATAGAATAAAGTGCTACTTCCGGTTAACTGATATTTTAAATGTAAAAAAAAACAGATATGGATATAATATAAATATTTTTAATTTTATTTTATTTATAATATATAAGGGCTGGCTGTGACGTCATGAAGTGCTGGGTGACGTCATTTAATTTTAAATTAAGAAAAAACTAATGAAGATGATTTTTCTCGAGGATAAAACCAATACAAAGTGCATAACACGTGGAGATATGTCCTCACGTGAAATTTCGATATGAAAATAACCCTTCACTTCCTCTCTTCGATCGGCAATACTAGCACTTCCGGTTTCCGGATTTGCACCAAAAGTTGATCAATTCATCCTACTGATGTATTAAGTAAATATACCAAATTTCATCAAAATCCGTTGAGCCGTTCAGGCTGTACACATCTATACGGACGGACGGACAGACATCATGCTAAAAATACTTTTTTCTGTTAAGAAAATGCATGATTCGTGGAGATATGTACCTAAAAATATCCATAGGTGAAATTTGGTGTGAAAACAATACCTCCCTTACTATCGTCGCTCGGTAAAAAAGAAACGCTACTTGTATAGGTAAAATGTCACTTCCGGTAGTCAGATCATGATGAAATTTGGTATCTGAATTTTTATCATATTTTTAAATCTATATACAAAATATGAAGCAAATATCTCGAAGCAAACTGGTACTTTACTTGAAAGGTAAACGCAACCAGTGTAGATAAAGTACCACTTCCGGTTAACCGATTTTGACGAAATTTTGAGAGAAATCTACAAACTGTGAATAATATCGGTGTACCAAATTTCGAAGTCCCAGCTTGATTAGTTTTTGAGTAAATTTGCTTACAGACATTACATACATCCATACATCCATACATACACACACACAGACATAATTCGAAAAATGGTATTTTACGACTCAGGGAGGTCTAAAACGTCAAGATCTATCGAAATCTCGAAGTCGAAATTTTTGACGTTTCCAATACTTCCCTTATACGAAGTATGCGGGAAAGTAAATAAGTTGACCTGTGGCCAGGTCCGAACCGACCGACGGTTTGAAGTAAATTAATTTCCAGCTACAGAAACAATTTCAAATAATTTTAATATATCTATTAATGTAAAAAAAAACAGATATGGATAGAACATAAATATTTTTAATTTTATTTTATTTATAATATATAGCTGAAGTAGCCGGCGATACCCGAGGCTGTGACGTCATGAAGGGCTGGGTGACGTCATATAATTTTAAATTAAGAAAAACATAATGAAGATGATTTTTCCCGAGGATAAAACCAATACATTCGTGGTGATATGTAAAAAAATCTCCTCATGTGAAATTTGGAGTGAAAATAACCCTTCCCTTCCTATCGTCGATCGCTAATACTACCACTTCCGGTTTCCGGATTTGTACCAAAAGTTGATCAATTCATCCCACTGATGCATTAAGTAAATATACCAAATTTCATCAAAATCGGTTGAGCCGTTCAAGCTGTACACATCTATACGGACGGACAGACGGACAGACGGACGGACAGACATCATGCTAAAAATACTTTTTTCTGTTAAGAAAATGCATGATTCGTGGAGATATGTAAAAATCTCCACATGTGAAATTTGGTGTGAAAACAATACCTCCCTTACGGTCGGTAAAAACAAAGATTTATAGGCGTTTGATACATCTAAGATAATTCTATATAATTGAAATATTTCTCAATTTTAAATATTTTTAGAAATTCCAGATTCTAAAACAGTTTTAAATTATTTTATTATATATTTTATATGTCATATATTATTATTAATAATTCATAAATAAAAATTTAATTAATTTAAATCGTTTTGACTTTATCTGGGTTAATTAAATTAGAACTATAATTTTCATTATTATCCTTTATGATAAAGTTGATTATTTACACTCATTTTTATAGAATCTTTAAATCTAGCTATTGAAACACACTATACAGTATACACCAGAGGTGGGGAACCTGCGGCCTCCGCGAGGTTCTTGTGCGGCCCTTTGCCACCTAGTACAAAATGGTAGAGTTCGTTTCAAACAACTATTGTACATCAACGCCATGACAGTTGCGCGAAAAATCTGTCCAAAAATAGTCATATTGTAACATGACATCAGAATACTAGTCTGAAACCGATTTTAACACGCATAAACGAGTCTCTGGCCCATAGACCATCCGTTTTAGACTTGGACACTAAATGTTAATTTTTTAAACAGTTTTTAGCACACCCCCAAGTTGCAATAAGAATGAACTAAACGAAAAAAAGCCGGCTTATGTGTCTGTGTTTTTTCTTTTTTTATTTAGAAGGATTATTAAGAATTAAAAAATTGTAAAATTTTCAGGCAAGTGAAAAAATTATTTATCGGATATTTCAGAATTCCAGAAATCAATTATGCTTTTTTCAGAGTATTGCCGAAATATTGATTTTATATTTAAATAAATAATTTTTTACTTTACTGAAAATTACACAATGTTTATCTAATTTACATATCTAAAAGAAACGAATAATGTTCTATGTTTACATAGAAAATATTTATTTGAAAATAAATTAAAATTACAAAATACAATTTACAAAATCTGTCATATAGAGCAGTCACATGCTGGCATTTGAACCACATTTAATAGATATATCCGAGGTTCCTGCAAAAATACAAATTAATTGTGTGTGATTTAGGGGATTAAAAAACCTGCCAAATCCACTTTTTTCCCTTTAGTTCTTCTTGGGGCGCTAAACAGTGTTTCAAAAATTAACATTGAGTGTCCGAGTCTGTTAAGGATGGTTTGTGATCCATAAATCATAAGTTAATATTTAATAATAGTTATTAGAACGTTTAGAAGATTTTCGCTAACGAACAGGGCATCTTTAATGAAGCCGGCGAAGTACGTTAAGTTCAACAGCATTAGGGCATTAAGGGATGTATAATTCCATTGTTTTTTTTAAGATATTTTTTTGATTTGTGTTTCTTTAAAATATTTGAAATTTTTTAATGTTTTACGTTTAATTTTTTGTTAATTCTTATAAATTTTTATTAGTAAATTTTATGTTTTTTTAAATCTATTTTCGTGTTTATTTTTCATTAAATTAATAATTTATATTTATTTATTCATTGTTCTTTTATTAATGTCTGTAGATGCATAGAGGTCATGCAATTTCTTGTTATAGAGTTTCCGCAATCAGGAATGAATTATTTTGTTTTGTTTTTTCTCAAACCTCTGATATACCATATTTTATATTTTGACATACATATATGTTCCTTTAGTTTTTTAATATTAAATAATTAACACACTCGAATTTTGATAATAAAAGTATAAAGACGATATTGATAATTAAAACCAGAAGAAAAAACAAAAGGGTAAAAATTAGAATTATGTAACGTGTGTTCAAATTTAGAATTTTAAAATTTACAATTTTTTTAAAATTTAAAATAAAAAAAAAATTGAAATGTTGTATAGTATCATCAAATCCCTTTTTAACACTAAAAATGATCCCATAGAAATTTGGAAAAATGCTGTTGGATATCCATGCCTTCGAAAACATGCTCGCCGTTTACTTTCCTGCTACGGAAGTACCTACTGTTGCGAGACAACATTTTCTCTCTTGTCAAAATTAAAAACAAATTTAGAGGATCATTTAAAGCTGTGTGTTACGAAGCTTGATCCAAATATACAATTACTGTCAAACAAAAAACAAAGCCAAATAAGTCATTAACTTAAGGGAATAAAAAATTTTTTATTGTATTTTTTTATAATATTTTTATATTATTTTATATGTATATTAAATTTAAAATTTTGTAGTATTATATTTTGTTTTTCCTATATAATGCAATAAATTGTTAAATCTATAGCAAAACTATAATAATTTCACAAAAGTCACTTAGTTCTTAGGTCAATCAGCTTATGCGGCCTCTCTTATTGCTGCCTAATTTAAATGTGGCCTCTAATGGTAAAAAGGTTCCCCACCTCTGGTATACACTCTAAAATGTGTTTTCTTAAATAACAAATTGTCCCATTAAGTAAGTAATATGTTGAAATATTTGTAATATTATATAAATCATTTTCATTTCAGTTATTTAAATAGGTAATTAAAATGAAAAATAAAATAAAAATAATTGAATTTAAAAATGCCAATTTATTAAATTACACCATAATTGGTGTAATCTACAATAATATGTCTGTTATTTGATTTATTCTATATTTTAATTTAATTTGTTATAACAATAATATAAGAATAATATTGTGGAATATAATTATTAATTAATAATATCCTGAAATCTATTATATATTTAAAATTTTGAGTTTTTGAAACAAATACAATATTTAAAAATTGCTAAATTACCATTTATATGTAAATATAACGAGTTTATCTATTTTTCATTTTATTCTAAATCTGATTGAGTTGTGATATTATTTTTTAAGAATTAAAATATATCTTATATAAGAAAATGATGAATTATAATCAATTAGTTAATGTATAATGTTATAAACAGTCTTTTCTATGTAATCATATAAATAATTATGAACCAGTGATACTGTATGTTTCATAACTGTATATAATGCATATATTTTAAAAAAGTAAATATGACATTTTTTATATCTCTAGTAAATGGATAATAAATGGATATTTATACCACAATTTAAATACTGTAAAAACTTATTTGCAAGTAATATGAGTGCGAATTGTATATAATACCTATATAATAAGGTGTATTTTAAATGAATGACTGATATATTTTGACTTTTTTGAGGGTTTTATGGTTTGAGTTGTTTGTTGAAAGTATAATGTTGTAATTTGGATTGTGCATTAGTGGATTTTGAATTTTCTCATGATGAAGTTTCCATGAATGATTTTAAATTTTGTTTGTTTTTATGGATATTTTCTCTGACTTATCTGCCGACTATTAAATTTGACTCGTCTGTGAATGAAAGCAAGCAAGGTAGATTGTATGTAACAGAGGAGAGATGAATGAAATGTAATAAATGAAATAATCAAGAGAAAAAAGTAAATGAACAAAATTTAAAAAAAAAATCTGTCTTGATAAAAAAAAGAAGGTAATCATTTCTTCAACTGAATTGGATGAAGTTGTCACCCAAGCATGACTGACTCCCCATCAGAGGACACATACTTTATTTTTACACATAGAAAAAGAGATAAGATGTTAGGAGATGGAAAAGGCAGAGAATATGTCTAACCATCCAAAAGATAGAGAGAGAAAGAGAGATTTTCTATTGACAGCCTGAAGTGGACAAGATGGCCGACCATGAAATATTGCGACTTTCTTATCGATTCTGACCTTTGATCACCTTTCCATTTCATTGAAGGAGGAGGGGTACAAAGACCACAAAATACTTGAATCAATTAAAATAATATTAAAAAAAAATTAACAGCTTAATTTTTAAACACATTATCAAAGGATATTTACAAATTATTCTATAATAATAATAATATATTTATAGAGTATTATCCAAAAACAAAATAGAAGAGATATAAAAAATACCAAAGAACACAAAATACACTTAATTTAATAATAAAAATGATTATAAAATTAAGAAGAGTAAAGAATTGTTTTTTTACGTAGATTAGAAAAGGGTCTGCTTGTACGATCAAATTATCTTTTATGTTTCTTGTTCATTAAAGATAATTTGGTTGCATAATCATCATGCTTTCCTTAAGAGAAATTAAAAATGATTGCCACTTATCTCTTTTTACGTAAGTCATTATTTAAAAAAAGTCTTTATTAAGATTTCACCTAATATATTATAATTATGAAATTAGTTTCATTAGTAGACTATTTTAATTTAGAATATATTGAAACCTGATTTACATAAATAAGCAGTAATGTATTTATTTAAATTTTGATTTAACAATTAATAATATTAATTAATTATATTTATTAATATCTTTTTAGTGGTTTTGATAATTGATTATTATAATGTCTTTGGGAAATAGTAATTTTATGGCAATTGGTCAATTAAACATTAGCAACATAGTTAATATTTGAGTACATAATTCGACCCAAATGGATAAACCAAGTTATGTATAATAAGATTAAAAACAACAAATTAGTTTATGAAGTTTTGTTTAAGATAGAAATAATATTTAAACTTATTTAATATAATTTTTTAGATTTATAGATTTTAAAATAATGGCTAAAGAATAATATAGAAAAATTCTAGAAAATAATATTGTTACTAGTGTACCTATAATTTAATATAAAAAGTCTAATCAATTCTTTGATTATTTATGTATTGATCAATTTGACTTGAAATTTGATGGAGATGATTCATTTTATCAAATCTTGAAAACCAAATTTCATCAAGTAGAAACAATGTCTTAGAAATTTCATAATTAAGTTTATTGACATATGCATCATCTAAGTTTTGTTCTACTAATTGATAATCTAATTATTTTTATTCAAAGTCTTGAATATTTTTTCTCTATAGGTATCTTCTTTATCGTTTTAAATGGATGGAACAAAGTCTTAAGTTTTATTTTGTTCTTATCTTTTTGAAACCAATAAACCGTTAACAGAGAAGTTGAGTGCTTCTTTCATTCTTTTCATATTTTTTTTATTTTCCTTCTAATATTTATTATTGGGTGAGAGAAATAAAGAAAAATAAAGTAAAATAAAATAAGGTGCACTAGAGAGACTAGAAATTATTTTTTTAATATAAGGGACAGAAAAACTTTACAAAAATATACATCTACATAAATATGACTTTTTCAGTTTTCAAATTATATTTAAATATCTAAATTAATAATAAAATTTAATTTATTTTAAAGAAAAGTACATTTGATTTATTTAAATTTTTATAATTAAACATGTTTAAATATTATTTAAATGTTCTTGTTCTCTGACACGAGAAGGTCCCCAAGAGTCTCTATTCATATAATATATAAAATGATTTTGAGAGATTTTTGTGTCAAGGCATTTGCATTCTAAAAGAAAGAAAATCTGACAACGTAAGATGAATGGAGAGATTATATGTAGTCAGTGCTATTCTAGAACTTTCTACTAGAACTCGATTTATATGAAAACAAACTTTCCCTTTTAAGTCAATAATGATTTCTATCTATCTCTATGGCTCTACGGAACTCGAAAGTTCTTGGCCGCAGCAACCACACTTCTCCAAGTGTCCCTATTCTGAGCCACAACCCTCCAATCCCTATCCTCTCCCATCTCTCTCACGTCCCTTCCTACATTATCCACCCACCGCGTCCTTGGTCTTCCAAGCGGGCGTTTCCCACTCGGTCTCTCCCCAATATATTTTTCGCCATTTTTTCCTCCCCCATTCTAGCCACGTGTCCTGCCCACTGCAGCCTTCTCAATTTTATAATTCAAACTATATCTGGAGTTGCATAGAGGTCATGCAATTCCTCGTTATGCAGTCTCCGCCATTCCCCGGTGACCTCATCTTTCTTTGGTCCATAAATGCTGGGAAGAATCCTATTCTCAAATACTCTAAATCTATTCTCGTCTCCTAAGGTCATAGACATAGACCATGCCTCCCACCCATATAATACAACAGGCAAAATAATTGTTTTATATATTTTAATTTTGATTCCCTTTGATAATAATTTTGACGCGATAAGCCCCTTTACGGCAAGATAACAGGCGCTTCCCGATTTGCAACCTCGCTTTAAACTCTTCTCGAATATTATTAACTTTCGTTATTACAGAACCTAAGTATTTAAATTTTTCTACATTTTCAAATTCTATATTTTGTATGTTAAGACTTTGTGTATTAATACTATTTCTCTCTGTTACTAAATACTTTGTCTTAGCAATATTTATTTCCAGCTCCACCTCTTTTCCTGCTTCGATTAATTTTTCTACGCTATCTTTAATTACAAATGCCGAATCTCCTATTATATTTAAGACGTCTGCGTAACCTAATACTTGAATTTTTTTGTTTAATTCTATTCTATGATTTTCCCCCAATTTGTTTAATTACCTATTCCAGAACTAAATTAAATAAAATTAGTGATAAAGCGTCTCCTTGTTTTAACCCATTCCGAATTTCGAAAGTTTCTGATAGTTAATTCCCGCATCTTACTACCTACAAGACAAATTTGAATCATACGTACTAGTTTTTTTGGAATTCCCCTTAAGAGCAAGATTTGAAAAAGTTTTTCCCGGTCATATGCTTTTGTAAAGTCTACATGTGGACAGAGATATTGAATTCGCGTTTTTTTCTAATATCTGCCTTAATGAGAATATCTGATCTACAGTTGATCGGTTTGGCTTGAACCCACACTGATATTCTCTTAATATTTCCTATAATATATGGTCGTAATTTCATTGAGATAAAAATAATTTATATATTTGAACTATTTACTATTTGAAGCATTTAAATATATTAAAATTGAAAAATAATTTAATATTAGAGAATTTTTAATTAATTTAATCTATAAGTTGGTAAATATACTTAATATCAATTTATTATAAAATTTAATTTAAAAATATATAAATAATTATTGATCAAAGTAACAGCATAAAGATAAAAGAAAAAGAAAATCCTCTTTTCAAAATAATTATATAGGTATTTTTGAATTATAAAAACCCTTAGCTTACGGGTTCAAGAATCCATTTATCTGCTAATTCAAAGGATCGTTATTTCACATTTTCATCTTTCTTGGAAATTTTTCATATAAGGCTAAATTTTCCTAAAAGTTATTGTTATTTAAGTTTAGGGTGTCCATGATTTGTTTGAAAAATTATCCTCATGAGATTGTCTTCCATCTGCAGAAGTCTTTCTCTTGTCTTTGGTTTTTGTGATTTGCACAGATGGGATCTATTGACTAATTATCTACCGTCTTTCTTTTGAGGTAAGTAGAGTGTGACCATGGAAGAGCGTTTGTTTAGACAGCGAAACTTAGAAGTCTTCTAGTTGTCTTAATCAGTTTATATAAGTCTGTATTACATCTCTTCACTACTCTAAATGAATAATTCAGGTATTGTCTAGGTGTTTATGGCAATTAATAGATTTTTTCACAACAGTTTAGTGTTCAGAATTTTTGTTATTTTTATTTTTTTATTCATCGTGAAATTTGATTTTAAGTTGTGTGTCTTCGACATTTATCAAGATAAAAGGGTTCATTTTCTCAATTCGCTCAATTAATTCTCAACTATATTTTGTCTCTATTAACAAAAAACTGTCAATTTTTCTAAGTTAAAAAATATTTGAATATCTTGACTAAAGTGCTTCAATATAGAGATCATGAATATAATTTTTGATTGTTTTCAGTTGAGTTTCAGGTAATCTCTAATCCATTTATCAATAGGAGATCATTTGGATGGTGTTTCCCGCTTTAATTTAATATTCTAATCAATATAGATAAAGGATTTATTGTAATGCAGAACTAGAAAGACAAGAGGCTCCTGCGGTCCTATCAACTAAAAGATGCCATATCTATCGGCAATGATACGCCCTAACCAGGGATCGCTTTGTTCTTCTTAAAGAACAGCCTTTGGAAATCTCCCTTATCAGTCTAATCTCCTCTACACTAATTCACCTCAATATCTGGTAATATGACTTAAGAGTTTTTACTCCATGTAGGGTCGTCTTCATCTCAACTCAAGATACCTCATGTAGGAAACATTACCAGATTATTACCGTTCTGGGTCAGAGGACATCCGATGAATGAGTCTTTATTACTAAGTTATTATTATTATTATAATTATTGGAATTTCAATTGAGTAATTTATCAATTTCCAATTTATTCCATATTATTTTTTTTTATATTTTGAATAAATAAATAGAGCAAAAGATCAAAAAGGTTTATAAAAATTGACGTCCGTTTCTGTTTTTTTTTTTTTTTTTGTATGTGTGTATCTAGGCGATTTATTTAAAATTCTGATTACACTGTCAAAGAACCGAAGGGTATCAATTCTTCATCCCATTCCTTCCCATACATACACACCACTTCTCTCACACTTTTTTATTCTCTCTTGTCGTATGAATTCCTTTGAATCAACTTAAAATTCGAGTCAATATTGAAGTTCAATAGAAAAAATAACATTGTAAGTAAACAATTGGTAATTCTACACTCAACTCAGCCCCTCTTGTTCAAAACGTGCAAATTTACTGCTAAAAATACAGAAAAAAGTAAATTATTAAACTATTAAAAAAAACTACCTACAAAAAGAAAAAAAATAATCTAAATAAACGAGAAAAAGTGTGAATATAAATTTATTATTTATATTTAAATAATAGATTGAATAGGTTTGTAACTTTAAAATTAAAAATTAAATTAAAAAATTAAATTTAAAATAATTATTATAGTATATTTTCATTTTCTTATACATATCTTTTTAGGTTTCTTAATCTGAAATGATTATGTGTAACATGATTCGACTTGCACAGACCATCCGTAATTTTTTATTAATATCATATAATAAAAAAGAATCTTTTAAACATAATAAATAAAAAAAAACATTTTAATAAATTATAATATAATATAAGTAATCATCTGGATTTAAAAAAATTTAAAAAACATAAAGTTGTTTTAAATTTTTGACTTTTTTAAATCATCATATTTTTATATAATATATATTTAGTAATTTAATAATAGAATAATTAAATTTAAATAAAAAACAAAGATCATATAATTCAGTCATTTTAATTGAAGTTTTAAAAATTATTTTCACTTCATAAAATACTAAATAATATATTTTTTTTATTAGACATTGATAAAATTTATAAATTATTATATATTATAGAAAAGAAGAATTATTCGAATAAATAAAGAATACATAATAAATAATTTAAGATAAAAATACTTTATTAAATTAATAAAAATGAGAACTTTTAGAATAAGTTATCTAATTGAAATAATATTTGAATATTAGAATTTAAAATAAAATATTATATTAATTCTTTGTTTGGGACTTCCTATAATAATTAATATATACACATTGTGAAAATGATTCCGCTAGGGTCAGTGGGCCACGCCAGGCTCTTGAATGAACAGCATGGAGAATTATATATAAACTTTAAAAAATTAATTTCTGCGGTTATTGATTAGATATTAATAAAATTTATAGCCTATGTTACTATAGACGTATATAAGAATATTGTGATGTAATTTCATAGAAATCGGTCAGCCAATTCTGAGTCTATATTTAGTTATTTTCCGGACAGACAGACAGACAGATAGACATGAAAAATTCTAAAGTCACTTTTGGATTCTAGACGTCATGAAACGCGAAGATATTAAAAAACTTTTAAATTCTGAGCAATGTGCAGACAAAAACCTTTTTTTATATATAGATTGAATTTGATTCTATCGAGACCATACACAGAATAACTCACACCTTCTTTGTACAAGTAATTTAAAAGTTTAAGTAAATTAGATTTTCATTTAAGTATAGGAGATTTAAATTGACGATTTCATGTATTTGTATTTTGGGCAATTTAATTTTTTTTTTATAAATTAAAGGTAACTTTACTAATAAATTTAAAGCAAAAGTCTATTCTCTCTCTCTCTCTCTCTCTATATATATATATATATATATATATATATATATATTAACAATCGTCCATTTTAATAATCATCTCAATTTTCCATTTTTTTCTTGGGATGGGGGCGGATGAGCGGGTAACTTGGAGCTTTGGGGTAAGCAATAAGATGTTTGCGCCCCAGGCGTCTAAATTTCCAACGCTGCTTTCTGCTTTGTATACTAAGTGGAGAAAAAAATGTAATATATTCCTTTTATGCTGACTCTTTTCACACTTGGTTGGGTAATAGAATTCCTCTCATATCCCAAGCCAAATACCATTATATATATAAATTATATCTCTTATAATAATAATAATAATAAAATTCTTTAAGAATACTTTTCCTTTATACCTATATTAATCTTTTCAGAAAGATTATTATTATTATTCTCTATTTTTAGAGAGTTTAAAAATAATAATAATAAAAATAATAATAATAGTAACAATAATAATCTATTAAAGTATCTGTTAGTAAAATCATAGTGTGTTGGAGTTTGATTCTTATTTGGAAGGTCTTCAAAAAAGAAAAGGTGGAAATTGAAAGAGAGAGATAGAGAGAAAGAAAAAAAAGAAAAAGAATCTCATTGTGTGCTTGGAAGACCATCCTAATCCAGCAAGACGAAACCCAATTTGTGCCCTGGCCAAATATAGACCTGATCTTTTATATGTACCAACCCCTCTCTCCTTATATCTATATATACACCATAAGGTTCATAGCGGTGGAATCAGTTTGGCTTGAAAGTCTTCTCTTTGTCTTTCTTTCTCTCTTTTCCTCACTGTCGTTTGTCAAGACCAAATGGAACAAATTTACTTTCATCTTTCAAAAGATCATTTTATGTTTATGTATGTAATTTGTTGTGTTTTTTCTATAAACATTATTTTATAAAATTACTTACTTTAAATTAGGACCCTCCATTAAAATTCTATAATTTTGCATGACAATTTAGAGCCTTTTAAGATTGATCTTTTTTATTTATTTATATAACGATATCCCTCGTTCTATTGAACTCGAAAATTCTTGAGCCACCACAGTTTAACCTCAATTTAATTTCCATTCACTTAGTCTTTTTCTATGTTGAACCCCTTACTTGTTTTCTTTAATTACATATTTTATTTACAATATAGCAAATATTGAAATTGATATACACAGAGGCCTAAAAATCTAATAATACTTTTTCTTAATTTTTTTTACAAAAACAAACTACACAGCTTTTACTATTGTCATTATTTTATATAAAAAGAAATGATGTGAATCTAATAGATATTTTTTTCAAACAAATATTCAAATATTTTCAAAAGAGAGAAATGAATTAGAAATGAGAGTTGAATTGATGGAGTTTTTTTTTTTGCTAAACTTGATCGATGATTGATTTGATCCGTTTGATCCTTTAGGAAATATTGCTTGTAGGCAAAAAACTACATCATCAAATACGCTAATGCAATTTTAGAGCATTGACTCTACAAGCATTATTTTATATTATACAAACGAGTTTGTGATTTGCAAATTAAATCCTTTTCTCTTTCCAAAAAATGAAGTATATATAATATATATATATAACTTATATAAGACCAATTCACTTTTTGAATTTATTATTTTTTATTTGATTTTATAAAGTTATAATTAAAAAAAAATAATTTAGAATAATATTTAATTAACTAGTTCCCAGAGTGTCTGCGAAGCTAGACAGGGGCTCCGCCCCCTGTACTCCCGATGTAATACATAGTAATTTGTTGAAAGTCTGTATGCGAAAGGTTTTAATTCATTTTAATTCAATCATTATATTTTTTATTTCATTTGGATTTTCGTTTTCACTCAAATTTGCAAATTGCACTATTTTTCCAAATATAAATTTAAATATAAATAATATTGCTTACTATGTTTTAGAAAATATTAATCAATAGTCGAACACACACACGTTGCAAATGGTGTTTGCAATTTCAGTTTAAAATGAATTTATCGTGGCTTATAGCAATTAAATAGTTATATGAAAACAATATTTTTCGTATACCTAATGATATTTTTTTAGTAATCTGCCTTGAGCGGAGATTTCTTTAATTTTTAATTTGAAGTTGTTGGGAGTTCTGGTCTAGGATATTAAAAAATTAAAAAAACGATCTTTTGTCAATAAGTTCATGTTTAATATTGACATTTGTTGGTTGTGTTAATCTTTGGGCTATTGTCTGCGTGGAATCTATGACATAGAATTTTTTTAAATCTTCGTCTTGTGGGTTTCAATATATTACAGTCAACGTGCTAAAAAGCTAATTTCGGTACTTTCAGCAATTCAATCAAGCTGAAATTCTATATATAGCAGTTTTATACAATTTTTCACCTTAAAAAAATATCAAACATATATCTTCATTTTTACGGTCAGTTTAAAGGAAAAAAATGAAAACGTGGTAGGTAATGACCCTCTTCCGAAAGAGCTACATATCTCTAAATTTGATAGAAAACTACAAATTGGATCTCAGAAGGACTACGGACATATTAACAAAATTAGGAAGAAGGGGCAATCTATAACCGTTCTGATAGCAAATACTTAAAACAAAAAAGCGAATAAAGAAATTTAAAAAATACTTACATATACCACTTAATTTTGTTTCGTTATCATCAATATATAAACATGTAATTAACTTTTATATATTATATAATATGGTAAAATATTAATATATTACAAGCTTATGAAATATATAAATATTCAATAAAATGGGGTTTTATCTTTTATCCAATCTCTTTAAAATAAATTTTTTTTTTATTTAAAAAAGTTTTAAATTTAGGATTTTTTTGAATGTTTTTAAGTGCTTAGTTCTTTATAAAATTGATTTCATTCATTGAGTAAAAATAAAATTGACCTTTGCAAATCGAGAATTATATGACTGAATGAAAAAAAAAATCTTTTAAAATGATCAATACATTTATAATATATTAAATTTTATTATAATAAAAATACAAATGTATATTATATAAAAATTAAAATATATATACATTAAAACACCCTCAAACTTTTCTCTCCATTTTAACATCCATTATTATTATTAATATCATTTATTTATTTATTTTTATTTTTTTACTTTCATTCATATATCAATTCTTACGTGAAAGTTTACAACATTAACTTTTCATTGTATACAACTTGTCGTGTAAAAGATGTAGAACGTAAATTTCTAGAATGGCTGGAATATCAAATTCAATGAATGTCGTATGAATCATAGTATGCGTGTGTTAGTGTGTTAGGTAACAGACGTGAAACTTTGCTTTTATCAAAATCGGGAAGATGAAGAGAAGAAGAAGTATGCGTATATGTGTGTGTGAATAAGAGGAGGAGGATGTGGATCAAATCAGACGCAGCCCCTGGGTCATATATCTATCTCTTTACTTTTGTATTTATCGAAATTCTGGCCCAGATAAAACCAATTGCCTATATTCGGTTATTAAAGATAAAAATTGCATTCATATATGTAATTTTTCATTTTTTCTTTTATATTTATAAGTATTAAACAAAAAACAAAATGAAATTAATTAAGTAATTTATATTTAATTAAATTATTAATATTGAAATTGTAAAAATATGTTAATATCTAATAATCAATAATCTTATAATTCTATTTATTTGTTATTAAAAACTTGGTTAATCGAGCATTAATAAATATTATAGTTTTTTGTACTATTTGTATTATATAAGTCTTATTAAAAATTATTTCAAAAATAATTATTATAAATTTGACAATACAACCTCTGACTTTTGTAAGTGTATGTGGACTATAAAGTTGGCTATCGCGGGGAAAAGGGTTTTATGATCAATACAACAAATCCGTTTTTCTTTTATTTCAACTAACTTATTGATTTTAATCACGTAGGATAGATGGACTTTGTCCCATAGTCTCTAGCAATAGAGAAATTCTCTTGCCAAGCATGGGACTTGAACTTGGAACCTCTACGTTGAGAATCAAGCGTGTTGTCTTCCTTCTTTCTTATAAATTTAAACTAAATATAATTATTTATAAGTATATAATTATAAGATATGTTATTAATAGATTTGTAAAAAATTATGCATTATGATGAAGGATTACTTTTTTTGCGATTCAACAATTTTAGTATGTAAATTGAATCAATCCGTATTTTACTTTTTTCTGAAAACTGTACTTATTTCAGTAATGGAAGAGATAGAGAAAGAGAGGGAAAAAATATCTCACATTCAAATAAAAACAGAACTAATTAAAAATACTCACATTCTATAGATATTATAGATTAGAATAATTGATGATAAAATAAAAAAACCCAATTAAATACATATTAAAAAAATATATTATTTTATAATTGAAAAGAACAATTCATGATAATATTATTTTTAATTGAACTTTAATTAAAATATTTATTTAAATAAATAATATAAATTTATATAATGAATTAAGAATCAAAATTTTATATTTGACCGTTGTATGATAAAATTATGTATACGGACAGCATCTCCTTTTTTATAATAAAAAATTATATTATTAGATACACATATATACATATTTATTAAAATATTTAATATTTATTATTTTTTTAACTGATTTTCAAAGAGTAAGTAAGAGTTACTTATACCTGGAAAAGGTCAGTTGGGGTGAGTCTGGGAAGGAATTTGATAGAACATCGTTTTAAATCTAATAAACCCTTTTAGAGAAGTTTTAATAAATTTTTATATATTTAATTAAATTATGTTTGTCTTTATATCAATACATTCCTCAACTAATTGCTAAATTACATTTGGTTTGATAACGATCTTATATTTACATAGAATTCAAACTGGGGAAGCAGCGGAGAAGATGAGAAGAATTTGATTCTTTTTATTCAGTTTTGTTCTATAATTGGTCCATCTCTAAGCATTTGTGTTTGTGCATGAGTCAACATACAGCCTGATCAGATCAATTATATTTCTAAGAGATAGTGAGAGTGAGAGTGATATGTGGTTCAGGAAATATTATATATATATATACATATATATTTAGTATAGACATTATTATGAGAGTTTCCAATGTGAAATCAGTTTATCCTTCAAAGAAAATATGCATACATATTACTCATAAATAATAAAATTTATTCTCTTATTAATGTTAAAGTATATGTATACGTTTATCATTCATTTGAGAAGAAAATAACTTACGATGGTGTAACAGCTGAAGCAATAAATTATATTAATAAACTTGAATTTTCACATAGTCATTATTTAAAAATTATTCTTACATATTCTTAATCTTATATTAAAGTAAATGCACAAAAATTTTGGATAATGGTCTTTAAAAATTGTTCAGTTTTGTTTTATTCAGGGTTGATTTCTCGTATTTTAATGAGGTTCGAATCTCGGCATTTCGGCGGCCGGAAACTAATTTTGAGAGTCTAAATGATCAAGAGTTATTAAAAAATCAATAAATATGAAATTATTTTATAATAAAATGTTTTAAATTTATGTAACACTGATTAAGAAATGTTAAAAACATATCATATTAAAAGTTTATTCAATTTCATTGAATTTAAATTATATTTTATAATTTTAAAGAAATCTGAGTATTTTTTTTTTAATGGCCTGCAGTGTATAGGATATATTATTGGATTTATTTGTTTGAGATTATTTTTTTAATTTCTAAATTTATATATTAAATTATTTTTTTATTTTTTATTCATTTTACAACTTATTTTAATTTTACTTTAAATATGTAAATTAATATACTAATATTTTTATCAACTTGTATAATCATAATATAAAAATTATTTATGCCTGAGGATAATATTTTTTAAAAACAACTGACTTACCAATACAATTCATAAAAAAAAAAATTTAAAATTATGTTTCAAAAATAAGTATATTTTTATAATATTTTGTGGAAAACAAATCCATGCCCAAAAAATTAACTTAAAATACGAAGAACTATCTATCAGTTTAATTGAAGCCTTCTTTGTTTATCTAAAACAAAATCGTATATTAGAGTGGGAGATATTAATGACGCAATATTTCAACCTGCGAAAAATTGAAAAATAGCTAAATTTTCTAATCATATAATAAAATACAATAATAAAATACATTGTAACTTGGACAATATTTTATTATTAAATATTTAAACTTCAGATTATTTTTGTATTAATATAATTAATAATATTTATCGTTTGTTTAGTTTAATTAATCATATCTTTCTATCATTTAATTCTCACTTTAATCATCAGAAATTATTGGGAAATATCGTTTGTTCAAACAGAAACAAACACTCTACGGACTGAAATATCGGGTATAGCTGTATCGTGTTTAATTCAAAATTACATTACCTACAAAAACGCTTTGAATCATTTCAATATTTTGATTTTTATTGAAACATTTTAATTAATTAAGATTAATTTTAATTAATTAAGAGAAAAAAGCCTAAACAAAAATGTTCTTATTTGGATCAATTCTACTTCTTTAATATTTTTTTAAATATCATAAAAATTATTTAAACCGTTTTTAAGATTAAAATCACGTATATTATTATAACAGATATTAATATATAAGATTATGAGAATTTATTATCAAATTATTATGATAATTGCATATTTATATTTTAATTTTATTCAAATAAAATATTAGGATTTTTTGCTTAAACATTAATGGATGCACTTTTTGAATCTCCGTTCAATGATTTTCCAATTATATTTTCTATATAAAACATTAATTTATTTTATATATATATATATATATATATTATTGAATTTTATCATAAGGAATATTTAGTATTGATTTTACCTAAATCTAAAATGCTAAACTATATAATCAAAGATAAATATTATGATTAATTTTTTTAATAATTTTAAAAGTAACATTCAATTATTTTTTCTTCTTTACATCTAACCTTTAAAAAAAAATTTAATAAAAAAACTATAATTTTAATATATTTTGAATTTTTATATGTGTTTGATGTAATATAAAATATCTTTATACCATAACTAAATATATATATTATATATATATATACATAGATGGGCAAAAAAAGAGTTTCATCGTATCTACGAAATCTCGTTCCTATGGCAACCAATCAATACTTTATAAGGGTTGCATTTTGATATAAAGGAAAATACTTTTCTCTCCATCTCTCTCCTATGTTATTTATATCATTCTACCTTTTATTAATAATAATTAATCCTTGATAATTAGCCTTTTATAATTTTAAGATAGACTGAATATAAATATATAAATATCCATATATATATAGACCAAATTATAAAATAAATACCTATATTTCAGAGTTTCCTATATAAATATTATAAGTATAAGTACATATATATTTATTTATATATAAATTAACTATTCCCTAGTTAAAAGAGAGCGACATCTTTAAAAAAATAATTAATGTAGTCTACTAATAATCTAAATATTTTAAATTGTATTATTAAATTCACTTATTAACAGAATAATATAGAACATCATAGAATAATTTTATTATCTCTTGATGGTAGTTTTATCATACAGTTAATTAAAGTAGTTATAGGAGATTGTATATTTATATATGATTAAATTATATAATAATTGAGTTATGAATGTTTTAGATATAATAATATAATTTATATATATATATATTATTTTGTATTTTTGTTTTTTGCTTTCTGAACACTTTCTAATAGATTGATGGAAACATCATTAAAAAAATAGACTTTAGTACTTTATTAACATGATTAGCTTTTAGGATTAATTTTCTGATAATTATTTTTTCCCTATTGATGAATGAATGTGTAAAGAAAGCCAAAACTTTCTTTAAGTTTATTCAAATGAATTAGATGATCTAACATTCCATTTCTATTGATATAAATTTAATATACAAATAATAAATAAATAAATAATTTAATATGTTAAATAAAATATTGTCCCCCATAACCCACAACCTTATCAATAGAAAAAAAAAAATGAGCTGTGGCCACACAAAGATTCGACCGACGATTTGAAATTTCCAAACAACATTATATATATATATTATATAAAGTATAAAAGAAAAAATATTTTTAAAACTTGAACTAAAATGACTAAATTATAAAATCTTAGTTTTTCTTTTTAGTTTAATTACTCAATTATTAATTATTACTTCCGGTTTGCGGATATATATCAAAAGTTGATCAATTCATCATATTGATGCATTAAGTAAATTTAGTAAATATACCAAATTTTATCAAAATCCGTTGAGCCGTTCAAGCTGTACACATCTATACGGACGGACGGACGTAGGGTACTAGTAGGGATTGAATTTATTAATTTGAATGATTTATCATTGTTTTTAATTTTAATTGAATTTTAATACAATTAAAATGAATTCTTATAGAAAATATTCGAAAATTAGGCAATTTATTCCAATTTATTATGAATTATATGATATAAAATCATATAATAATTTTCTTAATATATTTTTATTTTTAAACAAAATAGTTTTTAACCTCATTTAGTACTAACAATATATATATATATATACATATATATACGGTATATACTGTTATATGTTTTTTAACTTGAAAAATATCCACATGACTTTGAAAGGCGAATCAAACTGTTTAAGTCTCATGAGGAAATTCAATTTATGTATTTTTTATTAATTAAGATAAATTAATAAATAGTATTAAGAAATATTAAAATCAAAATCAAGATTATTTCAAGGTGTCTTAATTATTAGATTTTGGAATATATATTTATAGCATACTATATATTTTTTTATTTAATAATATTTTAAAAACAATTTTCATTTTTTAAATTGATATTCATTTAAATAGATAAAATTAAAAAACATTAAATCTTAATTTCTATTAAAATATTAAATAAGTTTGACCTAATTTATGAAATAAATTAATATAATTATTTTTAGTATGATTTAAATAATTTAAATGATATTTAATTAATTAAAAATTTATAATAAATTAAATATTTTAATAATCCAGCCAATTGATAAAACATGAACAGTGGCTTCGAATTGAAATAGACATCAAATGAATTCTTATTAAATGTTTTATAACGAACATTAATTTATGGTTTATTCAAATTATATAAAAATCCTTAAAAAGTGTCATGCATCAGAATAATTTCGAATAAATATGAAAATACATTATATTATTATTTAGATCATAGGTTCTTAAACTTATGTACTCCACGGACCCCCACTTGAAAAAATTTTTTTTGACGGACCCCCATCACAACTTTAGGTACTTTACGTCATTTTATTAATTAATTTCTGGCTTACGATCTCATAAGGACAAGGATATATGATGAATATTTCTAACAGTGATTGGTGAATAACGATTTTTTTGCATATTGTAGAACACATTTTATTAGAAATTATAATATTGAAGAAAGAAAATACAAACATTGTCATAGCAACAAATCTCACAAATTATAATGGGTACTTACATTAAATTCATATAAATATTTTATAATTTTTTTCAGAAAATATTAAATAAGAAATATTTTAAAAAATAACTGCATCTATCTCATTAAATATAACTTACATATTTAATGAGATGTATGCAGTTGTTTTCTTGAAACAAGAATCTCAATATCTGGCTTAATATTGGAAACTTTTAATCTAAGATCCGGCTCTACATTTAATTTGTTTCTATATTTAGACTTAATATAAAATAGTACCGAAAAAGCTTGTTCGCATAAATATGTTGTGCAGAATGGAATCAAGTGTTGAAGTGCTTTATTTGCAAGCGCAGGATAATCTGACCTGAGAAGTAACCAAAAGTTGCTCAATTCAGTTTTGTTAAATTTTAGTTTATAAGTTGTATCACATGATAATTCCACGAGAATATCTTGTTCAGGTGCAGATAAATGTTTAGTATTTGTAATTTCCATATTAAATGGATCTCTGATCCAGTTATTGCAAGGATCAGGAGTAGAAAAATACTTCCTGAAGTTGCTTTTCAAAGTAATTAAATGTTCAACAAATAATTGACGCGTTTGATTAAGCAATTTTTCACTGGAGCTTTCTATGAAATCATTGAGAGTTGGAAAAGACTCATATACACCGTTCTGGATGCGTTTCGACCACAAGTCGATTTTTTTAATCATTGCTTCTATTTTATCTTCAACTTTAAATATATTTACAACAGTACCTTGCAGGCTCAAATTAAGTTCGTTCAATTTTGTAAAAATATCAGTCAAGTAAGCCACCTTAGCTAACCAGATAAAATCATTGAAACATTCGGTCAGTTCAAAATGCGCATCTATTAAAAACAATCGTATTTCATCTCGAAGCTCAAAAAGGCGAATGAGTACTTTCCCGCGGGACAACCAACGTACATCTGTATGTAATAATAAATGTGTATGTTGACTACCCATTTCCTCACACAAAATTTTAAAAACTCTGGAATTAAGTGGACGAGCCTTAATGAAATTGACAATTTTAACTACTTCGTCTAATGTTCTTTTCAAATCTGGTGACATATTTTTGGCTGCTAATGATTCTCTGTGAATGCAGCAATGATTCCAAACAACCTGAGGCGCAACATTTTTAATAAGAGCAATCAATCCAGTTCTTGTACCTGACATTGCACGAGCACCATCAGTGCAAATTCCAACACATTTTGGCCACTCTATTTCATTTTCGGTTATAAAATTATTCAAACTGTTAAATATGTCATTAGCTGTCGTTCGTGAAGGTAGTGAATCACAAAACAATACATCTTCTTGTATTTGATTTTCAAACTCATATCTAATGAAAGCTAACAAATTGGCATTATTAGTGACATCAGTACTTTCATCCAATTGTAATGAGTAATAGTGACTTTTGCGCACTCTCGATATTAATTCTTCTTTTATATTACATGACATGTCTTCAATCCTATTCTTAACCGTATCATTTGATAATGAAATCAAATTTATATCGTTTGCTGCTTTAGTTCCTAACATTATATTTGTAATTACTTTTGTAGCAGGAAGAATTAATTGCTCTGCTATATTATGCGGCTTTCCTGCTTTAGCAATAAGTAGAGCTACTTCATATGATGCCATTACTGCTTTCTTACTCATACCACCAGATCCCGTCTTTACCATCAATTTCTGACTTGAATTAAGTTCTTCTTTTTTCATTTTAAAAAATTCGATAGACTTACTAACATGCTCGCTGTGCTTTGTTTGTAAATGACGTCTGAGATTAGCAGGTTTCATACTTTCATTGGATAAACTTTCCTGACATAGAACGCAGACTGGTCTTTCCACATCATTGTTGCAAATATAAGTAAATCCAAATGATAAATAATCATCCGAATATTTTCTAGTTTTGCGTTTCTTGGTAGAGTTTGCTGTTGATGCCTCATCATCTGATTCTTTCCGTTTCTGTGTTGAACCAGTTTGTAGCCAACGATCCATTTTATGGAGTAATTTATTAACATTGAACTACAATAATATAAATATAATATAAATATAACGAATTATTATTTACTAGCTATGTTTTAATATGATTTTAAATGAATGTTTTAATATCATTTTAAATGAATGTTTTAAATCATTTTAATAAATGTTTTAAATCATTTTAAATAAATGATTTAATATCATTTTAAATGAATATTAATTTATATAATAAATATATTTCGTAATTTGATTCTAAAATATTATTAATTTCGTAATTTGATTCTAAAATATTATTAATTTCGTAATTTGATTCTAAAATATTATTAAAATAAATATTTTTTATTCATAAAACTAACTTATACTTACTCTCAAAAACAGCCTTTCTGGGAAATTGCAAAATGTGTTTAGTGTTTTTATAAAATAATGATCATGCAAATTACACTAAAAATTAAAAAAAATTATTAGCTATAATAAACTATTATTAGCTATAATTTAATTATAATTAATTAAATTAATAAAAATAATTTAAAGATACAACTCGTTGAGAAATGAACTTATAATTAACATTAATAAAAATAATTTAAAGATACAACTCGTTGAGAAATGAACTTATAATTAACATTTGCTTTAAAACTGTTTAAAACCCCAGAGTGGACGCTGACAATTTGGGTTTTTCCGGGTAAGACTGTCCCCTCCCCTGGTTTTCCCCAATAACAAAGTGAAAGAAAATTCCCTTATATGCCTCCCCTTCCGAGCCCCTAAGAGGGGTTATTTTAAAGGAACAATCGAAAAATGATTTTAAATGAATGAATGGATGAAAATTCAAATTTTATATATAGTTTTTTATATATGTTTATTTATTCACAAAAAATTAATTGACATAATTATCAATTTAATAAAATAAAATAGTATTATTAATAGTATTAAATTATAGCCGTAATTCTCTAGGAGGATATAGTTACACAATGAACTTTAAATATTTATATATGTATATATTTTTACGATGATTTTTTTCCGAGGACCGCGGACCCCCAGTAAAGGCTTCGCGGACCCCCAGGGGTCCGCGGACCACAGTTTAAGAACCACTGATTTAGATTATCCCAGTATAAAATATAAAAGATAAATAAAAAAAAATATTCTTATGTAATATATTGAAAAAATATTTTTATAAATTTATATAGAACTATATAATTTTATTTTTTTTTGTTATTTATTTAAATTAAAAAATATTTTAAATTAATATTAAATAGAATAAATACATATGGAATTTATATTATACGTATATAATTAAATGAAAAGAATGAAAAATTATTTTGTGACAATTTTACAATGATAATTGTGAGGAGGAGTTGAGAGGGTTGTAATTGGTTATCGAGTTATATAATAAATGATAATAAACCTCACCCCGAGGTTGAATTTTGACAGGAACAGCGCCGCTCGCCGAGCTCCCTGGCTATGCGTGCGCACTCACACACCAACACCGATAGACTGACTACCTCTCGAGCGGCTGGCTAAAAAAAGAGCCCCTGGCATTTAGGCAACCCGCTGCGCTAGTTTCCATATTTAAAATTTTCATATTTAAAGTACCTGGATTATCCAGCAGCCGCTCAGAAGTTTAAAAATGTATACTTTACTAACTGTTTTAATAATATTAATTAATTTTAATAATATTCTTTAATTTGAATTAGAAAATTGATTGAGTATATTGATTTATATTATGATTATACTCTCTTCTGGTATTTTTATCTTAATATATAATTAAATAATAATTATTATTTATATATGTACAATCTATATATTTATTGAATAAACCATAAATTAATATTTATAATAATACATTTAATAAGAATTCATTTGATGTCTATTTCAATTCGAAGACACTGTTCATGTCATGCTTAATCAATTAGCTGGATTATTAAAATTTATAAACTTTATATTAATTTTAATCTCAATTTAAATTATCTAATTTATCATAAAAATTTCATTCAATTAATGTCATTTTATCATATTTATTAAATTTTTTATATGAATTAAGAAAGTTATACACATTTATTTTAAATATATATCATTTTAAAAAATAAATTATGTTTAAATAAGATGAGATATGTAAAAATCTACCCATGTGAAATTTGGTGTGAAAACAATATCTTCCCTTCCTATCGTTGGTCACTAATAAAATAATTAAGGTTTTTTTTAGAGAAATATTGATATAACATCTCTTCAAATAGACTTAATAGGTTTTTTTAATATTAATTTATTAGATTGAATATTATTTGACCAATTATAAAATTTTGCAATTAATTCTAATAAACTAAAAAATGTATAAAATTCTATTCATATGAGAGCATATTAATCGTTCGTTTATATATTTTATATTTCAAATTGATATATTTATTTTATTTCAAATATAGATTTTTAAATAATATGGGGATTTTTGATATTGTAATAATATTATTTACTAAAATGTATTTATTCCTTCAGAATAATTTATTATCATCGTGAATTTTTATTGGAATTAAGAAACCACTAAATTAGTTAGAGAGAAAAACAGCCTTTTTTTATTAAAGGTGTATTATATATATTTCCTAAACTAGGTTGAATTTATTACGACGATATCAGGTTCATTTACTCTAATGTAATTTAAGTGTCGATTTAGGAGAGCGTTTTTTCTCTTCTTCATCTGCTACACGCAATTTCTTTTGGTAAATCCTGACACTCAGGGCGAATCACGTTTTATTGTACGAGACAGGCAAACAAAGCCGATCGACCGAAACCTTAGAAGTCGACAAAACCAAGTGTTCTGTTGCAGATAAGCAGTGAGGGTGGGTTAGTCTTGAAGAGTAGCGAGGATGAAGATATCCCATCCCCACACACACATATGATACTAATCTATATATATAAAAAAAGGTTTTTGTCTGCACATTGCTCAGAATTTAAAAATTTTTGCATAACTTCGCGTTTCATGACCTCTAGAATCCAAAAGTGACTTTAGAATTTTTCACGTCTGTCTGTCTGTCTGTCCGGAAAATTACTATTTTATAGACTCAGAATTGGCTGAACCGATTTCTTTGAAATTACATCACAATATTCTTATATACCTCTAGAGTAACATAGGCTATAAATTTTATTAATATCTTATCAATAACCGCAGAAATTAATTTTTTAAAGTTTATATAATTCTCCGTGTTGTTCATTCAAGAGCAGCTCGCGGCTCACTGTCGGCCTAGCGGAATCATTTCAAACAATGAATTATCATAGCGACTCCCAATCGAAGAATTATTATAATATTTCCCTTTTTATTTTAAATTCTAATATACAAATATCAATTCAATTAAATAATTTATTCTAAAAGTTCTCAATTTAATTAAAATATTTATTAGATCATATTTTTATCTTAAATTATTTTTTATTTAATTGAATATTTCTTCTTTTCTATAATATATATATAATAATATATAAATTTTATCATTGAATAATAAAAAAAAATATTATTTAACCTGAATTAAAATGACTGAATTATATTATCTTTGTTTTTTATTTTAATTTAATTACTCTATTATTAATTAACTATATATATATATATATATATTATATAAAAATTAAAATATGATGATATAAAGTTGTTTTAAATTTTTGACATTTTTAAATTGGGTATATTTTTTAAATTTATTAAAATGTCTTTTTTATTTATTATGTTTAAAAGATTCATTTTTATTATGTGATATTAATAAAAAATAACGATGCTCTGTGCAAGTCGAATCATGTTGCACATAATTAAATAACAATTGCCAAACAAAGAATATAATATTTTTTTAAATTCTTATATTTAAATATCATTTCAATTAAATAATTTATTCTAAAAGGTCTCATTTTAATTAATTTAATAAAATATTTAAATCACCATTCAATTTTTTATTAATAGGCTTCTTTTTTTATTTTTAATTTTTAATAAATTCTCTTTTTTTGATATGATATTAATAAAAAATAATATTAAATTGTATATCTATATATATAAAAAAAGGTTTTTGTCTGCACATTGCTCAGAATTTAAAAATTTTTGCATATCTTCGCGTTTCATGACCTCTAGAATCCAAAAGTGACTTTAGAATTTTTCATGTCTGTCTGTCTGTCTGTCTGTCTGTCTGTCGGTCTGTCTGTCCGGAAAATTACTATTTTATAGACTCAGAATTGGCTGAACCGATTTCTTTGAAATTACATCACAATATTCTTATATACCTCTAGAGTAACATAGGCTATAAATTTTATTAATATATTATCAATAACCGCAGAAATTAATTTTTTAAAGTTTATATAATTCACCGTGTTGTTCATTCAAGAGCAGCTCGCGGCTCACTGTCGGCCTAGCGGAATTATTTCAAACAATGAATTATCATAGCGATTCCCAATAAAAGAATTATTATAATATTTCCCTTTTTATTTTAAATTCTAATATTTAAATATCAATTCAATTAAATCATTTATTCTAAAAGTTCCCATTTTCATTAATTTAATAAAATATTTAGATCATATTTATATTAACTTAATTTTTATTTATTCTTTCTATATATTTGAATATTTCTTCTTTTCTATATGAAAGTGAAAGGTTAAAAAATCTCGCTAAGAACATTCAATATTTCTATACACAAATTATTCAGAGTATTGGCAAAGCGTATAACTCACAATCAGTGTAAATTGAAATTTATATAAATTAACAAAGTGAAAATTTTTATTTGTTTAAATTTTATTACAATGAATCAAAAAAAATTAAATATATAGATCACATGATTAAGAGAATCAAGAAACTTGAGGGAAATAACTGTTGGACGGAGGTCGGACATGACAGAAAAACTGTAAGCGAAATCTTCATATTGCGACTAATATAATTTTCAAATCCCCTAGCACCACAGAATTAGATAAGTTTCTTTTAAGGGAGGAAAATAACTATGATCTAAAAAAATTAATAAATGAACTTAATAATAAAAAAACAAATAAATCAATTAATTTAAATTAATACTATTAATGAATGTATATATTGGTAATTTATCTATAGTTTTATACCGCGTTAATTTTTATAAATTGTCTCAAGTATCTATTTTTGCATTTTCTCAAGTTTTATTATAATTAAAAATATTCAATAATAATCTAGCAATGAAAATAAAATATCAAAATGTAATGATCAAGAAATATTACTCTATTTCACTATTATAACATAGAAAATACTTAAGAACCATAAGCGGAGGAAATATTAGGAGATATCATTGCGGGTTCAGGCCAAATCGATCAACATTAATTAAGATATTTTCATTATGACAGATATTAGGAAAAAAACTGCGAATTCAATATTTCTGTTCACTAATTATTTGTAGACTTTAGTAAAACATACACATGATTCAATATAGATCAGCATAAACTTTTTCAAATTTTGATATTCAAATTTGTCTTGAAGGTAGTAAAGAAAGAATAAGATGCGGAAATCAATTGTAAAATGTTAGGTTACCCAGACGACTTAAATATAATAGGAGATTAGGAAATTGCAATTGCAGATAGCGAGGAAAAATTAATGGAGGTTTGAAATTAATAGTGATAAGAAAAAATATTTAGTAACAAAGAGGAAGAGTATTAACATACAAAATCTTAAGATACAAAATGTAGAATTTGAATATGTAGAAAAATTGAATGTAATCACGAAGGATAATAATATTTGAGAAGAATTTAAATCGGGGTTGCAATCGGGAAACGACTTGTTATCTTGCAATAAAGAGGCTTATCTCTTCAAAATTATTATCAAAGGAAATATATAAAAAAATTATTTTGCCTGTTGCATTATATGGGTGGGAGGCATGGTCTATGACCCTGGGAGATGAGAGTAGATTCAGAGTATTTGAGAATAGGATTCTTCCCTGCATTTATTGGCCAAAGAAAGATGAGGTCACCGGGGAATGGGGGAGACAGCATAACAAGAAATTGCATGGTCTCTCTGCATCTTCAGAAATAGTTAGGGTTATAAAAGGGAAAAAGCTGCGATAGGCAGGGCACGTGGCTAGAATGGGAGAGGAAAAAGATATTGGTGGGGAGACCGATTGGAAAACGTCCGCTTGGAAAACCAATGACGCGTAGGAAGGGACGTAAGAGAGATGGGACAAGGGCTTAGGATAGGGACAATTGGAGAAATGTGGTTGTTGCGGCCAAGAACTTTCGAGTATCTTTGAGCCACATAGATAGATAGATATAACATATACAATAATAATAATATATATAATTAATTTACTGATTAAATTAAAATAGATTTTTTAAATAAGAACACAAAAAGAAATGAATGTTTTATGTAATATACGGATTGAAACAAAATGGATGAAAACCTTTTACTACTTTCAACCAAATACTATGTACCACCCGGGGGTACAGGGGGCGGAGCCCCCGTCTAGGTGTGAAGAGCGCCGAAGGCGCTCTGAGCAGCTAGTATAAATATAAAAATTAGAATATTTGAATTTTTTTAAATTTTAACACATGTAATCAATCATATGCATTAAGAATGGAAAATTTTTAAAATCAACTTGCTATTAAATTCAGAAAAAAAATACTGATATATAGAATATATAGACTATTCGAATATAATTTAAAACTCTTTCTCTCCTTCTATTTTAAATTAAAAAAACGGAGTTTTAAGAAATTTAGATGCCATATGCAACATGGGTGGGTAAATGAATTGGGCTGGAAGAGGAGGCAATTTATAATTTTCTTCTAATTCAGATTTAGGACAAATCGTACAACATTATATCAAATCTCGCTAAGAACATTCAATATTTTTGTACACAAAATATTCAGAATATTGGCTAAGCGTATCACTCACAATCAGTTAATATTGAAATTTATATAAATTAACAAAGTAAAAATTTTTATTTGTTTAAATTTTATTATAATGAATCAAAAAAAATTAAATATATAGATCACATGATTAAGAGAAGCAAAAAACTTAACAGAAAATAACTGTTGGATGGAGGTCGGACATGACAGAAACTGTAAGCGAAATCTTCATATTGCGACGAATAATTTTCAAATCCCCTAGCACCACAGAATTTAAGTTTCTTTTAAGGAAAATAACTATGATCTAAAAAAATTAATAAATGAACTTAATAATAAAAAAAACAAATAAATCAATTAATTTAAATTAATACTATTAATGAATGTATATATTGGTCATTTATCTATAGTTTTATACCGTTAATTTTTATAAATTGTCTCAAGTCTCTATTTTTGCATTTTCTCAAGTTTCATTATAATTAAAAATATTCAATAATAATCTAGCAATGAAAATAAAATACCAAAATGTAATGATCAAGAAATATTATACTCTATTATAACATATACAATACTTATAAACTATAGGCGGAGGAAATATTAGGAGATATCATTGCGGGTTCAGGCCAAATCGACCAACATTAATTAAGATATTTTCATTATGACAGATATTAGGAACAAAACCGCGAATTCAATATTTCTGTTCACTAATTATTTGTAGACTTTAGTAAAACATACGCATAACTCAATAGATCCGGATAAACTTTTTCAAATTTTCAATCTTCAAATTTCTCTTGAAGGTAGTAAAGAAAGAATAAGATGCGGAAATCAATTGTAAAATATTAGGTTACTCAGACGACTTAAATATAATAGGAGATTCGGCAATTGCAATTACAGATAGCGAGGAAAATTTAATGGAGGTTTGAAATTAATAGTGATAAGAAAAAATATTTAGTAACAAAGAGGAAGAGTATTAACATACAAAATCTTAAGATACAAAATGTAGAATTTGAATATGTAGAAAAATTGAATGTAATCACGAAGGATAATAATATTTGAGAAGAATTTAAATCGGGGTTGCAATCGGGAAACGCCTGTTATCTGCAATAAAGAGGCTTATCTCTTCAAAATTATTATCAAAGGGAATATATAAAAAGATTATTTTGCCTGTTGCATTATATGGGTGGGAGGCATGGTCTATGACCCTTGGAGATGAGAGTAGATTCAGAGTATTTGAGAATAGGATTCTTCCCTGCATTTATTGGCCAAAGAAAGATGAGGTCACCAGGTATGAGGGAGACTGTATAACAAGAAATTGCATGGCCTCTCTGCATCTTCAGAAATAGTTAGGGTTATAAAAGGGAAAAAGCTGCGATAGGCAGGGCACGTGGCAAGAATGGGAGAGGAAAAAGATATTGGTGGGAAGACCGATTGGAAAACGTCCGCTTGGAAAACCAATGACGCGTAGGAAGGGACGTAAGAGAGATGGGACAAGGGCTTAGGATAGGGACAATTGGAGAAATGTGGTTGTTGCGGCCAAGAACTTTCGAGTATCTTTGAGCCACATAGATAGATAGATATAACATATACAATAATAATAATATATATAATTAATTTACTGATTAAATTAAAATAGATTTTTTAAATAAGAACACAAAAAGAAATGAATGTTTTATGTAATATACGGATTGAAACAAAATGGATGAAAACCTTTTAATACTTTCAACCACCAAATACTATGTACAACTCGGGGGTACAGGGGGCGGAGCCCCCGTCTAGGTGTGAAGAGCGCCGAAGGCGCTCTGAGCAGCTAGTAACTATCTAAGAATGGAAGATTATTAAATTCTTCGATTGAATGCTCCCCTTATCTCACCAAAATTTAATTATATTGTTTACCATCTGTTTCTTCCTTTTCATTTTCAAAATAGTTCTTTGCATTTTATATTCAATCTTCTTACTTTACTTTTCTTAATAATTACACTTATTATCAACATTTTAGAAACCAATTAGAAATAAGATTTATTAGAAAAAAATAATAAGTATTTTATTTAAATTAAAAATATTTTTAAAAACAATAAATAAATAACAGGTATACTTTGATTATATTATTTAAGTAATTATACAGATTAGCGTTTCGGCCACTTTAGATATCAATGAAATTTTATCAATAGAGCTAGAGCTTAGATTCTGATTGGTTTAGTCAGCAAATCAACGACAATTTTAATTTTAAAATATATATTGTATACCAGGGGTCTGCAATTTTTTCAAGTGCCCGCATTCAAATTACTAATTGTAAGTATTAAATTTAAAAAAAAAAGGTAAAATGTTTTTGCGTTTAGACTCGTAAACATTTTCGATTTTTTTCAATTTTTCCAATATGGTTCTAAAAAAGGTAAATGTTTCTAAGTAATATTATCATTATTTCAGAAATGTGCACGACTATTGAAAAAGGTTACCGACCCCTGTTGTATACCATATATATATATATATATATATATATATATATTTGGTTATCAATGATAACAATTAATTTTGTATATTTATTTTTAAAAAAAATAACTAAATAACAGGTATACTTTGATTATATTATTTATTTAAGTAATTATACATAATTGTAAGATTACTCTTTTCGATCGGAACTTTAAAAAATTATTTTTTACGATTAGTGAATAATTCTTTAAAAATAATGCAGGATTATCCTGAGATAATAATAAATTGGCTGGGTCGATTATTATAAATAACCTCCATTCTACTATTATTATTTTTATATATGCTTATATTTGTATATAACAAATTGATCATCAATCAATTTCATTTTATGAAAACTCAAAAATTATTTTTTGCAATAAAATCCTTGATAAGAATCATTGAAATAAAACCTCGCGTTGTTCATCCGATGTATACTCCACTTTAGAGAATCTGTTCAAACATTTTTAATAATAAATATTAAGTAATTATATTGAATGGTCATCCAGTCATATGGATTTGGATAAATCTTTGTCAGTTTGCCAAATTAGCTTATTTTAAACCTCGAAATATGATGACATTAAGTAATGTTTTATTGTCTAATTCACTAATTATTTAATTATTCCTAATTTTAGGTTTTTTTCGGTTCGGTTCGGATATAGGGAAATTATTTAATTAATTTTTTAATTTTTCTATATCAAATCTGAAAATTAGTGGTGCCCTCTGATGGTTAAATTAATACAACATGGTAGCTAAATAGAATATCAATGGATATATATGCAAACTTTAATCCTTTTTATCTCGTAAACTAGAAGCGACTCAAAAAAATTTCATAAGAAAAGTTTATTTGGAATTAAAAAAGGAACCCACTGATAAAGTTCTATTCAAATCAATTACTGGATGACCATTCAATATAATTACCAAATATTAATATGTATTGTTGCAATTCCCACATTAAATTAGCGCATAAAGTTCAGAAAAGCCATCTATATCGACACCCAAGCGGAGTATTCATGGACAGAGAGTCTTGCTGTGGTCTTGCAACGGTAACTATTGGACCTAACTATTAAAAAAATTCCTAAGCTAAATTCAATTTATTCACCATACTTCAAGATACTTCAAGAGTGATTCAATTAAATTAATCAATTTTAAAATATTGAATAATTAGTTTATATATATCAGTATATTATTGTTTAAAAAATAAAAATTATAGAATTAATTATAAGTATAAAGTGAGATTTTTATTTTAAGCAAAACATTTCTATTTTTTTTTATATTTATGAAAATCTTTGAAAGGACAAGTATGAAAAAAGTTTTAGTTTAATCTAGGAGTTCTATGGCTTGGATACGATAAGTGTGAAAAAGCGTTGGGCATATGAATGGTACGTAAGGGTGAGAAGGAACAATTAGCACCACGTAGGGCGTAGAATACTATTTAAAGCTAATTAATGTTTATCCTTATCTATATTACATTCGTATCCAACGGGGAATATTCTCTCCCTCCCCATCACACTCTTCCATCCCCTCCTCCAAACCAAAAGCACAACTAAAACACTAATAAAATAGACAAACCAGCATCCCATTAATAAACGAGCAAAATGTAATCAAGTAGCAAAAAAGAAAAAAAGATGGAGACAATCTTCAGTGGACTTTAAAATAACATTTCTTCTTTCTTCCTTTTTTTAAGAAAAAAAACAAAACAAGCATTTATAAATTAATGAAAACATCCCATTTTTAACTTGGAAAAAAAATAACAGAAAGAAGAAAAAAGTTGTTTTAAAACTAAAACTTCGAACTTTAATTACAATCAAATTAATTAAACAACTTTTCTTCTTACTATACTAAATTATTCATATTTATTTCAAGAAATATATATTAATTTAAATGACTTTAGAGAAAAATTTTAAAAGAGGTAAAAACATGAGTTTGAATAAAAAGATAAATATAAAAATTCAATCATCTTTTTTATCATCTCAATTTAGAATGCATAAAATAAAAGAAAAACTTTGAATAAATAGAAAATAATAAAATATATTTATCAAAAAAATGAAGATTAATCTCTATACTTTATTAATTAAATCTTTTATCTTTTAATTTCAATTTTATTAAGAAAATCTATACTTTACAGTTGTTAGTTTTACAAAAAAAAAAAATACTTTAGCGACATATATTTTTCAATATAGTCCTCCCTAATTGTCCTTTTTGATTTTATAATTCTAACTAAATATTTATAAGATCGTACAATTATTCATCTCCGCAATATTCTAATATCAAATTATTAATTTATGATCTGTTAATAAAGTGAAAAAATTTCAATTTTAAAAAAACATGATCTACTAATGAAGGGCATGAGCCACAATTCATAACTCTTACACTTCAAAATAATGGATGTTAAACTCTACCTATTCTATTTACAAAGTAAAAAGTAAAATAATATAAAAATGTTAAGGGAACAAGATGAATTTTAAAAGAAACGAAGACCTTAGGGACTTTACTCTCTGAAGTTGATATCTTCTTGCTCCATTGGGATTTTGTAGAAATGCACACATTACATGTAAATTATATATACCATCCATCTATCCTTGTCTATTAAATAACAAGATGGATAGGGTTATTTTTTTATTTAAATCACACATTTATTTTAAGATACAAGATACAAGAGAGATGATAATAGAATCGAAATTTGGAAAAAATGAACTTAAAAAATCGACCATTTCAACATAAGTTCCAATATCCCTCAATATAAACATAAATCAGGTTTTTGAATTGAAGAATCTTTTCTTAATTAAAATAATTAATAACAAGTGTCAATAGATATCCAAATTAATGTATGATAATAATCCAAGCTGGCTTTGGAAAAATATACATTTTTATATGAATATTATTATTATTATTATTATTATTTTCCTCAGAAATCCTCAACACTCTCTAGTGTCAGTTAATTCTTTTTTGAGAACTAGGCTCACGGTTGCGATGGAGAGGGAATTCACCCTAACCCACAACAACCTTTATATATTTCCTTTATGGCATTAGGACTTTTCTAAGAATATAACACGTTTGTAGAATAACTGCTTTCTGGATAATGATGGAAAGTTTATCCGATAGTCCTAATACCTTTAAATTATCTTTAAATTTCACTGGAGATACTCCCTCTACCGACATCACTATTGGAACTATCTTCACACTTGTCAGCTTCCACAGAGATTTCAGCTCCATAGCAAGGTTTTGATATTTGTAATATTTCTCCTTCTCGGTTTTTGAGACGTTGTGGGACAAAGGGATGCCCACCTCTATTATTGTTGCCTTTTTCTCTTTTTTATCAATCAACAGAAGGTCAGGGCGATTGTAATCAATAGATTTATCGGTTATTATGGGACAATCCCAGTACAGCACATAGGAATCGGATTCTAAGACCGTGGGAGGTGAGTATTTGTAATAGGGTTCCGGGATAGTAATAAGGTTGCACTTAAGGGAAATTTGTATGTGGAGGATTTTTGCCACTTGGTTATGTCTACAAGTGTAGACATTATCCGCTAGAGCACTGCAACCACCAGTTAGATGTTCTACTGTTTCCCCAGGTTTCCCACATCTCCTACATCGATCAACTACGTTCAACTTGAGGATGTTTTTCTCATAATTACGCGTCCTGATTGTCTTGTCTTGAATTGCTGTGATAAATCCCTCTGTTGGCGGGAATAGGTAGCCCTTTTCAAACATTGATAGTGATGTCTCCCTATCGACATTGGGGTCACTCAATTGAGTGGGATATTTTCCATGGAGTATTTTATCTCTCCAGGATGTTATGAGGCTCTCATATGGTTCAACTACATCGTCTATTACCTGTTGCTTTAGTTGGAGTGGGGTAAATTTGTCTATTTTTACTAATCTATCGATCTTAGGATTAGCATGACATTGGAAATAGGAGCGCATCATTCTAATTTGCTTTTTGCATAGTTGCGAGATGTTTAATAGACCACGGCCACCATCTCTCCGAGCGAGATAAAGGCGTTCGATTGCTGACTTAGGGTGATGACAATTGAATTTATATAACATTCGGCGAGTTAATCGGTCTAATTCATCCAAGTCCGCTTTGCTCCACTTAATTATGCCAAATGAGTAGGTAAGCAAAGGTACTGCCCAAGTATTGATCGCCTTAAACATATTTTTTGAATTCAACTTTGAGTTCAATAGCTTGGTCAGCCTAGACTTATATTTGGTGGTAAGCTCATTCTTCATAACTGTATGACTTATATTAAGGTTTTGTTGCATACCTAGATATCTGTATAGCTCTTCAGGTGTTAGTTGAGATATACCATGTATTATTAGATTTGAATGAGTTATCTTACCTCTAGCCACGTGAAGCATCGCGCACTTATCCATTCCAAAGTTCATTTTTATGTCATCACTGAACAATTTAGTGGTGTTAATTAATGTTGCCAATTCTCGCTCTGACTCACCATACAACTTGAGGTCGTCCATGTATAGAAGATGGCTATATTTCATTTTATCCTTTTTTTTCAATCTAAAACCTACTTCGGTTCTATTTAGTAGGGTAGATAGAGGGTTAAGCGCCAAACAAAACCACATTGGGCTCAAAGAATCTCCTTGAAATATCCCTTTTTTATTGAAACTTCTCAGATATCATGGCCATTTATTTTTAAATTAGTCCTCCAACCATTCATTAAATAGGAAAGAAGGTGGATTATACTTTTATTTATTTTGTAAATTTCAAGAGATTTCAACAGCCAATTATGAGGGATGGAGTCGAAAGCCTTTGAATAATCAATGTAGCATGTGGATATATTTCTTTTATTTTGGCAAGCTTGTTTCATAATAATTGAATCTAGTATGAGTTGTTCCTTACATCCAAGGCTACCCTTTACGCAACCCTTCTGTTCAAAAGCAATGATGTTGTTTTGCTCACAATGTATATATATTTTTTCATTGATTAAGGCAGTGAACAGCTTATAAAATACTGAAAGACAGGTTACTGGTCTATAATTTTTTGGGTCCAGAGGGTTTCCTTTTTTAAATAGGAGGTAGGTGATACCTTTTGTTAGAAATGGAGGCAAACTATTGGGGTTTTTAACAGCGTCAGAATAGATTTTAGCCAAAGATTCATGTATACATGGAAATCTTTTAAGCCAAAAATTTTGGATTCCATCAGGCCCTGCTGACTTCCAGTTGATCGTCTTTTGAAGGATAGTCCTGACATCATTTTCCGAGAATACGACAGGTGACATTTCCGACACATCCCGATTGATCCCAATAACATCATCAATCCATGCCGCCCCGAGATCAGCCCGAGCCGACCGCGACCAAATAGACTCCCAATAGTCTCTACAACCTTCAAGATCCATCTCGGTATAAGACTGTTCGCTTGAGTTTTTATTAAGTGATCGATAAAACTGTTTTTCATTGAAACTGAAGATCTTATTTTGTTTCTTACGTTTATCGCATTCATTGTACCTTCTAAGTCTGGCACCTTTTGCTTTTGCTTGTTGTCGCAGTTCATCACGGTAGTTATTCAATATATTGAAAAGATCCGGGGTGTTTTGATTAATATTTAAGTTTTTCATAATAGCCTCAACTTTTCTTTTTACTTTAGGTGATGTCCCTCCTTTTAAGTATTGAGCAATTAGATCTGATTTAGCCCTAAATTTATCAATACTCTTTTGTAGACGTATTTTCCAGGACGGTTCTTTTAATATATTTTGTTGCTTAACGTGGCTACTTAAAGGTGGGAGTAATTGTTGATTATTCAGTTGGTATACCGTGGCTGCTGCAACGTAAACACCCAAATGGACTCTTTCAAAATTTAAATTTTCTTGGATGTATTTACTCAAAACTTCATTTGTTTTGAGGATCGAACTTACTGTGTTTTTAGCAAAAGCCAATTTAGGAAATCTTGGTCGCTTAGACGGCTCAGTACCCTCGTAAAAGGCTAGAAGGCTGTAGAAGAGTTGATATGTATCGACGTCCCCCGATTGGTTACTGCAGTTACTTCCCGGAGATGAACTATTAGGAGAGGTGCAAGAGATATTGACTGACATTTCAGATTCAGTCTCTTTTTGCGTTAACAATTTCCCCACATTTCTTCGGATTACCTCTAGTTCCTCGTTGCTAAGATATTTATTTTTTATTATAGCATTTCTCCTATCCGCAACATTTTGTTCAGATAATTTGAGTTCCGGATGTAATTTTGTAAATTCAGAGTGAAGTTTATATCTCCAGCCTATTATTATTATTATTATTATTATTATTAATATTAATTATTGATTATATGATTTTAAAAAAAATATTATATTATTTTTCATAAATTTACAATTATTATAAATTTTTTCTTTAAATATACATATATATTATTAAAAATAAAATTATCTTTAAAATTTGATTTTCTGGATTCACTGTTTTTATGTGTTATCATAGGGATCCTCAACGGGTCCAGGAGGCTCAGGAGCTATTGTGGGTCGATAGGGAAATTTCTTCTTGTAATTACTATAAAAGTAAAGAATTTCTTATAGAAATAAAAATTAAATAAAAAAGTATATAGAAACATTTGCCAACCGACCCTGCTAGTCCCCAGTATAGTACAATTATTAAAGTTCTATTTGCACTTTTATATATTTATAGGTATAATCGCCCATGTTTTAAGGATTTTTTTTAAGGAATTTCCCATTGGAATTATTTTTATAAAATTTTCAATAAATATAAATTATCATTTAATTTAAATAGTTTTTTTTTTGATTGAGTTATTTTTTTTTGTCAATTAATATTATCCAATAATTTTCAATAAAATATTTGATAATATTTATTAGCTATATTATCGTAAATGCAAAAACTATGAAATTTATTATTAATCAAAATTTTACCTGATATCAAAAACATTATTAAAGTCAACATGAACCGTCACATTAATGTTTTTAGTCAGGAATGCCTATTTTCATTTTTGAGATAATTAATTTATAAAATATTCAATTGTAAGTTTTGTTAAAAAATAATGTATTAGCTCTACTACTATTAATATTATTAAAATGTATATTTTGTTATAAAATTGTTAAAAATATACTCTATAAAATGTTATATATATATATATATTCAGGGTCCGCCATGTAACATTTATTTTTTAAATGCAATAAAACAAAAACGGTTGGATGAATTTTCAAATTTATTTTTTCATAGTGAAGTATAGACCTTCCGATTATTTATAAAATACTATTTCATTCAAAGGCTGCCTCGGCTGGGCCTGGAATCAGCTTGAAGAAGACGCCGATTTTGGCAAGAAAATCTTTTCGGATGAGGCGCATTTCCATATTTGCGGATACGTCAACAAACAAAATTCCCGCACCTGGGGGACTGAAATATTAATAAAGTTTATAATGTTTAAATGGGGTCGGCGTAAACAAAAGGTTGGGAATCCCTGATTGAACACTTGAAATTATTGTTTACATTTTTTATAATTGTGGCTTCAGGAATATCCTAATGAAATCCTCTAATATTTGCCTATTAATAAATTTTAATTTATTATTATTAAAAAAATTAAAATTTAAATTTTGGCCATTCCCGATTGGATCAACTTTTAAGATAAGTTAGCTTTTCTAACACATTTATTTGCCCAACTAAACAAATTAAATAAAAGTATACAAAGAACAGAATAAAATGCTCTCTTCTACTCACAAGTTATTCACCAGTGGAAGAATAATAATACATATTAATAATCTTATTCATTTTGGATAAAATTTAAAAATGTCTTTCTGACATTTGTTTAAAAATCTCTATCTCTTACTTGTGTGAAGTAGGATTTTCAGCTTTGAACAAAAGTAAACACTAGTAAAGATAACGACTAAAATCAGTGGAAAAGGAATTAAGACTTAGCCTGGCATTGATAAATCCATGAATAAAAAATTTTATTCCGTACATCACTCACCCATCGCATTAAAAATTAAAATTTTTATTTAAATATTAGTATCTTAGTTATGCACATAATCTTATTATAAAAATTTATAAACTTACCATACTTAAAACAAATTAAAAGAGTATTATGTTTTGTTGTTTAAAAATATAATATAATATTTATCAATTATATAACCATTCTATACAGTAGCATTTGTGCTTTTAATTATTCTTAAAATTTTAGATTTTATAAAATGTCTACAAATAGTTTGAGAATTACTTTAATAGATAACAAATACGTCAAAATAGAGAAAATAAAATATAAACCTGACCCAAATTTTTATAGTTATTCAATTTTAAAAATATTTCAAACTGTTTGTAACATATAAACTTTATAATTAAATTTGCAAATAGGAAAATTAATAAAGATTACAAAATCATTGTTTGCGCATGGCTCCATTGGTTGGCAAATTTTAAATTTGCCACCCCTTCCTTCATAATTTTTAATTTAAAAAAAAAAATTATATTGTATATATATTATTAATAGATATTTATGTAAACAAAATATGAAAAAGAAAATCTGATTTAATTATTCTAATTTTTTAAAAATAAAAATAAGGGATGCAAAAGGAATTTTCCAGTGTTGGCACTTCCGAATCGTACCCCCACTCTTTGTTTTTGAAGTTTACCTAAGACAACAATATCCAACTCTCATTCTCATTCTATCACCATCCGTTCTGGATCCGTTCACCACTATGCAAGATTGAGCCTCCATTATTTATTGGAGAAATGTGTAGTGTTTTTATATATATCAAATTTAAAATTAATTCATATATCTGCAAATCCTAATTTGGATTTGCATTACAAGCGGATGAGTCTTTTGCATCATTATAATCAATTATTTTCCATATCATGTTATTTTTTGTTCTCTACTTTAATTAAATCATATATTTTTATCTTAAAATTAAAATCAAAATTCGATTGCCTTTTCTATTTCTTTACCACCCTTTCAATCTAATTTCTTTCATTTAGATAAATTTTTATTATATTATTTATTTGCTAGGTACCTTCCAGTCTTCCTCTCAAAGAAGTCCGATTAGCCTTATCCAATCCTCATTCCATTAATTTTGCATATTTTCTAAAAAATATTGCTGGCGACACACATGGTCATTCATTTATTCCTTGACTTTAATTCAATACTTATCCCTTGCTAATTAAATTCATATTATTATCATTTACAAAATTTTCCCAAACCATTTAATAAACCTAGGCGAATGCCCTTTCTATTTCTTCACACTCTGGCCTTTTCAATCAGTTTTTAATGTATTCTAATGGTTTGTTTTTGAAGGGGAGGGGGTTAGGGAGGTTGTTTATAATTAAATAAAAAAAAGGGAAAGAATTAAATTAATAAGAAAAAATATAGAAATTAAATTTTGTAAAGAAAATAATTGTTTGTTTGAATTTAAATTGAATCTATTAATGAGTTGAAAAGAATTTATAATGTTAATTATTAATTAAAGAATTGTATTTGTGATGAAAGGAAACAACTGATCAAGATGTAAACCAGAGATGGGCATTAAGTCGATCGCGATCGACTGGTGGACCGCCGAGTCATTTTAAAGTGATCGCCTTTACTCAATGCCTTTTTTACTTAAACTACTCCTTAGCATATAAAAAATTCCATTACTCGGGGAAGAAATAACCAAAAATATAAACGAATTGTTTTCTATAACTATTGAGGAAGATGAAGTTCTTCTTCTTCAAAATGACATAATTTTAAAAGCACATAATTCAGATCCTACAAATATTTTTTGGAATTTAATGGACGAATTTAAAAGGTCTCGCATTAAATTTAACATCGTTCTCTGGCTCTACCTACCTATGTGAATCTGCATTTTCTACGATGAATATAATTAAATCAAAATATCGCTCCCGTCTTACAGACAATCACCTCGAATGCAGTACAAGACTGGCAGTTAGTAATTATACACCAAGATTTACTAAATTAGCAGAGGATATGCAGTGTAAATCTTCTAATGCGGACAATTTCACATGACTTTATCTTAAATAATAATTCGAATCAGAATATTTCTTATGAACTTGATATTTTTATACTTTTATAATCGTTAAATTTTGTTTGAAAATATATACCTAAGTTCCTTTCTTATTCTATTTTTTTAGTTACCTATGTACATTTATACCACATTGTTTATTATTATTATTTTAATAAATATCTGGTGGACCGACTTATTGTAAAAAAATTAGAAGTAGACCGCATCCTAAAAAAGTTTGCCCATCTCTGATGTAAACAAAAGGTAGATAGGTAGGGAGTGGAGGGGGAAGTGTGTCATGGCGATGCGCGGACTTATGTGCGCACTGACCCTCGTTTGTGTGATTGAAGAGGGGAAAGAGGGGAGTAAGGGAGAGATGGAGATTCAATTAAAATAGAGGTTTTGGTCCATGTTGTAAGTTAGCAATCAGATAACTAAGATCCAACGTGGAATGAGAGATAGAGAAAGCTGTAGGAATAATACAACTAATAGATACAAAAGAGAATAATAAAAATTAAGTTTATTTGTTTCCAATTTAAAAGAAAAAATTGCAACTAGAATTTATTTTACTAGATTTAAATCTTTTATAATCGACAGGAAGTAATTTAAATAATACAACATTAATATTAAGGTAATTAAGACTTGGATAACGTAAAGAAAGGGAAAGAATAAAATAATTTATAGATTCTTATCCATGTTGTGTTGTATGCGTTCTTTCTTCAGCGTAGATTTAGTTCCAATTGAGTTCCAATTTGTTATAAAGACCAAGACATCCTTCTTTGAGGGGCTTTCTGGAGTTTCTTCTAATTTTTAAGAGAATTATTTAATCTTTTAATAATTATTTTTGTTGTGGATACGTTCAAATATATAAGGGAATGACTGAACTTTGAAAGGTGGTAATTACTTGGCGCTATGTCCAGGCTATATGGTAGATGTGATAAATCCTCCCATCCGAACTCCCATAGCTTCTGACGAGTCATCAACGAAGTGTGTGGTCTGGCGTTGTCCTGGTGGAACACTACACCAGTGGTTCTTAAACTGTGGTCCGCGGACCCCTGGGGGTCCGCGGTCCTCGGAAAAAAATCATCGTAAAAATATATACATATATAAATATTTAAAGTTCATTGTGTAACTATATCCTCCTAGAGAATTACGGCTATAATTTAATACTATTAATAATACTATTTTATTTTATTAAATTGATAATTATGTCAATTAATTTTTTGTGAATAAATAAACATATATAAAAAACTATATATAAAATTTGAATTTTCATCCATTCATTCATTTAAAATCATTTTTCGATTGTTCCTTTAAAATAACCCCTCTTAGGGGCTCGGAAGGGGAGGCATATAAGGGAATTTTCTTTCACTTTGTTATTGGGGAAAACCAGGGGAGGGGACAGTCTTACCCGGAAAAACCCAAATTGTCAGCGTCCACTCTGGGGTTTTAAACAGTTTTAAAGCAAATGTTAATTATAAGTTCATTTCTCAACGAGTTGTATCTTTAAATTATTTTTATTAATGTTAATTATAAGTTCATTTCTCAACGAGTTGTATCTTTAAATTATTTTTATTAATTTAATTAATTATAATTAAATTATAGCTAATAATAGTTTATTATAGCTAATAATTTTTTTTAATTTTTAGTGTAATTTGCATGATCATTATTTTATAAAAACACTAAACACATTTTGCAATTTCCCAGAAAGGCTGTTTTTGAGAGTAAGTATAAGTTAGTTTTATGAATAAAAAATATTTATTTTAATAATATTTTAGAATCAAATTACGAAATTAATAATATTTTAGAATCAAATTACGAAATTAATAATATTTTAGAATCAAATTACGAAATATATTTATTATATAAATTAATATTCATTTAAAATGATATTAAATCATTTATTTAAAATGATTTAAAACATTTATTAAAATGATTTAAAACATTCATTTAAAATGATATTAAAACATTCATTTAAAATCATATTAAAACATAGCTAGTAAATAATAATTCGTTATATTTATATTATATTTATATTATTGTAGTTCAATGTTAATAAATTACTCCATAAAATGGATCGTTGGCTACAAACTGGTTCAACACAGAAACGGAAAGAATCAGATGATGAGGCATCAACAGCAAACTCTACCAAGAAACGCAAAACTAGAAAATATTCGGATGATTATTTATCATTTGGATTTACTTATATTTGCAACAATGATGTGGAAAGACCAGTCTGCGTTCTATGTCAGGAAAGTTTATCCAATGAAAGTATGAAACCTGCTAATCTCAGACGTCATTTACAAACAAAGCACAGCGAGCATGTTAGTAAGTCTATCGAATTTTTTAAAATGAAAAAAGAAGAACTTAATTCAAGTCAGAAATTGATGGTAAAGACGGGATCTGGTGGTATGAGTAAGAAAGCAGTAATGGCATCATATGAAGTAGCTCTACTTATTGCTAAAGCAGGAAAGCCGCATAATATAGCAGAGCAATTAATTCTTCCTGCTACAAAAGTAATTACAAATATAATGTTAGGAACTAAAGCAGCAAACGATATAAATTTGATTTCATTATCAAATGATACGGTTAAGAATAGGATTGAAGACATGTCATGTAATATAAAAGAAGAATTAATATCGAGAGTGCGCAAAAGTCACTATTACTCATTACAATTGGATGAAAGTACTGATGTCACTAATAATGCCAATTTGTTAGCTTTCATTAGATATGAGTTTGAAAATCAAATACAAGAAGATGTATTGTTTTGTGATTCACTACCTTCACGAACGACAGCTAATGACATATTTAACAGTTTGAATAATTTTATAACCGAAAATGAAATAGAGTGGCCAAAATGTGTTGGAATTTGCACTGATGGTGCTCGTGCAATGTCAGGTACAAGAACTGGATTGATTGCTCTTATTAAAAATGTTGCGCCTCAGGTTGTTTGGAATCATTGCTGCATTCACAGAGAATCATTAGCAGCCAAAAATATGTCACCAGATTTGAAAAGAACATTAGACGAAGTAGTTAAAATTGTCAATTTCATTAAGGCTCGTCCACTTAATTCCAGAGTTTTTAAAATTTTGTGTGAGGAAATGGGTAGTCAACATACACATTTATTATTACATACAGATGTACGTTGGTTGTCCCGCGGGAAAGTACTCATTCGCCTTTTTGAGCTTCGAGATGAAATACGATTGTTTTTAATAGATGCGCATTTTGAACTGACCGAATGTTTCAATGATTTTATCTGGTTAGCTAAGGTGGCTTACTTGACTGATATTTTTACAAAATTGAACGAACTTAATTTGAGCCTGCAAGGTACTGTTGTAAATATATTTAAAGTTGAAGATAAAATAGAAGCAATGATTAAAAAAATCGACTTGTGGTCGAAACGCATCCAGAACGGTGTATATGAGTCTTTTCCAACTCTCAATGATTTCATAGAAAGCTCCAGTGAAAAATTGCTTAATCAAACGCGTCAATTATTTGTTGAACATTTAATTACTTTGAAAAGCAACTTCAGGAAGTATTTTTCTACTCCTGATCCTTGCAATAACTGGATCAGAGATCCATTTAATATGGAAATTACAAATACTAAACATTTATCAGCACCTGAACAAGATATTCTCGTGGAATTATCATGTGATACAACTTATAAACTAAAATTTAACAAAACTGAATTGAGCAACTTTTGGTTACTTCTCAGGTCAGATTATCCTGCGCTTGCAAATAAAGCACTTCAACACTTGATTCCATTCTGCACAACATATTTATGCGAACAAGCTTTTTCGGTACTATTTTATATTAAGTCTAAATATAGAAACAAATTAAATGTAGAGCCGGATCTTAGATTAAAAGTTTCCAATATTAAGCCAGATATTGAGATTCTTGTTTCAAGAAAACAACTGCATACATCTCATTAAATATGTAAGTTATATTTAATGAGATAGATGCAGTTATTTTTTAAAATATTTCTTATTTAATATTTTCTGAAAAAAATTATAAAATATTTATATGAATTTAATGTAAGTACCCATTATAATTTGTGAGATTTGTTGCTATGACAATGTTTGTATTTTCTTTCTTCAATATTATAATTTCTAATAAAATGTGTTCTACAATATGCAAAAAAATCGTTATTCACCAATCACTGTTAGAAATATTCATCATATATCCTTGTCCTTATGAGATCGTAAGCCAGAAATTAATTAATAAAATGACGTAAAGTACCTAAAGTTGTGATGGGGGTCCGTCAAAAAAAATTTTTTCAAGTGGGGGTCCGTGGAGTACATAAGTTTAAGAACCTATGCACTACACCCTTCCTGTTGGCCAATTCTGGACGCTTCTGGTCGATCGCCTGCTTCAAGCGGTCCAGTTGTTCGCAGTAGATGGTAGAATTAAGCGTCTGGCCATATGGGAGCAGCTCATAGTGGATGATTCCCTTCCAATCCCACCAAACATACAGGAAAACCATGGTGTCGTTTTCACAGGCTCTGAATCGTCGAAACCATTCCTCCGCGGTTCGAAGTGATAGAATATCATCCCCCAAAACACCATTAATCTCACGCAACGTTTCTCTAGCGGATTTGCCTTTAACGAAGGGAAACTTTAAAATAACGCGAATTTCGGCTTTAGTGAACTCCATGTTTACTCGTCTATAACTGTTGAACGCAATATCCAAACTAATCATGCGTCGTTTTGTAGGTTATGTCAAGACCTTTCAAATGATGTATAGTATTACCAGATACGAGCTCTGTAGCGCTTTGTACATAGCCGCGAAAAAGGCGGAAGGGAGATATTTGACAACCTATTATTATAAATTATCAAATTACAAAACCAATTATAATATAATACAATTTATAATAATTTTTAATTGGTTGCATCTTTATAGAGATCTAATTACTAATTATTAAATTAAAATAAAATATTAATTTGTGCAAAAATCAAGAATACCAATAAGAGCGAAAGAGATAGAGACAAAAAAAACTATCTCAAACAAAAAATAAAATGACCCACAAATAGCACATAAAAGGAAATATCATTTCAGTATATATATCTTGTCGTTTTTTAAAAGATTAGATTTATAAAAAATTGAATTTCTATAATAAAAAAGATAAAAAATAATGCATAATTTCATCATTACAAAATCAATTCGAATTTAATATGGAATTCATTTAAAGCATAGAGAATGGAATTTCCATTCCAATATAATATTATACTCTATGAGAAATTTAAATTAATCATGAAATATTTAGACCTGAGTTCTTTAACTCTCTCTTTCTCTCTTTCTATCTCTCTCTCTCTCTCTTACTCTTTCTAATTTTTACATATAATAATGGTTTAATTTATTATTTCAATTTATATAAACAAAATAACTATATTTATTCAAATTAAGAAAAATCAATAAATGTATTATTTATTAATCTGAATAAATAATTAAATAATAATCTAGTCATATATTTCCATAAAACCAATTATACTATCTAAATAAACTAATATAAAAAATTCACAATAATAATTAAGTAAAATTAAATATTTAATTAAGCCAAAATAATAGTAAATTATTAATACAATGAATTTATTTAATGTAATTAACAAATAATTATTAAAATATAAATAAAATTACAAAATATATAAATTAAAAGAAAAAAGATGAATTATATTATATTATAATTATAATATTGCTATTATAAAGCAATAAGCAATAGAGAATAGTGCAGTAAATTCATGATTAAAACACTGCAATTTAATAAAAAGATATTCTAATGATTGTTTTCATTTCCAAGTTTCAGAACCGAAATAACAAGTTACATGGGAAACAATACTTATGTAGTATATTTAAAGAGGAGGAGAAAAAGCAGAGAGGGTGGATTAAGAAATTATAAAAGACGTAGCTGAACTCAGCCAAGGCAAGACTAATGACTACCTCCCTCACTCTAAAGAAAAATTATAATAATTAAATAGTTATAAATTGGTTACTAGATGCATGGGAAATAATATCTATATAAACAAAATTTGAGGTTTGAAATTTAATTATTTCTAATTATTATTTTTTAAATTTAACGGAATGATTATTGTTTTAAATGAAGTTTTAATTCAACAGTTATTACATCATTTCATCTGTTCATATAATTTTTTTCTAAATAAATAACAAAATTCTTATTACTGATCCTAGTCACCAAATTGAAATTTTAATTTTGATAAAGAAATAATCTAACTCTTATAAATATTATTATTATTATTAATAGTAGTAGTAGTAATAGTAAGTGTATGAGAATCTCAGGGGATTATCATTTCAGAATCTATAAGATTTTTTTGAGAAAAATTAATAATAAATAAATAATAAATAACTAATCAAATGCTATTGGAGTTGCTATAAAGGGTTACTCTGGACTTAATTTGAATTAATATTAATTAACTGATCACAGGAAAACAAAAGTTCACACTGGGGTGCCAATATGTTGCTTCCCAAAACTAAGTAATTATATACAGTATTGTATATAAATTCAAATATAATTTTATCATATTGAATTTTATTATAATAAAAAATAAAAAAATTAAATTATTGTGTTTTTCTATTCATTCATCTCTCTCATCTGATTTTTTACGTTGTCTATAAAACAATAATTCTAAAGGGTCTTTTATATATATATATATATATATATATATATATATATATAGTATATATATATAGTATATATATATAGTATTATTTCATTTTGAAAATGTTGAAATAATTTTGCAAACGTCAACATGTCACATTTGTCATATTTGTTTGTATTTCAAAGAGTAATCCTTTAATACGAATGCAAACATTTGGGATTTTATTGTTTATATATATATATATATATTATCAATACAATTCACTTCTCCTCTCCTCATCATAAAAACAAATTGTCATAAAACTTTGGGAATTTTCATTTTTATTATTGAATACACAAAAAGAATAATATGAATTATGAATTTTAATAAATATAGTTTTTTTATATATCTAATAAGAATCGAAAAGTTCCCATCAAAAAAAAAAAAAAATTAAATTAATTATAAGATCGATGTGTCAACTCAGAAAGAGAATCAAGAAATAATTTAATTTTAATGCTTGAAGAAAAAATAAATAAATATATTTATTATTATTATTTGATCATCGAGGCACCCCAGAAACAAGGACCATTTGTGCCTTAAAGAAATCACCCATCGGACAAGATAAAACTCATTTATCTCCAATCAATCCTTACAGGGAGAATTTCAACTTCTTCGCCGGGGCACAGTTAGGCAAACAGTAATTTACTGAATCTTGACCGATTCCATTTTGTCAGACTCAACGCTCCTCGGGTAGACCACTTGGAAAGAATGATTTTTCCTTTCAGTCCAAAAACAATCTATTCAATAACTAACCAATCTATAAACACAATAAACAACAAACAAATAAATAAATAGTTCAATAAATAATAAAACATCTGGGAATGCTAGGAAGCATTAATATCAACGAACTTTTATTCATATTTATCACAAAATTGCATAAATAATTCCAATTTATATGATCTTAATAATTATTAATATTTTGTTATTAATTATTAATTAATATCTTTAATTTACTTTCTTAATATTCCCGAAAATTTTTCCAATGTTCCCGGGCATTTTTTAATGTTTACAATAATGTCTAAACATTTTTTCTTTACAATTTTACATTATAATAACACTAATTACAGTAGTTATAATATATGGGAAATTTTCAACTTTGACCGCCGATTTGACCATGTCCCAACCGAATTTTAAAAAACCAAGACCCACTTTACACTTTTTTAAGCTCTACTCGAATCCAAAATCAAAATTTAAAAAATCGAAAATTTTTGGCGACAGACACACAGACATATAGATTTTATAAACGAACTAAAAGTTCGTTGAAAATATCACCGCTCAAATATGAGACTGTAAAGGGGTCCCTATTGAACATGACTAGAATATAATAGTAAAATAACAACAAACTATGCAGAAAATAATAACAACAAAAACAACAATTTATATTTACAGTAAATAAATAAATAAACAAATAATAAATAATAATAAATAAATAAATAAATAATTTGTTTTGTATAGCAATCTCATCCTATGAAGAAACCTAAACAAATTCTCAAAATTTTCAATCTTTCCTAATAGATAGATTTCTGATATTCAAATGTTCAATTTTACATACCTTCTTGCCGATGCTTACGATGGACATTCGACAAGAACAATCTACTGTGACTCTCATATCGCATATATAGTAAATAAAAATAAATAGTTAAATTAAATTAGCTGGAGTGTCTCTCGACTATCTCGCAAATTTGAATTGGATTAAATAACATATATTATATTTAAATTGAATTAAATTAATTATAATTTATAAATTAAAATTAATAAATAATATTTATTAAACCAGCGCATGTTTGGCTCTTTGTTGATGGCACCACGTTACTTGTTGGCGCGTGATTTGCAGTGTTAAAAAATTAATTCCGGTACTTTCAATGATTCAATCAATTAGAAATTCTATATATAGCAGTTTTATACAATTTTTAATTATTTGAAAAACTATCAAACATATATCTTTATTTTTACGGTCACTTTAGAGGAAAAAAAATCAAAACGTGGTAGAGCTACATTTCTCAAAAGTTGATAGAAAACTATGAATTTTGAATAATGCCCGTATACCAAATTTCATGATTCTAGCTCAAAACGTTTTTGTCTACATACACACACACATACACACAAACACACTCAAACAGACATTTTTATCAACCTTAGTGAAAACGATTCAGGAACCTTCAAAACCTATAAAAACATCAAACTCTCGACTTCGAAAATTTTCGTTATCGCAATACTATCTCTGGCGATATAGTAAAAAGGTTGCATATGGAAAGCAATAAGTATGATGAAATTGGGAGTAACTAGGAAATTATTAAAATTAGAGGAATGTCGTTAAAATTATTTACAAAATACTGATGCTACATAAATTTAGTATTTATTTAATATTTATAAATAATTATTTAAGTAGAAAATATATTTATATAGATAATATTATATATACACAAATAATTTACAAAAAATTAATTTTTGATAATGTATCATATTATTTTAATAATTCTCAATATCAATAAATGTGTATATTTCCAAAATTTATTTACCATTCAAATAAATAAATATTGTAGATATTCTAAAAATGAATAATTATGTGTACTTATATAATTTATTAAATACACAGTACAAGGTAAATTATATGAATAAAACTTTTTAACTTCTCTTACATAGAATGAGTATTAGTTTAATTATTTTAATCAATTTCTTATAAGAAAATGAAAATTTATAGTTAGCATAATAATCATCATCTTTTGTAAATGAGTTGAGTAAAAAAATAGGCAAGAAGAGTGTTATTATTATTAGCATGAATGAACATTATCGCCACACCCTTTTAGACAATTTCCTTTGAATAAAAAAAAATCATTATTCAGGTAATTTGTTAAGAACGAATTTAATTATTTCAAATCTTTTTTTAAATGTTAAACTAATGGAATAAAATATCTTTAATAGAACAAATTATCCTAGAAAAAAAATTTATAAAATTTTTCGAAAGTCTGCTAAACTATGTTCAGAATAAAAATACATTAGAGGATACATGTATTAATAATCTCACAAGAGACCTTATATGACTTAAAATTTAATATAAATTTTAAAAATTACTATTAATACAAGTTTTAAATTAATGATTGCATTTTCTTGTATTTTTGTCTTTTGTTTTGTTTCAATATTAATTTGAATTAATTTTCCCTTAAGGGGACTCAAACACTGAACTACCCCATGAGAAATTCCTTTCTTTCTCTGAGTTATTAAAAATTAAAGAAAATAAAAAAGTTCACATTAATAGGAACTTTTAAATTTTTCTTTATCTTTAGAATTGTTAAAATTTAATCTTTAATAACGATATAGTTATTCTGATCATTTCATGATACCATAAATCAGTGGAAATGAGACATCCACCATTATTAATTAAAATCATTAAAAATTATTAAATACAAGAAGTTCACTATTGATTTTTCTTCTTTTTACTTTTGTTGATAATTTTTTTAACTAATAATAATTATTATTTATTCTTATATTAAAATGAATAATATATTATTTGAATTTAGACTGTATGTGGAAATCTACTGTGTACCTTGTCTTCAAACTTGTGGACTCGGGTTCGATTCCCAGTCTTGACAGGAGAATTTTACTCTTTCCTGGGTCTCTTCCAAGTTTCACTAAAGTCAGTGGTTCTCAACCTTTTTTTACCGCGGCATTTTTTCTTTTTTTAGAACCATATTGAAAAAAATTTAGAAAAAAGCCGGAAATGTTTAAGAGCCTAGTCCCAAAAACATTTTACCTTTTTTTTAGAACCAAATTGAAAAAATGTAGAAAAAAAATCGGAAATGTTTAAGAGCCTCATAATCTCACGGCACACTTTTGAAAATCTCGCGGCTCACTAAAGTGCCGCGACCCAGTGGTTGAGAATCACTGGCCTAGGTGATCAAAATCTGGAAACTGCTTGAAATAAGAAATAGCTGCCTCCGATCACAAAAAGCAAGGTAATTGTTGAGATGATATGTTGTACGAGTCATACATCACCTCTACTCCGATTAGACGGCAATTGAATTGATAGAATCAATCCCTTGTATTATATGTATCATTTGAATTTATTATTAAATTATGTAAATGGAATTATCGTTTTCATATACTTTTCTTAATTATTCTGCTGCAAGTGATATTAAAATATTCTTATTTGAAGTTTCTAATTATTTGAATATTTAACATTGTGTTAAATTCTTCCTTGTAATAATAATTAATTAATAATATTAACTGAATATCTTTTGTGTTTATATTTAATAAGTTGACCTGTGTCCAGATCCGAACCGACCGACGGTTTGAAATAAATTAATTTCCAGCTACAGAAACAATTTCAAATAATTTTAATATATCTATTAATGTAATAAAAAACAGATATGGATATAACATAAATATTTTTAATTTTATTTTATTTATAATATATAGCTGAAGTAGCCGGCGTTACCCGAGGCTGTGACGTCATGAAGGGCTGGGTGACGTCATATAATTTTAAATTAAGAAAAACATAATGAAGATGATTTTTCCCGAGGATAAAACCAATACATTCGTGGTGATATGTAAAAAAATCTCCTTATGTGAAATTTGGTGCGAAAATAACCCTTCCCTTCTTATCGTCGATCGCTAATACTACCACTTCCGGTTTCCGGATTTGCACCAAAAGTTGATCAATTCATCCCACTGATGCATTAAGTAAATATACCAAATTTGATCAAAATCCGTTAAGCCGTTCAGTCTGTACACATCTATACGGACGGACAGACGGACAGACGGACAGACGGACATCATGCTAAAAATACTTTTTTCTGTTAAGAAAATGCATGATTCGTGGAGATATGTAAAAATCTCCACATGTGAAATTTGGTGTGAAAACAATACCTCCCTTACTATCGTCGGTCGGTAACCCTTACTATCGTCGGTCGGTAAAAATCTATTACTAATTCAATTTAATGGTAACTACTTAAGAAAAAAAAGAATTGAAGGAATTTTAAATAGTTGCCAATGTTAATAATAAACCAATTCAAATGAAGATATTTAAAATACAAGTTAAACAATGTAATTCGCCTTTGCACAGTAAATTTCACTCTTTTCTCTTTCTGGCTGTTTCCATTTGAAATGTCGTCGTAGTCGTCGTCGCATTTCCATTAGCTCTATTCGGCTTGGGAGTGTGAATTATGTCATAGGGTGCTGATAAACGTCGACTTGAACCTCCACAAATGGATACACGGAATGTTTGAAAGAGGGTGTATGCATCTATGTATGTATGTCTGTGAGTGGGTGGTAGATAGGGGGAGGGAGGGAGAAAGGAAAGAAGGGCAAAAGGACATCTGTTACCCTCTAAAAAGCATTCGTAGACATTCTCCAGTTTTATTAATTAATTACATGGCCTATGTAAAAACAAACCCATTCGTTGTGGGGATAAGTATCAACATGAGTGTTGTTTAGCACAAGTAATTCATTGGGGAAAATAAAATTGCATGAGCAACGAGAATCCCAATAGAGATTCCCAGAGCAAAAGGCCTGAATTATTAATGATAACATTCCCTATAAAAATTCTACACAAACATTTATAAATCTGAATCTAATTATATTTATATATATATATATATATATAAACAAAAAAAAAGATAAAGAACTTATGCAACATTTACACCTCTTGTGGTTAATATTTATCATCAAATGCCATTCAATTATTCTAGATATATTATGTTTAATAAAAAATTAGAATGTCTTTCTTATTTTAAATTGAATATAGATAATTATTATTATTAATATTATTATTAGTTTTATTTTGCTTTGAATATAATAAATTTTAAGAGATGATGAATATTTTATAAAATTTGTAGAATACTTAATTTAAGTCATAATGGAAATATGTATTTCAATTTTTATATCTTATAAAAATATGTTTTTATATTCCTTATAATAAAGTAAAGATACACAAGGTTAGGGGAAAATAGGGGTGAACAACCTTTTTTATCAAAGGACCAAACGAAAGTTCGACATTTCTTGATGGGACGCAGACAAAAAAAACAACTTAAGAAATTATTAAACCTTAAATATTTAATGAACAATACATATAATATAAAAAATCGTTTCATTGTTATAGCAATTATTATAATATATATATATTTAACTTAACAGTAATCAAGTGGACTTCAAAAAGTTAAGGATACCAATAAAATGATACTGTACTAATAATATTTTGCTAGGAGGGCCGTAGAAATTTGTTCGACGGGCCTCGGGTTGCTGATTTAAAATATCTAAATTAAAAAAAAATCCAAAAAAAAAATTTCCAAATAATGAAAATAATCACCAAATTATGTTCTAGATATGTTTAAACCAGGGGTGTCTAAACTGCGGCCCAAAACCCTTTGAGATGAGGCCCAAACGCAAATTATGAAAATATTTAAATTTTTTCAATATGGTTCTAAAATAAAAAAAGAAAGTATTTTGGGATTAGATTTCCGACTTTTTTAAATTTTTCAATATGGTTCTAAAACAAAGGTAAAATGATATTTATGTGCTGCCCAGCATATTTTTTTTTTTGCAATGTGGCCCTCGAATGGTCATAGTTTAGACACCCCTGGTTTAAATGAAGGTGAGAATATATTTATATTTGCTATTTCCCATATTAAAATTATTTACATAACAACATTTATGCAATTTTTGTCTGTAAATATCTAATAAAAATATATAAATAGATATAAATTGCTTGTAAAAATCTAATTAAAGATATAAATAGATTTGTTAATTTAAATAATTAATTTGTTAAATAACGTTATTTGTTTAGAACCAATTATTAAGAAAAAGATAAATAGAAATCATTTAATTTTAATTATTTTTTTTAAAACATAAATTAAATCACTTGAATTTTTATTAAATAGTGCAAATACAAATTTTTAATTAAATTTTTCAATTTAATTAAATTTAATTGGAATAATAAATTTCATATAATATAGAAATGAATGATAACTGTGGAGATAAAATCAGGAGTATTTGAAAATCAAATTCTTCGTAGAATGAATCAATCGAAAAAGATGTTCTCCCATGAGAATGGTGAGGATCGTATAATAAGGAATAACATCACCTCAGTATATCCCTAAAGTAGTCATAAAATCGGATTACGATTGGTGGTGGGGATGCTTTGTTTGAATATGAAAGCAAGAAATTTGTTTACAGGGAAACCAAATGGGAAACGAGATAAATCCTCTATTAATTAATTTATTTATTATAAAAAAATTAATATAATAATATAATCTAATAATATTCATCTTTCTAACGTAGCATATGTTTTTTTATCGTTCTTTCTTATTTGATACTTTTACTTAAAACTCATTTTGAATAAAATTTTATTATATATAATATAAACACACACGGATACTATCTCTCTCCCAAAACCCTCCCCATATATACTATACTATTCTCAATTTCTTCTCCATTGATCAATTTTATATAAATATATATTCTTTTTTTATGTGATTCAGCCATTACAGGCCAACTGTATGGAAGATAAACTCCCAACAACTAATATCATCCATGTCATTTATTGAGAATGGAAATTTCAAATTGACTACTATGTTTTATGTATATATATATATACTTTATATATATATCAATATATATATATATCCCTTCTTTTAATAAAATTGTCAAAGTTATAACTTTTTCTTAAAATTAATCTAGTAGAAATAACTAACAATAAGAGAGACGAGGTGAAATTAAATCGTTACCAAAAAGGAAATAAAATTATAAAATTAAAAATATTGTCCAAAAAAATGTTCTATTATATTATAATTGTAAACCATATTACACAATTATTTCATCTGTTTTAAAGCTTAAGTTCTGTTTTACTTATTAAAAAATACTCATTTGAATTAATATCAACTAATATAATAAAAGAGTAATAACAACTACCCATACCTTATATGATTAAGTTATGCTTTTTGAAAATTATATCTTTAATCAGGTGACAAGATAATCTTTTTAATACGTAAAAAGATTAAAGAAAAAATTAGTTTTTAATTTTTTTTTTTTTATTTTAAAATTAAACATTTATAGTTGTGCTATTAAAATGTTCTATATCTATCTATACCAACTCCAATTTTAATCTTATATATAAAATTCTCGTGTCACAAAACTTTGAAATCATACTCCTCCGAAACGGCTTGACCGATTCTTATGAAATTTTTTATGTATATTCAGTAGGTCTCAGGGCATGTCAGACTTCCTTTAGAAAACCGCTAATTGGTAAGGTGTGTCCAGGAAATGCTAATTAATTAAAAATAGTTTAGTTACCATACTAGCTCATAGAGGCGCTGGTGGCGATAATTTGACATGTATATAAATTCTAATACAAGACTTGAAAACAAAAGCTGTTCCTGGCCGAGCGAGCTAGCGCGTCTTCTTATGACTTTGCACCCTGAGTTCGAAACTTGCAAAGGCACATTTTTTTCTTTAAGTATTATATATTTTTTTTTTAAATTTATTAATTTTTATTATTTTAATATTTTATTAAATTAAATTTTATTATTAAATTTTATTTTATTAAATTATAATATTAAATTTTATTTTATTAAATTAATAATTATGTAAACTATATAAAATTTGAATTTTCATTCATTCATTTAAAATGATATTAAAATATTCCTTTGAAATATAATAAATAATTAAATTAATCCCTACTAGGGCCTCGGGGGGGGGGGGAGGTAACTTTCTCTTTTTGGAAAAACCCATATTGCCATCCCCAGCTCGACTATCAATATATAAAAAAAAGGTTTTTGTCTGCATATTGCTCAGAATTTAAAAATTATTATAATATTTCACTTTTTATTTTAAATTCTAATATTTAAAAATATCAATTAAATTAAATAATTTATTCTAAAAGTTCTCATTTAAATTTATTTAATAAAATATTTAGATCATATTTAACTTAATTTTTATTTATTCTTTCTATATAATTGAATATTTCTTCTTTTCTATTTGAAAGTGAAAGCTTAAAAAAACTGAATATATTATTTTTAAACTTTTATCAATACAAAAATATTTTCAAAACTTCAATTAAAATGACAAAATTTTATTATTTTTGTTTTTGTTTCAATTATTAATACAAATATATTTTAAGTGCAAAAATGATTTCTTGGTTAATTAAAATATGTTTTTTAGACAAATGATATTACGAGATGTTTTAAATTTATGTCTTTTTTATATTGAGTATTTTTTTTTAAAATTAAAATTTGTTTTAAATCAAAATTATTGTATTCTATTATTTTTTTTATTAATAGGCTTCTTTTTTTATTTTTAATTTTTAATAAATTCTCTTTTTTGATATGATATTAATAAAAAATAATATTCAATTGTATTTAAATTTAAAAATTAGAATATTTGAATTTTTTTTAAATTTTAACACATGTAATCAATCATATGGATAACGAATAGAACATTTTGAAAATCAAGTTGGTATTAAATTCAGAAAAAAATACTGATATATAGAATATAATAGACCATTCGAATATAATTTAAAACTATTTATCTCCTTTTATTTTAAATTTAAAAAACGGAGTGTTAAGAAATTAAGATGCCTGGATAGGTAAATGGGCTGGAAGAGGAGGTAATTTATAATTTTCTTCTAATTCAGATTGAAATTAATGGTGATAAGAAAAAATATTTAGTAACAAAATCTATATACAAAATGTAGAATTTGAATATGTAGAAAAATTGAATGTAATCACGAAGGATAATAATATTTGAGAAGAATATATATATTTAAATCGAAGTTGTAATCGGGAAACGCCTGTTATCCTGCAGTAAAGAGGCTTATCTCATCAAAATTATTATCAAAAGGAATCAAAATTAAAATATATAAACCAATTATTTTGCCTGTTGTATTATATGGGTGGGACGCAAGGTCTATGACCCTGGGAGATGAGAGTAGATCCAGAGTATTCTTTCCAGCATTTATTGGCCAAAGAAAGATGAGGTCACCGGGGAATGGCGGAGACTGCACATCGAGGAATTGCATGACCTCTATGTAACTTCAGAAATAGTTAGGGTTATAAAAGCGAAAAAGCTGCGATAGGCAGTGGACGCGGCTAGAATGGGAGAGGAAAAAGATTTTGGATTGGAAAACGTCCGCTTGGAAGACCAAGGACGTGTAGGAAGGGACGTAAGAGAGATGGGACATGGGCTCAGGATAGGGACACTTGGAGAAATGTGGTTGCTGCGGCCTAGAACTTTCGAGTTCCTTAGAGTCACATAGATAGATAGATATAACATATACAATAATAATATATATAATTAATTTAGTGATTAAATTAAAATGTATTTTAAATAAGAACACAAAAAGAAATGAATGTTTTATGTAATATACTGATTGAAACAAAATGGATGAAAACCTTTTACTCGGGGGGGACAGGGGGCGGAGCCCCCGTCTAGGTGCGGAGAGCGCCGAAGGCGCTCGGGGCAGCTAGTATATATATATATATTTACTAAATAGTATATAAAGCAGCGGTCGCCAAACTTTTTGACCTCGCGGACCAGTTAATTCATAATTTAAATCCCGCGGACCACTAATAGGATTTTTTAAGTGTTAAATATATTTATAAATAAAAATTGTGATCAAAGAATACATAAACATTGAGTTTTTATAACTTATCACGTATAGTTATGAATTGAATCATGTTTTAATGCATCTTAAAACATAACTTAACATGATGAGTAAGTATATTCCTCATTTTTCTGCGGACCAGCGAAATTTTCTCGCGGACCACTAGTGGTCCGCGGACCACCACTTTGGCAACCTCTGATATAAAGTATATATAATAGGATGTTGTATCAAATAATGATGATGCAATTCAAATGTTAGTAAACTAAAGTGTCCAAGATGGTAGCTTAGTGGTTATATAATGGTGATTATGGTCTACCGAACTTGAAGTTGAGGAATGAAATTTTCCATGGTTTTGTTAGTTTTAAGTATAAATAATTGAACCTAATAATTGCGAAAGATTGTAAAAAACTTAAAAATAATTAAAGTAATTAAATAAATATACTTTTCATAATGAGAAATTATTTATTCTTTTTCGCATTCCTAGAAAAATCATTAAATTTTTAAATTATAAAATTGAATTTAATTTTATTCACACATATAAAAAGGTAAGTAATTTTATAAAAAAAACTTTACTTTCTTTTAAATTTAAATAAATGATTTCACCTTTTATGCGTAAATCCTATTATATTTTTTATTATATATATATATTCACAAACTGAATATTTTTATCTAAATCGAGGGATGAGGTTGGTGAGGGAGGCATTTGAGGAGTTTTTTTTATCTATTCTATAATGTATCTATCAAACTTTTTATCCAACCAATGGTTTGTAAAAAGGTCCAGATGAAAGAAAAAAAAAGAATTTTATTGATTTCGTGATTTTATCAATTTAAACATTCTAAATAAACTTCTCTTTGGGAAATTTTCAAATAAAAATAACATGTTATTATGAAATATTTATTCCTCCATTTTTCTATATGTATTTTTATTTTTCCTTTCCCTCTCTCTCTCTCTCTCTCTCTGACACCCAAACCCACTCTTAGATATCAATCATAAAAAAATTTGTATAATATATACAAATATAATAATAATTGAAAAATTTAAATGCATACAAAATTATAATGACAATGTAATGCAACTGAGTTGTTTTTTTTTTCATTTATTTTATTTTATTTTCTAACTGACACATTTTAACGATTATTTTTACCGACCGACGATAGTAAGGGAGGTATTGTTTTCACACCAAATTTCACATGTGGAGATTTTTACATATCTCCACGAATCATGCATTTTCTTAACAGAAAAAAGTATTTTTAGCATGATGTCTGTCCGTCCGTCCGTCTGTCCGTCTGTCCGTCCGTATAGATGTGTGCCTGAACGGCTCAACCGATTTTGATGAAATTTGGTATATTTACTTAATGCATCAGTGGCATGAATTGATCAACTTTTGGTGCAATTCCGGAAACCGGAAGTGGTAGTATTAGCGATCGACGATAGGAAGGGAAGGGTTATTTTCACACTAAATTTCACATGAGGAGATTTTTTTATATATCACCACGAATCTCATGCACTTTGTATTGGTTTTATCCTCGAGAAAAATCATATTTATTAGTTTTTTCTTGATTTAAAATTATATGACGTCATCCAGCCATTCTAGACGTCACAGCCTGGTCTTACATATATATATATATATATTATAAATAAAATAAAATTAAAAATGTTTATATTTATTATTTATGTATCCATATCTGTTTTTTATTTCATTAATAGATATATTAAAATTATTTGAAATTGTTTCTGTAGCTGGAAATTAATTTACTTCAAACCGTGGGTCGGTTCGGACCTGGCCACAGGTCAACTTATTATATTTTTTATATTTTAATCTTTTAAAAAACTAAGCCAGGGTTCATCGTTCTGCCATGCAAGTACCCCACTCCTTCCCCCATCCCTCCTACTCCCTTTTAAATCCTTTATTAATTTATTCTTATTAACATCTAATCACGACTAATATATACTAATATGATCACATAAATGAATAACACTCTCCTGTATCCTATCAGTGGCATGCGTCGGGCGTATACGGGGATTACCCCAATATAAAACAATACCTCCCTTACTATCGTCGGTCGGTAAAAATGGATAGATACGAAGCATGTGTGGTGACTTACTTGCTAACACAGGCACTGACTGGGCATGGCAGCTTTAGAGAATATCTCTATCGCTTCAAAAAATCAGATGGAGCAGAATGCCTAGATTGCGGAGCGGATAAAGACAATGCAGTGCATACAATCTTTCTCTGCAAAAGGTGGACGACCGAAAGAGATATATTATATTAGAAAGCCTGCTTGGGGTGACCATATCTCCAGAAAATTTTGGAGATTTATTAGTCGAAAACGTTGACACCTGGAAAGCAATATAGAATTTCATTCAAAATTTAATGAAAATCAAAGTAGCTTAGCTTAAATAACAAGCGAAAAGGCCCCCGACTGGTAATGAAGTAATGCCTGACGGTGATCCCGTTCCAGTCGGAAAAGGGTGGGAGCCGAGAGGTTTTTAGCGAATAGTTCGCATATCCTAAGGATGGCCCTTGGGTACCTATAAATAGGTTTTCCTCTCGTAAAAAAAAACTGACACATTTTAGCCACTTTCACGCTTCTTTTTCTTCTACTTCTTGAGGAAAGTTTTTTTTTATTTTTTATCAAAATCCCTTTAGGAAAATAAAATAAAAATAAAAAAATAACGTTTGGGTGCTTGGTCCTCTGGGCGGGAGTGGGGAGGGGAAGGTGGAAACTTTGGAAAAGCCATCAACATCATTCAACTTGTTACAAAAGATTTAAAAAGAGAAAGTTGAAAAAAAAAAATAAAAAAAAATGAAAAATTGAACTTATTTACCTGTAATACAGTCACTTGAAATATTCCTAATTTGTTAAAATAAAATATCAAAACCAATTTTATCATTAAAAAGTGGAATATTTAATTTTTATATTTATTAATAATTTAAATTAATTGATAAATTTATCAAATTATTCCTCTATTGTCATTTATCAAAAAGATGTACTAAAAAATTAGAAAATTAAACATCTTGAAGAAAGTTTCTTACAAATTACAAGTTAGATTTTAACAACAATTATATCAAAGAAGAGTTGCAAAGATTGCCCGACCAGCCTCTAAGTACTCTAATGTCTAGTATATACTTATATATAAATTTATAAATCAAATCACTCAAATGAATATTTGAGACAAATTTTTTACTTGTCTTAACCTTAATATACTTGAAGAAGTAAAATACTTTCTTATTAGTTTGAGGAAGTTTGAGAATTAATAATACAAAGTTGTTTAAATTAGCATTTTAAATTATTAAAATTCTAGCATGATAACGCTCCACTAAATTTTTTCTACAAGCTAACCCAATTAAACCTATGAAAAGTCCCCACCAACCCTAAAAACAACCATAAAATCACTCTTTCTAGTCTCAATAAGGTTGAAAGCACATGCTTCCGACGTGATCCAACCAAAACCAACCCCACTATTCCCCCCAACAAACCCATGATTCTAATTCTTACCACCCCTACCCCTACTCCTGGATTCAATATGTTATCTAATCTTAAAGAATACCCGAACATAAACTCAACTACCTCTTCCTCTTTGTGATTCCCTGTCGATTAATCGTCAACCTCGCAATACCTCTCTTTAGGTTCTAGGTACTATAATTACTTAACCCAACCCTACTTAATCTTAATTACACCCTTTATTATATAGTATTCCATTTGTACTTTTATTAATTGATAACATTTTTAAAGAATATCTTAGTAGATCATATGTAACTTAATAATATTAAGATTTATTATTAAGATTTATTATAAAATAAACAAATTAATAATAATTGAATTAACTCTAACTTTAGTTCGTATTTTCAATATAAGTTAGTGACGATCTGCTTTTGCAAAGTTATTTATCTAAGATATGTTGTAAAGGAACATTTCAACATTATTTTTTTCAGTTAGGATTGCCTATTAATCATTTATGAGATTTATTAATTTATAAGATTTTGAATTGTAAGTTTTGTTAAATAATATTAGCTCTATTAGCTCTCTATGTAATTAAAATTCTAACTTTCTTATAAAATTATTTAAAATATACTCTATTAAATGCTCATAGTTCATAGTTCAATGTTAAGCTTTATTAATATACTTAAAATGCATAAAAAAATAGGGGTCTATTAAACGAGAAGTTTAAAAGTGACATAGAAAAAAAAGTTAGAAATTATTTTTTCAAAATTCTTTTGTAAATATATGTATTTATGTTACTTTATTATTTTGAAAAAATACTGTTAGGTGGAGAATACCAACTATGAAATGGGCCTCATATGGCATCTAAAGTGTTATTTTGGAATTGCCACAGACCCAACACCATTTTTATGACTTATTACCTTGCTTGAGCTCCAAGGAAATTACCCTGATCTGCATGGTGGAGACATGGGGTTTCGGCATACCTCGTCACATGTACAAGATGATGAAGTACGTCCTTATATCCTAGGTAAAAAAGAAAATCACTAGGGCCGTAATTAGATCTAGGATTTCATGTTATTGTGTAAAAAAATATTAGACCCAGAAGTGATCAAAATCATTAATAATTGGAAAGGATAATACTGGAAACACAGAACTTGCTGTGGTTGATACATAATTATCCGGCGTTTTTATCGGCGCATTTTTCATCAGTAAAAAGTAGCGTTTTGTTTATTATTTTTGTATGAAAATCTTCTCTATTGTTTTAGAAAAATGCATGTCGAAAACCATAATCCTTTTCGCCATATTATGCTCTACCACTTAGGGAAAGGATGTAAAGCAGCACAGTCATTTCAACTTTTCGGCAAAGACAGTGTAGGGAGTGGTTTGCCCGTTTCAAATCAGGTGATACCAGCTTGGAGGATAAGCCAGAATGAGGTTGGCCATGGAATTTCGACGATCAGGTTATAAGGTATGTGGGGTGGGACAGAAGATAAATCATTTATTAAAAAGTTCGATAACATCAAAATGACTGTGCTGATTTAGGTAAATATGACTATGGTTTTCGACATTTGCATTTTTTTTTAAAACAATAATAAAGATTATTTTCATAGAAAAATAACCCTACTTTTCACTGATGAAACACGCTCCAATAAAAACTCCGGATAATTATGCAACAACCAAATATAATAGTGAATCTACCGCCTTCCCAGGACCCTGAGGTGACTCTGAACCTTCTGATTGTCTCTCTCACTCAACTGGCTTCAAATTTTGAAATATAATTATAGTCGGGGAGTTTAACTCAGGAATAGGGAAACCAAACCATATAGAGAATGGTCGCTGAAGTTTATCAGTGGCCTTTTTTGGACGTTTCGAGTGGAATTATGAACAGTTTCATGAATAATCGAGGGCGAAATTTGGTGGACAATATGTAAGACCAAGATCCTGTGGTGTTGGGTTAGCGCTATCGATTGGTGTTGGGTTAGCGCTTACCTAATAAATATTATATCAGATGCGACAGTGCCCGACTTACCCTTCCATTCAGACCATCTCCTTTACCTTATCGGGATTAACCTTGACATCTAGACTTTGGCATTCTAAGCATGCTCACAATGAAATTAGTGTCGAGAGATGGGAAGAATTTTATAATAAAATCTATTTGATACACTTGTGATGAGTTTATCACTGAATGACCTCTTATCAGAAGAACAAGAGAGAGAAATAAGTCCAGATGATTTAAACATTGACCTGTCCCATTTCAAAAAAGCTACGAGCTTAGATAAACTTCTAAGTGAATTTTATAAATACCAGTTTCCAGCAGACTAATAATTCTGAAGTGCTTTAACCTTATTTTCTCTAGAGTGCCAAACTCCTGAGGAGGGGGTGTGGGGAGGTATTGTCCATGATCTTAAGGGTTCTGTATCAAATTGTAACAAATGTAAAAGACGGAAAGTCCTAGATACATGTACCAAATTGTACTCATGAGACCTTAATTGTACAAACGGTACGAAACAAATACATAAGAGAGAAATTATATAAGAATAATTAAAAAAAGATATTTTATTTAGATATCAATATTATAAACAAGTTAAATACAAAACTTTTATTTATATTACGGTACACATATGATTATTGTACAATTTAAGATACATGAATAGCCTAAGCTTAAACTTAGGTTGCTGGATAGAAACTCATCGGGGGGATCTACTGGTTTTTTATTATAACCTCTAATACGAAACACTGAATAGATGAACGTTAATAATATTAAATGTCGGTACGATACAGTAGTGCTGTGGCGGTACGGAAAGTAGGTGTATTTTCTAGGTTTTTCAGCTAGAGACCAAAAGCCATAACGTAAAAGCGGTATCCGGAAACGGCGATAACCGGAAAACGGCGGTAACCTAAAAACTTGCGGTAACCTAAAACTTGCGGTAACCTAAAAACTATAGTAACAAATTACTAACAGGTACGGGAATATTGTAAGTGTTTTTCATAAAGATACATATTATAATTCACACTCACCGGTACGATATCTGATCTGGGAGGCGGTATTTATTGCAGGTAAATATCACAACAATATATAATATTTCATTTTTACAGACACTACGAGAGAGAAACATTTACGGTAGAATCTTCGGTAAAACCCAACACATTAATTAATTCGATAGCAAAACATCATATGTCGTCGGCTGGACAAGCGAGAATATATTTCTTTTTATTTCGCCTTACCACTTGGCTATATCCCCTCCAATCCACCGATCAATCATATTGATTCCGATAGATGGCACCGGTATGTCCATTTGTGCCTGTACGACTTTTCCTCTACTATTCAATCTGGGCGTTACAAAATAATAAAAATATTTTGAAAACCTTATTAAAAGAATTCAGAGATAACATTTAATCATATTAATTTGATAATATTAATATTCATTATGATTATATAATATATATTCGAAGACCAGTTTCTTAAACCATTTTCTATGTTTTGATTTTGTTATCCTTTGGAAATTGTTGACAAATATTGATTAATTAAATTAATTAAGAAAAAATATTATATATATTGTTAAAAGGATTTTTATTAAAATACCACATTTTTGTATAATCTATTTATTTAGTTAAATAAACGTACCGCAAAAGTTTTAATAATATATATATATATATATATAGAGAGAGAGAGAGAGAGAGATTTTTCAGATAGTTCACTAATCATTTAATACGTAAATTTCATAAAATCCTTAGAGGTTTTTTTGAGAAATATTTCATACATTTTTTACCGACCGACGATAGGAAGGGAAGGTATTGTTATTATAAAGAATTAAAAGTTAATAGGAACAAAACTCGTGGATTTCGTAATGAAGATGTCTCATTGGAAGCAACCTATAGTAATAGAGAATAGTCTACCCTTCCATGTACCATCATATCTTATCATACCACCTTATCTTATCTTATGCCTAGGTTTAAAAGTTAATCAACAATTCCTTTTATTAAGGCTATTCCCATTATGGATTATTGCTGGATTTCCTTCTCGAATTCCTGTACCGGACTGGGTTTACAATTCATGCAACTCTGTCTCTTAATATAAGCAAGCCTTCTGTCCCATTAACATTATATTAAATATTATTATATCATAAATATTAAATAATAGAAACTTCACTAATCTCTCTTTAATACAATCTTAATCATTTTTCGATGAAAATATAAAAAATATGTACCATGTCTGTACTCAACGATACCATAAATACAATAGAGATAAAAAAATAACTTTTAGATAAAAATCTTCCATATAAAAAAAGTCAAACTGATTTAAAAAACAATTAATGTGAGTGGTTTTCCTAGTATATGGGAAAGATTGTGTGTGTGTGTGTGTGTGTTTTTTTTTTGTTTTTTCTTTCATTCTGTGAAACCTCTATAATGGAGTCATTTCCATAGATAAATACCGCAAGAGAAAATCTTTTTTTTTCTCTCTTCTTTCTTCCTACTTAACTCCTTGATTCATTCACTGAATCAATAAATCATTTCCATTTATTGTATTTATCTATCTATCTCTGTGGCTCTATGGAACTCGAAAGTTCTTGGCCGCAGCAACCACATTTAACAATCGTCCCTTTCCTGAGCTATAACCATTCAACTTCTGCCCTCTCCCATCTCTCTTAACGACCCTTCCTACCTTGTCCGCCGACGGCATCATTGGTCTTCCCACAATCGGTCTCCCCACCAATATATTTTACACCATTCTATCCACATTCTAACCACGTGCCCTATTTATTGTATTTAGATAATAATAACTATAATAATAATAATAACTCAAGAAATAAATTACTTCAAATTTGGAATAGGAAGTCATAGAATTAAAAATTATTCTTTTACAATTATAATAATATATTTTTATTTTGAAATTAAAAAAAAATAATTCCAGAAAACGTCACTGCAAATTCTTATAATTTTTTTTTTAAATAATTATAAATAATTAAGTTATTTTTTTTATTTTTAAATTATCCAGTAATATTTTTAAACGATATATGTGAACTATTATTTATCTTAATTAGAGAGAGAAAGGGGGAGGCGTCAATTTAAATGCATTTGTTATTTGCAATTAATTTCTTGCTACGTGGTAGAAAGATATATTCTGAGCGTGAGCTTGTTTCTGTATGCGCTTTAGTATAGTATATGATTCAATTTTAATCGTGCTCCACCCAATGCGCACACAGGAAGCCATACGTATACGTATAGCAAACACAATAAAAACTAATGCAGTTAAAAGGGAGGCATACGAGTATATATTTCTCTAAGAGTGAATATGGTAAACTCAAAATGAAATAGAATAGAATAATAATAATAATAATAATAATAATTATTATTATTATTATTATTATTATTATTATATCCATTATATATTTATTTTCTTTTGATAGTTCAGATTTTTAATTGTTTTTTGAGTGTGAAAAATTAGAATTTTGAAGACTTGTGTAGACTAAAACATTACAATAGAAACATTATTGCAATAATTTGCATTGTATTCAAAGAATAATATGAACTTCTTACCACAGCGCTGTGCTTAGAATATATATGATCGAAAAATAAATTTTTAGAAAGTAATATTAATCCACATGGATATAATTATAGATTTTGTTAACTTTAAAATGAGCATAAAATCTATTTAATTTTGTAGCAATTTTATAGCTTTGTGCTTTTATAATTAATAAAAAAAATTTTTATAAATAAATGTCAAATGTTTATAAATAGCTAGTTAGAATTTTTATAGAGAAGTAATAAAAAAAATAATTATTCCAAAGTGTTGTACATTTACCTTATTTCCTTACTGAACATTTTTTGTGACCTAATCTGCATAAGGCTCTGAACCAGATTTTCCATAGTGGGGTCCACTTCCACAAGGAGGCGATTCAGTTGTTAAAGAAATAAAAACAATTTCCAACTTGATTAATTCAACCAATGTTAAGTTGTCTAATGTCTAATGTTTCAATTATGCACTTCCAAGAAGAAGTTTTAATCTATTTAATATTAAAGCATAAAGTGTATGGTGATATGGTTTTTAAAAAAACGGAAATATGCAAGAACAAAGGTAATATGTAAAAAGACTATTGGTATCATTTCCTTTATCATATTTGCGGATCCAGTTTCATAAGTGATTTGTTGGTTTAGAAAAGAATTCCGTTGTATATATGAATGAAGAGATTTGAGACTAAAGTTAACAAAAAGGAAACTAAGATAAAATCTCATATAGCGCAAGTACCTCACTAAATTTAATTAATCAAAAATAAACTACTAATTAAAAACTTACAATTTATATAATATTGATAAATGTTACATCGAAATTTTTCTCTATTTGAAAATCTGTGAATATTATAAGTATTATGTTTGTTAAATTAAATAATTAAATTAATAAATAAATTAAATAAAATAAATAAATTAAACATGATTTCTTCTTAAAATCCATCATTTATGTTACTTAATAACCTATGAAGATTTGGAATATTAAAACTAATCGATTTTTAAATTTAGGTAGGACAAGGCACCAAAAAGGTTAAGACATACTTCTATACTTCTTTAAACAGCATAAAAATAATACTTTAAATTATTATTTAATATCAAATAATTTTGTTTTTCATAAATAAAATAAATTCAATTTTTTGTTTTTATTTAAATGTAATTTATTTCAATTTTGTATCAGAAACATTTAACAATTTTAGAAAATGTATATAATAAATTCATAAATATTTTTAAAATAATATTTTAATTAAATAAAATGTACATTTGAGCTGTATGGAAGTTTTATCTTCTTCACAAACTTTTAAAATAATAATTAGATATCATGAATTGACTAAAATGTTTATGGATTATTAAACATAGAAATATCAAAAATATTTTATCTCCGTTTTTTTAAATTTTTAAAATAAAAATATTGAATTTATTTATTTATTTAACTCCCGATTATTCAATTCAATGAAGAGAAGAAGCGACACTGATTACCAATAAATAAATCGTTACTACTAGGGTCGTTCGGAAAGTAACCTCCGGTTGATTAAAAAAAATACACCAAGTTAAATAAAAATATTTTAATATATACATCTTAAAACTACATCTTTGCACTATTTTTCGACATAGTCTCCATAACGATTGAGGCACTTATCATATCTCTTCACAAGCTTTGAAATTCCTTCAATCACCCGCCTGTGCCTGGAGCCAGCCAATGATGGCCTACCACTCCTCTCTTAATCATGAACGTTTTCTCGTCCACTTTTAAATAAACGTACCGATTCACGGACAACTCCTTCACTCATAACTCTTGGTCCGTACACGGCACACAAGCTCACGATGAATAGCTGCTGCAGAATATCCTTCGCTGTAAAAAACCTTATAACAGCTTGCACTTCACATTTGACGGTGTTTTCAAACTGACACAAAAACTAAACTAGCGCAGGTACAATGTTCACTCGACCACGGCTTGATGACGACTGACCTGCCGAGTGCGTGAATGCAAAGATGGCGTCACTACTCCCCCCACTACCCGCACTGTGTCCGATCGGAGGTTACTTTCTGAATAGCCCTCGTATAATTATTTATTTCTAAAATAGGACATATTTCATATATATTTATCATATTTATCATATTTTATCATATACTCATTACCTACTATTATGAAAATCTGGGCGTTTGAATTTGTTTTTAGTAAACTCTCAAAGATTTTTTTTAATATAATATCAATTCGAATTTTTCTAAAAACTTGTATGTCATACTAGAATGGTTCTTCTATTCAAACAAAATTTAGAAATCTGGAATGTCTCCACTCGACTATCTCGTAAATTTGAATTGGATTAAATAACATATATTATATTTAAATTAAATTAAATTAATTATAATTTATAAATTAAAATTAATAAATAATATTTATTAAACCAGCGCATGCTTGGCTCTTTGTTGATGGCACCACGTCACTTGTTGGCGCGTGATTTGCAGTGTTAAAAAATTAATTCCGGTACTTTCAATGATTCAATCAAGTAGAAATACAATTTTATACAATTTTTAATCATTTGAAAAACTATCAAACATATATCTTTATTTTTACGGTCACTTTAGAGGAAAAAAATCAAAACGTGGTAGAACTGCGTAATCGATTTCTTCATTACTTTTAAGTGGAATATTCAGGCTTAGATTCGTATTTAGTAATTCCCGAAATTTATTCCAATCGGTAAATTTATTACTAAGGGAGGGAGGTTTTTTTGCATGGATTACTTTCGTACTTATATTAACTAAGACTGGTGAATGATTAGATGAGAGATCAGAGCTAGATTTATTGCTACACAGATTATCAGGTAAACCTTTTGTTATCAGGGTGTTTGTTGACATCTGTTGGCCAGTGGAAATATATTTTAGGTTATTTCTCTCCATTGAGGAGAGTAACTGTTTTCCTCTAGGATTTTCAAGTCTTGTCCCCCAAAATGTGTGTTTGGCATTAAAGTCACCACCAGCCAGAAATCTGTTACCGAGGGTTTTAAAAAACTTGTGTTAAATATATATATATATAATTCCTTATCAATTTTATGTTTGGGAGGGCAATAAACCGCAGCAATGTTCAAAGGTCCATTCCAGTCTTATATTGCTATGCAAGTTGATTGCAAGTAATCTTTACTAAATTTATCCAGTTGGTGATGTTTAAGTGTCTTTTTAATTATTATTGCAGTTCCACCGTGTGCTTTTCCATCGGGATGTGTCGTGTTAAAGATCGTATATTTGGGGATTATAAAGTGACTTTTTTAGTGAAGTGAGTTTCCGAAATGAGGATTATATAGATATTATGGTTTTTTAGGATCAGTTTAACTTCTTCTGTGTGGTTAGCTAGCCCATTTGCATTCCAGACTGCTATGTTTAAAAATTTAACAATGTTATTCATTTCGTTAATTTGGATATAACTATGGTTAGTAGATTTAGCATACTGCTTATTTGTTGTGAAATATTCAGATTTTTTTTTTTCATTTAGAGCCTTAATAATTTTTAAATAAATTTCTGGGGATATAGGCTGAATTTTTACCTCTTCAGAATTTAAAACTTTAAGTTGGAAATTATTCTCTACTATGTCATTAAGAAGTTTAATAAGTGAAGCGATATTTTGAACTCCTTTTACAAAGATTGGCGGAGATTTTTTGTTTTTTAATATTTGGAGTACTGCTGTTATTATTATTAATAATTTTGTTCTCCTCTTCTTTGAGGTCTTGAAAACGATTGTTGGTGGTTTCAGGCGCATTCAACCAGTAGTCTATGATTTTAGTTTGCTTTTTATTTATAAACAATTCTGGGCTCTCTCTAGGGCGTTTTTTATTACTACTAATGTCCAGTCAGTACCTTGATTTGAGGTATCGACTGGAGAAGGATCTAGAGGTTGTAGAGGTGATGTTATTACTATGAGTATGGAGGAGATCTATTCAAGCTAGTTCCCTTGTATGTATTCCCCTCTAGTTGGTTTATTCATCTTTATATATATATATAAAAAGACAAAAAATAAACAAGTTATTAATAGGGGAAATTATTAGGAGTTTATCGCCACTGAGGCCTTTCGGGGCATTTTTGGATGGGTTAGGGAGGCCCTGGAGAAGGATATTAATTAATGAAATAATATTATAAAGGAGATCTCTTGTTTTTTCCCCTTCTATATAAAATATGTATATTTGTTTCATTCACTTACCGAAATAGATATAATACAAAGAATTCTTAAAAAAAAGAATAATAATAATTTAATCACTTTTGATCCGATCAGCTCGGCTGCCAGGCAAGAACTGTTCATAAATATAATTTTATTATATTAAATTAATTCACCCAGATAATCTTGAGTTTACTAAATAAGAATTTTTATATAACCTATACAAAATATATTATAGTTATGTTATATAAGTTATATACATTTACCTAAGAAAAAATCCCAGGATAAAACCCTGAACAGCGAGGGAAAAAAATTGTTAGAAATTTGCAGGAATAATGGACTAACCATTTGGAATGGACGAACGAACAAAGACAGAGAGGGTAATTTGACATATATCGGTCCAAAAGAGGCAAAGGTAGTTGACTATATAATAACGAGAGAAAACATAGACAAGCCACTGATACATGATATGGAAATCTTAGAGAGAGATGAGTCTGATCATATGCCCATGGTGGCAGAAATAATTATCCAAAGCAACCAAGAAGAAATAACAGGAGATAAAAAGGAAATAAGACAATCCAAATGGCTCTGGGATGAGACGAAACAGAAAATATTTGAAAAAGAACTAAAAACATTATGGGAAAAAGAAAAAGAACGTAAAGGTGAAATGAAGATGGAAGATTTCAACATAATATTAAACAAAACTGCTAAGAAGATAGGTATGAAGAAAAAAGGAGAACTGAGGGAGAACGGGAAGAAAGATAAAGAATATGAAAAAATAAGAAAAAAAATGTATAGAGCACTAAGAAAATACAAAAGAGAGAAGAATGAGGACGACAGAAAAGAATATTTAGAATATAGAAATAAGTTAAAAAAAAGAAAAAAAGAAATATATCAGGGAAGATTGAATAAGCTTTATGAAGAAATAAAAAAAAGTAGGAATACAACGGATTTCTGGAAGACAATCAATTACTCCAGGAATAAAAAAACTAATGTAATAGAATGCGAAGAGGAAAAATTGAAAATACACTTTATGGAGTTACTAGAGGCGACGGAACATCGAACAGTTCTGAACTTCGAAGGGATCGAAGAGGAGAGCCAAGAAGAAATTTCAGAGGAAGTTTTCATGAACACGGATATTTCATTGGAAGAGCTGAATAGGGCAGTGGGGAGTCTGAAAAGAAATAAGGCACCAGGAACGGATGGTATTATAAACGAATTTTATAGAACAATGCCATGTACAATGAAGGAAAACTTTTTAAATATTTTAAATGAAATTTGGAGACAGGGAGCTATTCCGGACATGTGGAGGGAGGCCTTAATATGTCCAATTTTTAAAGGGGGCGATAGAAAGGAAGCGAAGAATTATAGAGGAATATCACTGCTGAATGGATCTTACAAAATATTGACAACAATATTGACCAGCAGAATTAGAATATGGTTAGAAAGCCAAAAAGTCATTAAGGAAAGTCAGAACGGCTTCAGAATGAAAAGGGGGACGAGAGATAATCTTTTTATATTAAACAGTTTAATAGAAAACAAATTAAAAATAAAAAGAGGAAGATTGTATGTACTATTCTTGGATTTAAAAGCCGCGTTTGATAAGGTTAACAGGCAAATATTACTAGAGAAAATCCATAAGATAGGATTTGGAGGACGAATGATCAAGATGATAAAAAATATATACATGGAAACGAAAAATAAAATAATGAATGATGAGAGTGAATTTTGGACCACACGAGGAGTGAGACAGGGATGCCCACTCAGCCCAATCTTGTTTAATGTTTTTATTAACGATCTGGAGGAAGAATGGGAAAAGAAAAATATTGGGGGTACGGTAATAGGAGGAGAAAAAATCTTTTGCCTGAAGTTTGCGGACGATGTAGCTGTAGTGGCGGATGATAGAGAAGGATTACAGGAAATGATGAACATTTTAGAAAAATATATGAACAAGAACGATCTGGAAATAAACATAGAGAAATCTAAAGTAATGAGATTTAGAAAAAAAGGAAGAAAAAGCAAAGAAGAAATTTGGAAACTTAACGATCAAAGAGTAGAACAAGTTAAGAAATTTAAATATTTAGGTTATATACTGGACGAAAGGAACAGCCATAAGGAACATATTAATGAACAAATTAAAAAGGCAAAAAAAGTAATATACACAACATGGAGTGTTCTGAAAAGAAGCAAAACCAACGACTTCAACAAAAAATCTTACCTCTTTGAAGCCCTAATTAGCTCAATTGTATTTTATGGAGTGGAAATATGGGGATGGCAAGAGAGAGAAGAAGTGGAGAGGATTCAAGGGGAGTATTTTAAAATGATACTAGGTCTCGCAAGAAACACCCCAAATTATATTTGGAAAATGGAGACGGGAAGAAATAAAATGGTCATTCGACAAACCAAAATAATCGGAAAATATATATTAAGAATATTAGAAATGGAAGATGAAAGATGGCCAAAAATATGCTTAAGGAGCATTTTAAGAAATATTAAAAACGATAGCGAGACAGTCTGGGGCGCAAATTTTAAACAAAGATGGGAAAAGTGGGGGGAACCTGGAATAGTTATAAATTTGGAAGAATGGAGCAAGGAAGAAATCACCAACAGAATGGTATAGAGCAAGAGATACAAATACAGTGGGAGAGGGTTGGAAGATCTGCCTACTTCCCCCACTATAAGAAAATAAAGATGGAGCTGGGACTAGAGAAATATCTGATGGAGAAGCAAGTCCAAGACTGGAAGAAGAAAGTCTGGGCGCGAGCTAGATGTGGAAATATCTACAATAATCAGGAAGGAAGAGACGAGGAAGCCTGGGAGAGTCTGGAGAAGAAATTAACATCGGGAGTAATACAGGACGACATCATTGAGTTGCTGGCCAAAATGGAAGAAAAGGGGAAGAAAGAAAATAAAAAAAAAAAAGCGGTGCGTGTACTTATGTACGCGCGTGAGAAGTTATACTTCTTTGGCATCATTAAAAAAATAGTTTTTAATTGCATGCAAATAATTCGAATAATAAGACAATTTATGTTAGACTTAATGTAAGAAAATAAATATTTATTTATTTAATTTTTCAAATTTAAACTGAACTTTGTTGATTATCCTTTTCCAATCCTTCTATTATTTTATTGTCCTGATGAGCTCTTTTTAATCGTCGAAAATTACTATACGGCAAAGAAGTATCTACGTCTACATCAATTTGTTCATCAATGGGAGTATTAATAAACTGTTCCGGAGAATTGGAATGAATGGCTTGTCCGTCTGGTGGAGGTAATTCCTGATCCGTAACTATGTCTTGATTTAATAAATCACACTCCTGATCGCGTACAATGTCTTGAGTGGATAAAATATGTATATTCGGAGCATCAGCTGATTGCTGATCAGTTTCTTGGGCTTGAAGCAGTCGGTTTTGCTCCATGTCTGTTAATAAAAAGTTTTCTGCTGTACTGTGATTATACAGCACAGGAGAATTAGCCATATGCACCTCAGCTTGTACAATTATAGAGTTGCGATTGTCGTGTGTTGAAGTAGATAAAAATGAATCATGTAAATTATCACCATCATGATCAGCAATACCAGTACTGGACACCGTTGAGACATCTGGACGATTTGTACTAACACTGGTGGTAGCTAACTGAAACGATGGTTCAAAAGTCCTTATTCGTGAATTTGAAGTTGACGGGATAGATGAAATGTCAGTCACGGATGATTCGTTTGCTTGTGAAAGCATTATTTTTCGCAGTCTATAAGCACGAGTACGTTCTGCTCCTGTTTTTTTGAAGTTATTTATTTTTATTGGTTTTTCTACGGAAAAGCCTTGTCGAATTTTTTCAGCTTCTTTGGCAGCTTTTTTTCGATTGTAATAGTTTTTACAGTGTTCCGCATTTGTTTTACCCATCTTGAAAACTAGAACTGAAATTGAATAGTACCATTAATAGTCATCAAATTTAAACTAAAAGAATCTTAGATTGATCTTAGATATCAATAATTAATATTAAAAATTGAAAATTAATATATTTATATAATAAAATATATTTAATATATACATTTAATATAAATTTAAATAATATAATAATATATTATTAATAATAATATATAATAATAAGTATTTAACATTAATAATTTAATAATATTTAGTGTTAATTATATTAAATAATTAATTTATATCAATAAATAATACATACGGATAGTTAACCTCAAAAGTATATAAGCACATTTTTTGTTTTCACTAATATTCACAAATAGTAAGTAATATCAATCAAAATATTCAATTTAAATCACTACTGAATATAATTTATTAGCACACATATATAATTCGAAATGAAATGTTCAAGCGGTCCATTAGAAACAACACAAATGAAACGAAATGTTGACATCAATCTATCTATCTATTTATTTGGTCTGGTATTAGATTGAAATATATATATATATATATATATATATATATATACTCTTGGAATTATTATAATTTTCTACACACCTTAGATTAGATATGACATCAAGAATTCAACAAGATTCTTCATATTTTGTGTTTAATTAAAAAATTGTTAATAATCTATCCATGGGATGGCATATATGGTTAAAATAGGATAATAATGTTGGGGATTCGTCATAGCCTAGTGGGTAGAGCGCTCGCTTGCTTTGAGCGCTATGACGTAGTCGAAGAGAGACATGGTAGGTTCGAATCCTACTTCAGGCAAATAAAAATTTATTTTTCTGGAAAAACAAAAAAACTGTTAATTTTTCGTGTCACACATCTTAAAATTTCACTCCCCATCAATTTTCCATAACGCGCCTAAAGAAGTATAACTTCAATAAAGTACATTAAAATTTATGTAGTTTTTTGTTTGGTTATAAAATGTATATATGTTAAATTATGTATAGCCTGAAGACCAAAATGGTCAAAGGCGAAAAACGGAATCATTAAAATAAATAAAAAAAAAAAAATATATAAGTTATATAAAAATATATATAATATGTAGTCAGTTCAAAATGTTTCAAAGAATAATTTTATAATTTAAGTAAAAAACAAAATTAATTTAATGATATGTAGGTATATATGAACCGTATATATGTAGAACATTAATTTATCTATTATACACTATATATAATGTATATATAGATACACACATATAGAAATATATAGTCGTATATTACTCTTTATAAATCATTTTATATATACGCAGATAATTTGCTTTTGGTTATTCTGAATTCATACTATTTGTAATTACCATTAAAATAAATCTATATATTATGATTATCTATATGCTGGATTAATCCTTACTAAATCTCTATTAAAGGTGTAAAATCATCAGAAAACATTTCTAAATTCTATAAATGGAAATTTATGCTTACATATAATATGATTTTAATTTATAATTAAATGAATTCAAATGAAATTATACTGTCAATAGGCGTTAATATTTGTGATTGAAGCCATACTGTTGTTATAATCTGTATATATATGTATATATGATACATAGATAAACAAAGGAATATATAATATTAAAAGCCCATGAATAGCTGACCATAATCCCTACCGCCTTTGTTGTCTGTTGCCTGGAGACAAATAAGAGTTCATACATATGTTATTTCGTTTAAGCTGGTCATCAGGTTTTGCACAATGGGAATATAGGAATTAAATGCCCTATATATATATATATATATTCTCTTTGGATCTATTGTCTAGATAAATATTTGTGGCTTTATTAATTAGCCTCCATCGTCAGGATGTAAGTAGAGTCAGCAAATTGGACTTTGTCCATATCACCTACCTCATTCAGCAGGCAGGTTGGTGGGGTATATCATTTGATTAACAATACAAAGGAAAATGAGATTCTCCAAAACAAACAACACTAACAAATTTGATTCTAATTTAAAAAAAATAAAATTTCATTATTTAATTTACCAAATTAAAATTAAATTTAGTTCTTCATTCATCTAAACTTTTAAAAAATCTTTAAAATTGAAGAATCTAAATATAAATTGAAAATTTTTCATATTTGTCAGAAAATATTATTGATACTAGATTTAGATTAATCTAAATTTCGATTTCTATATTCTTTTTCCTATGTACTTTTAATGAAATGAAGAAAAGGTTTCTTAGATTTTTGAGATGTAAATTATACTTCACTGAAACATTTAGATTTATTTTTGTATCCAACTGTTGTATTTTAATAATATTTATACTTTTTAATTTAGAAATCTTATTTAATTATCAATAATATCATGGGTGGTTATGTGAGTGCTTTGTTCAAATATTGACTATTACTTATTCCATTTATGGGGCGCCGCAGCGAGGTAGATCTTTTACTTTCAAATTTTCTGATCAAATTTGTAAATCACGTATATATATATATAGTACATGGTTCTCATGAGACCATTTTCTTCTTCTTTCATTAATCATTTTTTGTAAATATATAAAAAAAATTTGTTCTAATTTTCATCCCTAACAGAATATAAATTCTATATTTACCCAATTTAGAATAGAATGTATTTATTAAAGCTTTTGTGGTTATTTTGATAATTATTAAGGGAATTTTTTTATTAAAAGACCACATTGTTTGTATAAAATTATTTATTAAAATAACTGCACAATGTTTTGACTGTTTATTCTGCAGTCGTTTTCAAGTAACCGTACGCTTGCTCTGATTCAAACGGTCTGACCCATGATGGGACACGTCACCTCTTATATAGGCTGTAATATTGGCGCCAATTTTTGGCTCCAATTTTCTCCCGCCAATTCTTAATATCACCATGAAGTCAGCAGCCATTGTCAAAGCAAGCGTTTACAATCAAGAAGTATGACAGTGCATTATGTCTTTATAATAAAGATAGTAAATTATTTCTATAATCAAGATATATAGATATATACACACTGGATTAATTATCTTTTATTCAATCTGACAAATTTTACTCATCCAACATTTCATATTAAGTCTATATCCTTCCTCTTTATTAATATTGTTGGGATTATTATTAATTTCTATAGAAAATTGGAGCCAAAAATTGGCGCCAATATCACTGCCTATATAAGAGGTGACGTGTCCCATCATGGGTCAGTCCACTTGGATCGGAGCAAGCGTACGTTTACTTGAAAACGACTGCAGAATAAGCAGTCGAAACGTTGTACAGTTATTTTAATAAATAATTTTATACAAACAATGTGGTCTTTTAATAAAAATTCCCTTAATAATTATTGGAATAGAATCTTGTCAAAATTTAATAGAATTCTGCGTTACTTAAACAATGATAAAACTTTAGATAACAATTTACAAATAAAACATTTCCTAACACATTATAAATACAGATTTTTTCAAAGTTATATTAATAAGATACTTGGAGCATATTTTAAATTTTAGCCCTATTTTTGATGTTTATTGATACCTGTTTCATTAGTTATTTTAATTAAAAAATAAACAATTTAAATAATTTTAGCCAAAATGAGACTTAAATCTTAGTTTAGTATTCGAAAGACAAATGAATGAGGTAATACAATATATAACTTTGGTTCATATAAAAAATTATACATTTATTCATTGATTGAAATTTAAAATGTTATAATCCATATTTATTTAACTTTATTCAAAACAACTATGAAAAAAATACTTCATAGAAAAAAAATTATTATCGTGATTTTTTTATAAACAATCAAATAATAAAAGCGATTTAGTATACATCTGTGACTGAGGGTGGATTAAAAATTGTATAAATATTAATATATATATATATATATATATGAGAGAGAGAGAGAGAATAGAACCTATATATACTAAGGATTAAAAGATAACAGCCATTTGATAAAAAAAATAATAAACAGATTTATCGATCTTGTGATTTGTTTATATATATATATATATTGATGTAAACATATAAAAAAATTATTCAGGGTGAATAATTCACACATCATTTCACTATGCCATATTTCTTGAAATATATACTAGGGCAGGTCAATGATTTAAAAAGTACTACTAACATTTGATATTTTAAGATTTTAAATTATTGTTTTAAAAATATGCTATATATCTTTTTAAAATAAAATATAATTAATATTTTTAAATTATTACAAATAAATAAAAATCAAAAACATAGATATGTAAATGGTAAAATGTTAACTACTGGACTTTAGGATGATGGTTCAAATCCAAATAACAAAAATTTAATATATTATTAAATAAAAATAAATAAATGGGCATACTAACTAATATGGGCTTAGATCATTATATCCAATAAAATAAAAAATAAAATCTAAATATATTTATAAATTTGTAAAAAATGAAAAACTATTATCATGTTATTTTGTCTTAATTTTAATTTTCACAAACGAAATTTTAAATTTATTTAAATGTGGAATTTCAAATTTGTTTCTAATTTATTTACTACAAAAATAAAACAAAGATTAAATAATTTTAAAAGTTAAGTATTATTGTGGGATCTCTTTAAAATTATTTATTTATTTCTAATTCAACCATCTAATTTTTCTCTAAGAATTGGTGTATTCTTTTAAATTTCTTTCGTCTTTAAGAAAAAAATAAAAGACAATAAAATAATAGAATAAGAAGGTAGAAAACAATTTTATTATCAAGACAAAAAATATATACAGCTGACAATATTTTCCGTTCTGTTGATTGAATTTAAAAAAAAAATACAAAACAAAACAAAAACATATCCCGTAAATAAGTTATTTTTCTTAAATCTTTTTATTTTTTTTAGACGAATCAATGTAACGAGTTTTGGACCAGCCACCCCATGTGCACCTGCAGTCACCTCACAACGCTATTATATAATATTCGCCGAAGTCCATCCGGCACCGGATGGCACTGGATCTGTCCTGGCTGCACGTTACGATGATATCTTTGCTGCAATTGCCAATTGGACGGAGAGTAACGAGAAACTAGTATGGTCTGGTGCTGGTAAGTCATTATTCGGATTTTTTTTCATTTAGAAATTTCACTACGCATAATACTAGGAAAAATTTTAAATCATAATGAGATTACTTAATTAAAATTGGGATTTATTTTACTTTCATTTATTTTCATGAATATAATAGATAATAGATCAATCTAAAAATAATCTTGTGCTTATTTATTGATTATTTATTCAATTGTTTATTATCAATAGAATTGATAAAATAATCTTAATCTTGCGTGATCAATACCTGTCCTCTTAGTCGCCAAAAAATAAGACTGAAATTTTTACCGACCGACGATAGTAAGGGAGGTATTGTTTTCACACCAAATTTGACATGTGGAGATTTTTACATATCTCCACGAATCATGCATTTTCTTAACAGAAAAGAGTATTTTTAGCATGATGTCTGTGTACAGCCTGAACGGCTCAACCGATTTTGATGAAATTTGGAATATTTACTTAATGCATTAGTGGGATGAATTGATCAACTTTTGGTGAAAATCCGAAAACCGAAAGTGGTAGTATTAGCGATCGACGATAGGAAGGGAAAGGGTTATTTTCACACCAAAGGAGATTTTTTTATATATCACCAGGAATCATGCACTTTGTATTGGTTTTATCCTCGAGAAAAATCATATTTATTAGTTTTTTCTTGATTTAAAATTATATGACGTCATCCAGCCATTCATGACGCCACAGCTTGGTCTTGCATATATATTATAAATAAAATAAAATTAAGAATATTTATATTTATTATTTATGTATCCATATCTGTTTTTTATTAGATTAATAGATATATTAAAATTATTTGAAATTGTTTCTGAAGCTGGAAATTAATTTATTTCAAACAGTCGGTCGGTTCGGACCTGGCCACAGGTCAACTTATTTATTTATCTTTTATATTTTATACTGGGATAATCTAAATAATAATATAATGTATTTTCATATTTATTCAAAATTATTCTGATGCATGACACTTTTTAAGGATTTTTATATAATTTGAATAAACCATAAATTAATGTTCATTATAAAACATTTAATAAGAATTCATTTGATGTCTATTTCAATTCGAAGCCACTGTTCATGTTTTATCAATTGGCTGGATTATTAAAATATTTAATTTATTATAAGTTTTTAATTAATTAAATATCATTTAAATTATTTAAATCATATTAAAAATAATTATATTAATTTATTTCATAAATTAGGTCAAACTTATTTAATATTTTAATAGAAATTAAGATTTAATGTTTTTTAATTTTATTTATTTAAATGAATATCAATTTAAAAAATGAAAATTGTTTTTAACTTCTTCTAGCCACTAGATATTATTTGTTTCAAATTCTAATGTAATATCAAATAGTTAATTTAAAATTTGAATAGTTAAATGATAAACAATTAATTGTTAAGATTAAAATATCAAATTTAAAAGCTAAATTTTTTTTTAAAATTATACAAATAAAAAACTATTGACAATAATTTTCTGATTCAAATGTTTTTAATAAGAGTGCCTACGCGATTCAATTCAATTTTTTTTTCTCTTTTTTTTAAATTGGTTTTTCATACTTCGAAATATAAAATACAATTCACAATTGATTTTGTGTCATTACTTTTTACTATTGAAATTTTTTTTTTTATATGTTTAGGATAAATTGAAAGAGAAAGAGAGAACTCTACAAGCGAACATTTTACAATTTATGCCAATCAATTTCCTATTAAATCTTGCAATTGAAATTGGTATAGCATATTAATAATAATAATAATATTAAAAGAGGCAGTATAACATACATGTATATAATAAATAATAATAAAATTGAGTTAATGAACAACGTAAAGTATAAAGATAAACATTTTAGATACACATAAAAGTTGTTTTTTTTTATTTTTTATTTTTTTAGTTGTTGAACGAGAATTATATGATACCTATATGTACGTTTATTCAATGTTTTAACTTTATTACTTAATTTTCAAGCGCATGAAATTAAAAGGTTATTGTTTTAAAGAGGATTATATTTAAACGAAAGAGAATTTATTAAATCGTGCGCCTTATAATATCAAACTCATCTTATTCTATATTTATTTGATATTAGCTGTTCGCTCAGTTTACATATGTATTTCATATCTAAAATGTTTGATAGGACACCCTCCTAGTATTATATAACACTAAAGTATGTAAAATTACAAATTACAATTAATTCATGTTGATAATCGCAATTAGTTTCTTTTCCTATTTTGATTTTCATTCTATTTTTAAATTATATATTATATAATTTTTAATTTTCCAATAATAAAAAAACACTTTTTACTTTCTTTCAAGTTTGAAATGATTAAATAATTTAAAAACTGATTTTTCAATTTCTTATTAAAATAATAATAAGTTCATCATTTATCCCAAAACTATTAGGTACTTTGTTTTTATTTTTATTTGTTTCTTATAAATACTTTTATTGTAGGCTTTTCAAATCTTTTTCGTTATCTATCTCTATGGTGCTATTGAACTCAATAGTTCTTAGATGTAACAATCATTCCTCCAACCGTATCTATCTTAAGCTCATTTCATCTCATCTTATTGAAGTGAAAACTTCTTTAGCGGCGTTGAGCACTTTTGCGGGATGGGGAAAAAATATAGATTTCGCGTGAGATTCCAAAACGACCGACCGTTCCAAAACGACCCGACCGACCGACCCGACCGATATACGCATGCGCGATACGCCAGAATGTTAGACACTAACCTTCTGATACATTCTTTACAAAATTTTACATATTTGCCATATTAAATATTATTATTTATATTTACATTAATAATCAGTATTACTAAATTATGTATATATAAAATAAAATATTTTAATATATTATTATGTGTTAAATTATATTAAATTAATTTCTAATATATTTATATAATTTAAAATTAATTTCAGAATATATATATATATATATTAAATTATATACTATATATAATATATTATATAATATATATTTTAATAAATTAATTTTTAAATGTGTGTGTGTGTGTGTGTGTGTGTGTGACCGTAAAAATAAAGATATATGTTTGATAATTTTTCACATGATTAATAATTGTATAAAACTGCTATATATAGAATTTCAGCTTGATAGAATCGCTGAAAGTACCAGAATTAATTTTTTAACACTGGAATATGCTTTTAAATAAAAAAAAATTTCAAGAAAGTAATTGGAATTATTAATATTAAGAATCAATAAATAAATTTATTAAATATACATTTAAACATGTAAATTAATCTATATATAAATTTAATAAATATTCAAACAATAATTGAAACAATATAAATAAAACGATTCAATATTTTACTTACATTGTGATTTATATTTTTATTTTTATTACAACTATTATTATGGGTATGTTATTTTTGGCAGTTTAAAAAAAATTAAAAATATTAATAAAATTTATCAAAATAATAAGTTGAAAAGATTTCCAATTATTTTTATTTATTTATTGTAAATTTTTCAATGTAACCATGGTAACCATAAATAGACTTTTACCAAAATATTACTATTTAAATTAATTTTGGATAAATTAATTTTGGATTTAACTACACTAAAACCTTCCCTGGGACGCCCACAACAATCCCTGAAAGTTTCATCGCAATCGGACGGGTAGTTTTTGTGTGTTTGACAGACACACACACAGACAGACAGACAGACAGACAGACATATATATATATATTCATACACATCGTATTTTTAATATTTTTGTAATAATAATCAGTTTGCTGAAAAAAATAATTATGAATTTTATATATATATATAAACGTATATAAATTTCATTTTTCTCGTGAAGCTGGTGCGCATTCCGTCTGCTTTCAAATTTCTTACGCACAAGTTTTCACTTCTGTCGGCCAGTCCCACGACTGCCAAATCGACTTTTTTATATTATCTTCACCACCACATTGTTTGTTTTCCCAATAAATAAATCCCTCACAAATCCTTTCTTCTTCGATTCCAGCTAAACTCTCCTCTATTTTAATCATCTCGATTTTATAAATTTAAAATAATTACCTCCGCCTAGCTCAATCACAATACAAGAAACTGCCTATACTATGGCTCACAGTTTTATTATAACACGATTCTATCCTATAAAATGATTTGGTTTTAATTTGATATAATTTTCATTTTCAAAATGGGAAAATAAATCGATTCTGAAGTAACCATTACAGATCAAGATTGTAAAATTGGTAAAAAAAATTACAAGAGGACATATGCTTAACTGAAAATCACGAGTTATCTTTCTGGAATGCAGACCCGTCCGTTATATGAAAAGTTGCAATAATCAGAAAAGAGCCAGAAAGCAAAGTGAAATTTTAATTTTCACGGTAAGGAATGAAAATGCAAGAACTTTAAATGAAGATGATAGTTCTGAACCCGAAAGCGATATGATCCCATAAAAAAAAATTCTCCTAATTAAATTAGAATATTATTTATTGTTTTGTGTGTAGTAGATTCGTTTATACTTTTAATATATATTAAAGAATATTTCTAAATAAAAAAATAAATACTTTCTTAACAAACAAAAGATTTAATTTTAATGATAAATATTTTGCTCATATATAATTACAACATAACTCTACACCAAGCCATAGATGTTAAAAAAAGAGGCGCTAAGTAAACTCAGTGAATAAAAAATCACTATCATTAAATTTAAATTATTTTCTACAATATATATCCTATATATAATAGTTTAGTTAAAAATAATTATTTTTAAAAAATTTTAAGTAATTACTGGAGTTAGATCTCATCTAACACATTTATTCATTAAAATTTCTTATAAATTTCAATTAATATTTTTTATTCAAAGAAATAATAAAAAAAAATATTTAAAAACACGCTTTTATTTAAATGCACTTAAAAGGAGAACATAATTTCTCCATACACACCACGATTTCCTTACAATTAATCATATCTAAAAATGAAAGCGTGGGCGCCAAACATGCAGGAAAAGGAAAATAATACGAAGGACATTTCATTGTATATGCACAAACCTTTCTGTTTTTCCCTTTTCCACTATAACTGATAACTATGTCTATTGGAAGGTGAATTTACGTTTTACCCTCATAGTAGGTTGCTACTCAATTTTTGGTAGTATTATGATATTTATTCTAAATTTTATAGAAATCCTTTAATTCTTATAAATTTATAATAATGTATATAACATAGATTTATAAAAATTAAAATGTATTTTATAATTAAATTAAACACTTACTACACTTTAAAGGAGATAATTTATTACTTTTTACAATTAAATTTCTGGAAATTTTTTAACACTGGAAATCTCACGAAAGTTTTAAAGTGAATTGAAAAATCTTATTTATTTAATATATAGGATAGAAGAAGAGAACTTTACATGAGAAAGTTCTTTTTAACAAATAAATTGAAATTCTAAGTATATAAAGAAGTTAAAAACAATTTGTAATTTATATTATATTAAATGCCAATGAAGAATCTTTAATCAAAAATTTTATTGCAAGTAATACTTACTTTTTGATTATATAAAACTTTATAATGTTATATTAAATGTGTTAAAACTTGTGAACTTGGTTGACACTCTCACTTGAATTTATCTAATATATATATGTAAATCATATTTACTAATGTATTCATTTTGTCTGAGGTTGGTAGCATTGGATGGTAGTTCACTTGCGCATTCACTTGATATACTTAAGATATTAAATGCATTGATATCTATTAATGTGTTGGATACGAGTGGGTGAATAAGGGACTCTTGTCTAATTCTATTTTACTTACAGGTAAATATGATTTAATGTATATTTTTGTATATAATTCTATAATAAAATAAATCTATTTTACTTACAGAATCGAGTAAGACTTTTAAATTTACAAATTAGACAAGTTTTTCGAAAAAACAAAAATAAATTATGGCTTCTACCAAATTAAAATTTTTCATTATAAAGGCAAAAGAAGATTTATACTAATTAAAGGCTTTAACCAGGGACAATTCAACCTGGTTTTTGATCCCAGAGGATAAGATTAAAGATCATCCAATATTGATAAAATCCAAAATTATTCAAAATGTGATAAAAAATTTAAAAAAAATTGGAAATTATCGTAACTAACAATGAAGAAATAAAAAAAAAATTATTTTGATGTGTGAAGAAGATAATATACGCCTGAAAAGTTTCCGACCTGGCCAAGAAAACCGATGTTTTTAATTTTTTATTTTTTGCTATATTTTTCAACATTAATCTCCATCAACTCTGATACATTTCTCATAACGGTGTTCTAATTAATTTAATTAATTAATTAAATTTGATTTAATTTAATTTAAGTCTCATCAACAGGTATGAATCGACGCAAAAATTCGTTTGGATTACGCCTACAGCGCCAAATTGTCGTTAGAAATGGTTTTTCGAAGCAATTTTTGGTCTAACGTTAGGAAATGCGGCACCCACATTGCACACAGCTTTCCATATTCAAATGGTTTTGCAAAATATCAGACATCGTATAGGTCTCAATTATCTTGAATTTTGAAAAATAAAACAAAAAAAAATTGAAAAACATCGTTTTTCTTGGTCAGGTCGGAAACTTTTCAGACCACCCTCGTATGTATGGAAGGTGAATACTTAGAAGAATGTGATGATAAAGAAATAATAATGAACATGAAATCAATTAGACCTGATTAGGAAGAAATCCAGTTAAAAGACGTGAGGGAAAAATTTATATTGGATGATTTTAGAAAAGAAATTCAAGGAGAAATCTGGATGGAACAATTAGAGAAACGAACTTAAAACATTTAAAATTTATGATACACATTCAAATTTTAAAATTATTTCTAAAAAACTACGGAATGGAATGGTATTCTGCGAACATCAACAAATTAGTAGGTGGCGATTGGGTAAAATGGAAAGCATCCTTTAATAAATCCTTTCACTACCAAAGGCTGGACATACATTAGAAAAGCTTTGGATACATCTATGGAGACATGGCTGAGTTCGTCCTAAGAAAAGAAAACTTATTATTGCAATCGGATTTCGTTATTTTATGTAATATACTGATTGAAATCAAATAAATGCAAACCTATTATATATATATTTTCAATCAAATACTATGTATCTCTTTGGGGGTACAGAACCCCCTGTCTAGGTGTGAAGAGCACATTAACATTAACAAGAATTTTGTCATGGATAAATATATAAATGTATGGAAGTAAAGTAATGAAACAGTATTAAAAAGTATTGATACAGCATTCAATTATTAGCAGACGCTATTAACAATAAAATATTATAATTCATTAATTTTGTTGAATTAATTTTAAATTTTTTTCCTTGGATCTCTTACTTCTATTTAATTTGAAAAAAGTGAAGAAAGAAAGAATAAAAAGAAAATTCTCCGTTTCTATTTTGTCTGAAATAATCCAATAATATGTTTGGTGGGTGGGTTGGATTGTTATCGATACAGACAGCATCAGGGAGGGATAAGGGCTTGAGCCAAAATGCGTACCCGAATCATCCATTATTCATCCCGTTGGGTGTCCCTTGGGGAGAGCCAACCAACGCTGCCAGCTTTTCTTAATATAATTGCGCCTTTTAGCTATCCACTCTTCGTGCTCTAAGTGCCGCACAGAGAATCGTGTCCAAGTATGTGCACAAGAAAAAAAAGGACGAGCGGAATAGGTTTAAAAGGAGGAAAGAAGGGAGAGAAACAGGATTGGAAGGGGGTAGGGGACGTGATGATATAATAAGAAATGTCATTTAATACATTTAAGCAGAAAATAAATAAATAATCACTCAAAAAATTTAATTTTAATTATTTGCAATGTTTAATTAGTTTATTGTTTATTGTAACATAATATTATTTTAAATTATTTATTGTTAATCTTATCTTATCTTATCTTATTATACTAGCAAAAATTGTATATATATACGTATTTATATTTTGGATTTATTAAAACGCTCAAAGGATTTTTTTAAAATTCACACCCTAGATAATTTTTATAAAGAAAAATCGATCTGTATTGGTTTCAGCCTCGGAAAAATTATCTTCATTAGTTTTTTCTTAATTTAAATTTATATGACATCAGCAATTACGTCATCCGGAGCTTCCTTATATACAAAATATATTATAAATAAAATAAAATTAAAAATATTTATGTTATATCCATATCTGTTTTTATTGCATTAATTCATACATTTAAATTATTTGAAATTGTTTCAAAATGTTTATTAGTCTTAATTTAGAATAGAAATTTAAATGACGTCATCAACTTCGTCAGACACCGTTTCCGTAAATACAAAATATATTATATTAAATTAAATTACGAAATATATATTATGTTATTTCAACAGACCTTACTTTTATGTCTTTCAGAGCATTAATATATACGTTTAAAGAGTATATGTTTTATGACTATTGTATGTTCTTTTAAATTATTTGAAGGGTGGCTCCGTGAACTAGTTATTAATATTGCCTGCCAAACCCGATAATAAGGAATAATTTTTTTTATTGTCCGAGCGACGGGTCGGTGAACCAAGTACTGATTATTATTATTTGTAAATTGGTAAATAGTAAGCTGGCTAAAATGAGGCCAGGGGTGTGAAAAAATAAATTATATATATATATATTTATTATATGTTCCCATAAATTGATATTTTTGATCTTGAAAATAACTCTAAGGTTTTGTTTTTTAGAAATTTACGCTAGAGGCTCTACTGAGTATACCATATATTTTATTTACTATATCATCACATATTTATTTAAAAAGGTCAATAAATATTATATATTTATTTGAAAAATCAAATATAAAAAAAAATAGCAGAGCATTGAGCTGGGTGGGAGTATGTCAGGGAGGAAATTCAACAGAGCACCATTTCCAATTCCTGTTATAAAGTTAAACAAAAAAAAACAAACTTTTTTTTATCTTTGGAAAGTTCTCTATTATTATTCAGAAAAGTTACAGGTGACAAGAAGTACGAGACTTAATTTCTACAAACTTGTGGGTGAGAAGAACGTATTCGGGTGGTAGAAAAGAGAGAAGAAACAGGGCGGAAAGGGACACAAAGTGTGTACATTATTAAAATGAACGAGTGATCTTATTACTATTCGAACAAGAAGAAGAGGATTTTATCATGAAATTTTACTTGTTCTACTCGTCACTTTGATGTTAATAATACAGGGACAGCCTTTTTTTTGAAAATGAGGATAAAGTTTTAAAAAGAACAAACAAATAAAACAAGAAAAAAGGGAAATTTCTTGAACTTTAAGTTAGCAACTTAAACTTGGAAATTAATATATTATCCGCATTTTCCTTTTGATAAGATAGCTATTAGAGCTAAAATTATAAAAAATCATCCAAATATTTTTACTATCTCGCTAGAGGAAGTATTGCGATCACCAAAATTTTCGATATAGAGATTTTGATGTTTTTATACGTTTTGAAGGTCACTGAGTCATTTCACTAAGGTTGAAAAAAATGTCTGTATGTATGTGTATATGTAGACAAGATTACGCAAAAACGGTTTGAGCTAGAATAATGGAATTTGGCACTCGGTCTTTATTCTAAATTCGTAATTTTCTATCATCTTTTGAGAAATGTAGCTCAACCGGAAGAGGGTCATTAGTCATTACCTACCACGTTTTCATTTTTCTTCCTCCAAACTGACCGCAAAAATAAAGAAACATGTATGATAGTTTTTCACATGATTAAAAATTGTATAAAACTGCTATATATATAAAATTTCAGCTTGATAGGATTGCTGCAAGTACCGGAATAAATTTTTAAAATTTTTTAACTCGTTGACTGCCAATCACGCGCCAGCAAGTGAAGTGGTATCATCAACAAAGAGCCAAACATGCGCTGTTTTAATAAATATTATTTATTAATTTTAATTTATAATTTAATTAATTAAATTGAATGTAAATATATAATATATGAAAATTAATTCAATTCAAATTTGCGAGATAGTCGTGTGAAGACACTTCAGATTTTATTTTATTATTTCAAGTAATATCTACAAGGTCAGACCTTTAGTTCTCATTTGTTCCTTGAGTGCGGATAACTAACTACCCGGTCCAATCAAGGAAACCAGCCGGTTTGTTTGGGACCATGACAAATATTTTTATTTTTCAAATATCTTCTTAAAATTGAATATTTATTTCTTCTGTGTCTAGTTTACTGAAAAAATATAATGTTTCTATTGTGTGTGCATTAACAAATAACTATATACCATATATTGTTCATTATCTATGGATTTTATTAAAAATTTCCTTTAAGTAACCTATCTATAGAAACTTTCTCCTTTATTTTCAAAATAATAATAATAATAATAATAATAATGGTGAATTCCCTCTCCACACTGTCCGAGCCCAATCCCTTACTACATCTAAAGGGATGGGTGAAAGATTTCCAACAATTTGCTGAGAAAGTGAGCTAAATCGGATAATAATAATATTTTAAACATCTTTACTGTATAAAATATAAGAGAGATCACACTGACACCACACTGGTAGGCAAGATACATGTGGAGTTATCAATTTTCTAGATTTGTCAACCAAAATGTTTATGTTAAAATAAACAATATTCTCTATTATACATTTTATTATATTTTATAAAGTCTACTACTCTCATATTCCCAATTTTAGAGAAATAGAATAAATAAATATAATACTTAATATTATATATAGAATTATTTATATATATATTTATTAAAAGTAATTATTTTATTATTCTAGAATGGTATGCCATTTATATGATATACATTATACATTTTATTATTTTTTTATTAATAAAAGTTGAATTAATACTTATTCTCATTCAAAATTGATATTTTTTTCTTTTATAATAATTAAAATCCATTTTAATTCAAATATGTTTTAAAATTATAATCATTATTATATATCCCCACGAATTCTCTCTTTTTTTTATTTCTATTTTTTTCTTTAAACCTCATAAATACTGTGAATATGATAATTAAACCAAAAGCCCTCTCTCTCTCGTTACGAATGCTCTTTATTTAACATTTTACAGAAGACCTATACTACTACTACATACATATATTAATCTTTAAAAAAAGACTTGTCTATTACTATGTAAAATTTAATATTACATTAAAAGATGGAAGGATCACTTTTTCGTTTTTTTATCTTTTATGCCTTAATAAGAACACACTAATTTGACTTTTTGAATATTGTAGTATAACACATTATTTCATCTAAAAATGTACCTCGTTTGTTTGTTTAAATTTAACTATATATTATATTATTTTAAAGTTATTATATAAAAAATAAAAAATAAATAGAAGTTTGTAATTTTTAAGCTATTTGTTGAATTAAATTAAGGAATTGAATAACAGAAGTAAGGTGTATTTATATTTATTCTTGAAAATTAATGATTATTTCTTCTATTCATTCAGTTATATTGAAGATATTTTCTTTAATTATTTTTATATTTTTTCCAACTTTTATATTTTTCGGTTAAGAGTTTAGACAAAGAAGTGATTTAGGAAAAAATAATAATAGAAAGAAGCAAAATAATATAAAAGAATAATTCACTTACTATAGAAGTAGAAAAATTTGAAGATTCAATTGGAAATTAAATAAATTGATAATGATAAAATAAGTAGACAATTTAATGGCTTAAACTATTTTTTATCTTTATTTACTTTTATTTTTATATTCAATAAGGGAATTTTAGGAATTTTACTTTTAAATAAAGAATGAAGACAAAAATATAACATGATAATCGGTTTTCTTATTTTTTTTATTTATTTTGTTTTTATTCTGTAGGAATCTAAGTTCATATTAGTTTACACATATATTTATTTTTGTTCAATCACATTAAATACGAGGGTGTATCAAACCTTAAAAGTACTATAAAGTTGAAACATTACTAAGGCGGAAGAACTTGTTATGAAAAACAGGTGTATAACACTTAATGATATTGCCAAAATTTTGGAGATTATTTACGGTTCAGCGCAAAATATTGTCCATAATGTGTTGAAATTCAATAAAGTTTCTGCTAGATGGGTTCCACGTCAATTGACTTAAAGAATTAAAAGAACTTCCCAACGATACCTCTGATAAAATTTTGCGTCGTTGCAACGCCCAAAAGAGGTGAAAACCGCGGTGCACGAATGGCTACAGGCGCGTCCAAAAGAATTCATGCGCTTCCAAAGTGATGTAACACTTACATAATAACACATGAAGGAGACGATGACAAAAATTGATATGTGTTAGTTTTACTTAGTTGTCCAAATAAATAATTTATAGTACTTTTAAGGTTTTTATTTGATACACCCTCGTATTATATGTATTTTACATTTTTATAAACACTTGGTAAGATTGAAATCTTCATCTTCAAAACAATAGTTCAGTATTTAACCACTATCAATAAACTTCTTTCTTGATTTATAAAAATTCTTGTTCAATAAAATGAAGGAAGTAAAATTAGATCATGGAATATATAAATATTTTACAAGATAGACAGACCATAACTAAAATAATTAAAAGTAATTTTTTTTAGTATTTAAACTAAAATTTTCTAATTAACAATAATATACAACTAAGAGAAAAATGACAACCTATACAGGAACACACATACTGTGGAAACGAAATAGTAGACAAATCGTAAAGCCCAACTTTTGTAAGAGGAAAGAGAAGACTTTGACACATATAATAAAATGCAAAACAATAGTAGGACTTCTAAGACATAATCTAATAAAATAGAGTCAAAAACTTATTCAAGAAAATGGACAAACTTGGAGAAATGGAGAAGAAAGGTGACAGATGTTAGACTAGATAGACAATGATGGAGTATAAATTTGGCTGAGTAATAAATAATTTACGAATAAAAAAAAGAACTATTTCTACTTTTGACAACTGTGAAATTTCAAAGTAAAGCAATTTGAAACTATTTAATTCACTAATGAATAAACTTAATTTACTAATTTTCTAATAAACCAAAATATAAAAAAAATAATAATATGAATAATTACGTTGACTAATTTTCAAGTTAAAACCGACTATATCCTAGTAAATCTGAATATACTTGTGCATAATGAATGTATATACTCTTGACCAGGTTTATTCAGTTTCATTCAATGCTAAAAATGTCTTTGAAAAACATACTACTTCAAAAACTAAAATCAATAATTTAATATTTAATCGCTTGTTTAGTTGTCTATTTGCTTTTAACTACAATTTTGGAACTAACCCTATCAGAAAAATTTCCATTTATGACTTTCTTAAATATAAATAATTTTCGAAAAAATATAAGCTTGCAAAATTTTTATTATTATTTTCTATTTTACTTAACTCATAATTATTTATTTATTTTCTTTAGTCTAATTTTTATATATAATAAATCATTTTAAAAATATTATTTTATTCATTTTTCTCTCTGTTATTTATTTGTTTTTTCATTTCGTATTTTTATATTAAAATGATTATATCAAATTTTCAATATCCATTTTATTTATCTTTTTATTTTCTTCTTCATTCATTCATGCATGCTACTATTCAATTCAATGTTAGATGGAAAATCATAAAAATATGAATAAATAAGATGAAAAAAGGTATACCCTTCAATCATATTAATTATTAATATATCAAATATATTTCTAATTTTATTTTTATTTCAACCTCTCTTTTGGTTTTTTTTTTTAAATATAAAATATTATTTATTCAAAAATTAATCTTTCAATTCCTAACATCCCGCCCCCTTCCCTTTCAATTCTCATTCCCTGTTAACACACCTGTTACTTATAATTTTACTTAAACATAATTCTTTCATTTTATTTTCATGAAAAAAAGTTAATCTAACTCAATGAAAGAAATTCTATAGGGTATAAACTTGTGGATGGGACAAGACTTTAGAATTAACCCCCTTCCCAACACACACGCACACTTATTTTTATTTGAACCGCTTAGAAATAAAAAAAATCAAAAATCAGTATTAAAAGTTTCACCACGTTTTTGCCGTTGATCTTCGAGTTAAAGGTAATTGTATTAGTGAAACAAATAAACATAAGGAATAAAATAATTTGAAAGAAATTTTCCCCGTTCTCTTCCCCTTATTATTAATATATTTTAGTGATGGAATATATTTATATCCATATAAAAATACGTATATTAAGAATAATCTCTTTGCAATTACTTGGCTCCACAAAGCCCTCTATATAGGCGTTTGTTTCACAAATGGCACAGATTCGACCCAAAACACTTACCGTCCTGTCATTTTTACTATCTCGCCAGGGATAGTATTGCGATCACGAAAATTTTCGATGTTGAGATTTTGATGTTTTTATACGTTTTGAAGGTTCCTGAATCATTTTCACTAGGGTTGAGAAAAATGTCTGTCTGTGTGTGTGTATGTGTGAATGTATGTAACCAAGATTACGCAAAAACGGTTTGAGCTAGAATGATGAAATTTGGTACATGGGCATTATTCAAAATTCATAGTTTTCTATCAACTTTTGAGAAATGTTGTACAATCGGAAGAGGGTCATTACCTACAACGTTTTGATTTTTTTTCTTCTAAAGTGACAGTAAAAATAAAGACATATGTTTGATAATTTTTCACATGATTATTAATTGTATAAAACTGCTATATATAGAATTTCAGCTTGATTGAATCGCTGAAAGTACCAAAATTAATTTTTAACACTGCAAATCTCACGAGCGTGACGTGGTGCCATCAACAAAGAGCCAAACATGAGCTGGTTTAATAAATATTATTTATTAATTTTAATTTATAATTTATAATTAATTAAATTTAATTTAAATATAATATATTATGTTATTTAATCCAATTCAAATTGCGAGATAATCGAGTGGAGACACTCCAGCTAATTTAGGTTTGGAAACAGGAAAGAGTCGAATGGGGCTTACTTAAGTCTGGAAAATATTGAATTTATGGATTGTTATTCTGTTGTCTATAAACACACTTATGGAGGAGTATGAGCATTCGAGGCATCCATCACTCCAATAGCTCCAAATATTCATGTAAAATGTAATGTAGCTGCTGAGTTTAGATGCGTTCTTAGCCAAATAAATTTCAACAAGTCACTTATTTATCAAACTCCTCTCGAAAATCTTAGAAAAGTTATTAATTATATTATATCTAGGTATATAATTTATAATTCAAATATATTATTATTAAGAGTACACAAGAGCCACTCCCTTTTTTAAAAAAATATTAAATCAATACATTAAACAAATACATAATTTTAACCATTTTATGAAATTAAAATATATATATATATATATTAAATTATTTTCAATTAAAGTTTCATCATAAATTATAAATTGATTCTGTTATATCCCTCATCATTTCATTATATAATGTGATTTTGGTTTATTTTTTAAAATATTTTTATTTTATCATTGTACTTACTACTTATACTTATTTTTGTGCATAGTTTATAGAGATGGAGGGGTTACAATCGGGAAACGCCTGTTATCATGCAATTAAGGGGCTTATCGCTTCAAAATTATTATCAAAGGGGATAAAAGTTAAAATATATAAAACAATTATTTTACCGGTTGTATTATATGGATGTGAGGTATGGTCTATGACCTTAGGTGACGAGAGTAGATTTAGAATATTTGAGAATAGGATTCTGCGAAGCATTTATGGGCCAAAGAAAGATAAGGTCACCGGAGAATGGCGAAGATTGCATAACGAGGAATTGCATGACCTCTATGCATCTCTAGATATAGTTAGAATTATAAAATCGAGAAGGCTACATGTGGTTAGAATGGGAGAAGATAGGCTGGCAAAAAATATATTGGTAGGGAGACCGAGTGGGAAACGCCCACTTGGAAGACCAAGGACGCGGTGGGTGGATAATGTGGGAAAGCATGTGAGAGAGATGGGAGAGGATAGGGACTGGAAGGATGTGGCTCAGAATAGGAATACTTGGAAGGGTGTGGTTGCTGCGGCCAATAACTTTTGAGTTCCGTAGAGTCACAGAGATATATGGAATTGAATTTGTTGAATTTAATTTTATGCTGATTTATTAACTAATACTCATTTAAATTAATCAATCATTTCAATCAATACATTTTAAAATATTTTAATATATTTTTTAATATTACTTGGCACAGTTGTAAATTAAATTTAGAAAAAAATAAATAAAATAATATTTTTCTTCTAATATAATATAGAGTAGGTATATGGGTTGTATTGATATATATATATATATTCGGTTAATAACGAATGCACCTACATAGTTACACATTTATATATAAGATATACTATTATTATAAGTATATTATAAATAAACTAAAACTGAATGATATGTTCAATATACCATTGCTGTTTAATAGAATCAAGTGGATGCAGATAAACATTTGTGCCACTCAGAAGTCAAACCGATTAACTCCAATTTTTAAAATTTTGCTAGTAATGTAACTTGGTAATGTAACTTGATAATCTTAATATTGCAATGCAATATACATTTTTCTGTAATCAATAACCCTGAATTTCCTACAAGCTGTAAACTTTGGGGTTCATTTTCTCACTTTGTTTATATGTGGAGTTAATCGCTTTGGTTTCTGAGAGGCCCATTAATGGTTTGAATTTAATTAAATAAAATAAATAAACAAAATTATTACTTAATAAGATCTATAAAAATACATTTTTATTTAGAAAATTAAATTTTAAATCTAAATTAAAAATTTCAAAATAAATGAGAAAAGTATTAAGAATTATGAATAAAATAATAAGGAATTTAAGAGTACAAAACTGACACAGTCACACACACATATAATAAAACATTATAAATTAATTCTGCAAAACATTCTTTACGGTGAGTGAAAGAGGAATACTTATTATAATGTCATAAATCAGATCAAAATAGATAACGAATATATATATATATATATATATATATATATATATATATATATGGAAAATTGGTATAAATCAGAATTTTAGAATATATAAGTTGGGATATCAGAATTTCCCCTTAAGGCAACTCATCTTTGTCTTCATTTATATCCCACTCTCGTCGATTTTTCATTTATCTTTTCTAGTCTGTCTAGTTTTTCTGTATTAGTAAAGCGTTATCATCGTGTAGCTTTGAAATGTGGCCATGATCATGATGGTTTGGCATTTGACTAGAGAAAGAGAGCGAAAAGATGGGCGTTTGGGACCGGAGTTTTACCCTAGTCTTTTGTTTAAAATTCAACCAGCAATTCATTTTTTTATTCTAACCATTTATTCTTTCGTCACCAACACTTGAACTTTCATTCACCTGGAAAAATAAAAAAAAACCCTTTCTCATCAGTATTAAATTTATATGTATATAATATATATATATATATCTTCATTAGAAATGATAAACGTGACTTGAATTTGAAATTTATTTCATTTTGATTAATTGAAGAAAACTCTGTCAAGATTCAATTCTTATATATATAAATATTGTTATATACGAGTATATATATAAGTATGCATTAAAAAAAAGAGATTGAAATCTTTTAAACATAAAAATCAGCACCTTCAGGAATAGAATATCAATCTTTTTTTTTATTGGCACGAGGGGACTATAAAAGATCAGGGGAATGAGAACATGCTTCTTATTTCAATTACAACTCGGTCTATAACCCTAATCGAATCAATCAAATCCCAAAAAGAGTCTTTCCAAATTTAGATGATGTAGTACTTTACATACTTAGTAAATCTATCTGCCAATAACCATAAAACATATCTAAATTAACTTCAAAGTTCTTGTTCCTAACAGTCATATTGGTTGCCATTTGACCCATTTGTCCCCATTCTCAACTATTTTGGTTCAATTGTTTTTCCTTCTAATCCCCTTCAAAATTATTTTTAAATTTATCATTCGATTTTCAATTAGTCTTCTTTTAAACAAACCTCTCGCTATCCTTATATCACCTAAACGGCCCACGTGTCTGGCATACCTCTTAACCTCAATACTTTGGTTGGGGATGCATAGAGATCATGCAATTCCTTGTCACCTCAATTCCTCTATTCCATTGAAATCTCATTTTCCATAAATGTATCCAATACCTAAATGTAAAAATAAATTGTTAAAAAAAAATCACACTATTTCTATTTATGAATTCTCAGTAATATAAAAAATTTCAATGTACAATAATAATAGACATAATTAATGTTAATATCCATAGAACCTAACTATATAAAATCAGTTAAAAAATATACAAAAAATACTATAAAAAAGAACTAAAATCTTAGCAATAAATTCAAATGAAATAAATAAAGAAAATGATAATAAAAGAAAATGTGAATTTCTTTTATTATATATAGGTTTATGTAGGTATATATAAAATATTAAATATAAATCGAAATCAAAGAATACGTATGTATATATGAGTGTGTGTTAGAAAATGAGAAGAGGTAATCATTATTCCAACGAAACATTCGATTTGGCATTCACTTCTTCATTTCCCATTTGGGATTTCTGATTCCTTTCCAATTTCTAAAATAAGCTTTTATATTTCAATTTCGGAAAATAAAAAAAATATTGGAAAATTATTCATATTTTTTTCACTTTTTCCTTGAAAGAAATGTCTAATCTATATTAAATTGGTCATTAAAGTAGAGAGAAAGATATTAAAAAAAGAGAGATGTATTATAATAATATATAACAGAGGAGGGCCACTTTCTTTATTTACTATCTCACTTTCTCTTTCAAATTTCAATTAATTATATCAAATTTATATTTATAATTTTAAATATATAAAAAGATATAATTATAGACAATTTTCACAATTTTTGTAAAATTGATTCTCTTAAATACTCAAGTAATTAAAATGATCTAATAATAATATATAATAGTGTGTTTATTTTTTATATTATTCAAAGAACTGCCCAATCAATAGTAGATAAAAATAAATTTTCTTTTTAAATACAATAAAGTTGTAGAAATAGGTAGGTGAAGGATGTGGGTGTTTAAAGAAGATACATGAGGGTAGAGAGGATGAGTGAATAAGGATTTCAATTCATCTGTAGACGAAAGTAAACATCAAGACACAAATTAAGTTAGACAAGACCTTAAACAAATATTAAACTAAGTTATACTTCAAACCAGCCAAGGTAGTTTTCGTTGGTAAAAGGGAGATATTATACATTTGGAATATTTAAAGAGAAACTGAAATAACAGTAAAGAAAAATCAAAATCAAAAGATATTATTTATTCCAATAATAAATAATATTAATAAGAATAATTACTATTTTAAAATAAATATAATCTTTATTTGAGGAAATTCAAATCAGACTGATTAGCCAAATAATATTTGCCTGTTTATCTCCTACACACATATACTCGTACACATATAATATGTCACTAATATATTCTTGTGACAAGAAATAATAATTAAGAAATATACAAAATTGTATTTTTTTTAAACATAATAATAATATTTGAGAATAATTTAAACGTTGAAATCCTGTAAAAATCTTAAATAATTAACATAATTATTAAATATCTAATAAAATTAAAATATGTAAAATACTATTGGAGAGGTGTAAGCGTGATCATGTCTTTAAACTTAGCAAAAAATATTTCATTTGAGATATTTTAATATAAATTTTCTACAATATTTATAGGACGAAAAGAAATTATAGAATCTATGTGTTTTGTTTGCATCATTAGAATTATAAAATATTATAATTATATAAAAATAAAGAATTACTTATATAAAAAAGCAGAAAAGATTTATTTATTTTCTCTCTCTTATTAAAAAATCTTAAAATACCTATATATAATAAGTCTTAAAAATATAATTATTACGGTGTTATTAGATAGTTGATCTTAGTGTAGGTATATAGTCGTATACTTTTAAGCAGAGCTTTAGAGACATGTCGAAAATTATCAGCTCTAACTTCGACTCCGGCTTTTATTTTACTTGTACAAGAGCAGGTTAATAAGTCCGCGACTTTTTGAATGAAACACAGATATTTTGATAAAAAATAATTTTATTTCTCAACAGTCTCCTTGGAGCTCTATACACTTCGTCCAACGTTTCTCCAATTTTTACCGGTCGACGATAGTAAGGGAGATATTGTTTTCACACCAAATTTCACATGTGGAGATTTTTACATATCTCCACGAATCAAGCATTTTCTTAACAGAAAAAAGTATTTTTAGCATGATGTCTGTCCGTCCGTCTGTCCGTCTGTCCGTCCGTATAGATGTGTAAAGCCTGAACGGCTCATGAGATTTTGATGAAATTTGGTATATTTATTTAATGCATCAGTGGGATGAATTGATCAACTTTTGGTGCAAATCCGGAAACCGGAAGTGGTAGTATTAGCGATCGACGATAGGAAGGGAAGGGTTATTTTCACACCAAATTTCACATGAGGAGATTTTTTTATATATCACCACGAATCATGCACTTTGTATTGGTTTTATCCTAGAGAAAAATCATATTTATTAGTTTTTTCTTAATTAAAATTATATGACGTCATCCAGCCATTCATGACGTCACAGCCTGGTCTTACATATATATTATAAATAAAATAAAATTAAAAATATTTATGTTCTATCCATATCTGTTTTTTATTACATTAATAGATATATTAAAATTATTTGAAATTGTTTCTGTAGTTGGAAATTAATTTACTTCAAACCGTCGGTCGGTTCGGACCTGGTCACAGGTCAACTTATTTTATCTCTTTTAAAAATAACATTTATCGAGGATATCAAAATAGATTTGTTTGTGAGATGATTTCATCGTTGGAGTCAAATCTCTTTCTACCGTGCCATTTCACAAGGTTTGAAAACAAGAAATAGTCGCTCAGGGCTAAATCCGGAGAATAGGGCGGATGAGGGAGCAATTCGTATCCCAATTCATTGTTTTTCAATTAAATTCACTTTTTTCCATTTTCTTATCAAATCACGAGGTAGTCTACTATTAATGGATTGAAAACAAAAACTAAAAGACCCAGCTGGTTCCAATTTAGAGACATGTCGAAAATTATCAGCTCTAACTTCGACTCCGACTTTTATTATACTTGTACGTGGGCATGTTAATAGGCCCGTGACTTTTTGAATGAAACACAGATATTTCGACACGAGACAGCTGTTACCATTTCATTTAAGAGACGGGAATTTAAAAAGTCATGGACTTATTGACCTGCTCTTGTATCTTAATTTAATGTAGCCGTCCGTAGTCGGAGCAGATTATTTTACAGACCTTTTGTTACAGGGTCATTCCACGTCAACTCATCCAGGCCGTTTCACCCAAAATCTCAGATTTTTATGAAAATCGGTAAATATGTTCTATTTATAAACATGAAAAACACCACTAAATTTTAATTTTTTATCTCACATAGTTTTTGAGTAATGGCAGTTTAAAGATTGGCGTTTTTAAATTTCAAGATGAGGTACAGGGTTATCATTGGACCTCAGACTCCTGCACTGTTCACCCAGTAATAATTAACATGAGTGTTGATGACAAAAAAATAGTCTCATCACATTGTATAATTTCCGATGACTTAAATCATGATGTTTGTATGGTTTATAAGATTCAAGATACACTGTTAGAATCCAATGATAACCCTGTACCTCATCTTGAATCACAAAAGAGAAATTCTCGCTAAAGTCAATTGATTGATATAATGGCTTGATTTGGCGCGCAGTTATCCTTTAGACTTTTAAAATAGCTCGACTGACTTTTTGCAATATAAGAATTTGGAATCAATTTTTCTATTTTTGTTGTTAGTTCATCAATAAATTCATCAATGGTTGAAGTTTGAGTTATCATCTGTGTCCTGTCTGTAGCTACCCACTGTTTGAATTCGATCCTATCTTCTTCCTCATAGTTTTCAAACTTTGTTTGTAAGAATGCTGTTAAACTTTCCTTCGATGGACATTTTTAGGTAAAAATATTTTATTTAATATTAAAATGTCTAATTATTAACAATATTCAGCCATTGAGACTCTCATATTGCTCATAATTAATGTGTTGTAACTTGCAGTGGTCTTAGTAAATAGAAGGAGGCAAATACACAAAACTTTTATTTTATTAAATTAAAGCCCATTTCATGTAGATAATTTAGGAAAAAAAAAGTTCTTGATTATCTCATTCCCTTGTCGTGATATTTCATTTTACGCTAAACTTTGTTTGTAATTTTAAAATTTTATAATATCCAACATATAATTTTTTTAAAAATATTTTGGGGTCCGTTACATTTTTTTTACAATTCCTCATAGTTATAAGAACATGCCTTAAAAATTTCAACAAGATAGGAGGTTAAATAAGTGACTGAGAAATTATTTTCTTCTCCAATACTCAAAAACTATGTGAGATAAAAAATTAAAATTTAGTGGTGTTTTTCATGTTTATAAATAGAACATATTTACCAATTTTCATAAAAATCTGAGATTTTGGGTGAAAAAATGACTATTTTCTGGTTGAATTGACGTGGAATGACCCTAGATCCTTTATTATTTAATTGTATTTATAAATAAATGTAATTTTTTTTTAATTAACTTTTAAATTAGTAAGTGTTATATAATTATCAGTATTATTTTTTATAATTTGTGTATATTTATTTATTTTATTATCCTCTAGGCTAGTAATGACTTTATAGTTGCTAGTCTGATTTATTAATTCTAATCTAAATAAGAGTCTTATCTTATCCGAATCAGTCTTAAAATAATTTATAAAGACGATAAATGACTAAAATCTCTGCTTGCCATTAAATCGAATAATATAAATTCATATTTTTTTAAATTATTATTACCTTGAAGTTTTGTTTAGCAAAATTCCACTAGGATTCACCTAAATTGGAATCTAAAATAAATAATAAAATACGAATTACAATAATCATAATGATAAGTAACAATGAAAATATTGCGATGGATTTTCGATAATCAATTATATAAATATTAAATAAATTTGAGGTAGATTTTCATTAAGTAATGTGAAGATCTCTCGAATATATGTTCAATATTTTGAATTCAACTTCATTAATAGAAATATATAAATACAGACACACTCCCACACAAATAAAGAAAAAAAGGAAAAAATAAATGATAAAAATAAGGTGAAGATTTTTTTTAATATAAATTATATAGCTGAAAAAATAAAATGAAAGAAAGAAAATCTTTTATTAAGACGATAACTTTTTTAATAAGAAAAAAATCTTACTAAAAAACTTTTATATTGAATGAAAAAAGGTAAGTATAATAATCAAGATTTTCATTAATTTTTTTTTATATTTTCTAGAGAAAAAAAAATATTTATTTTATTATTTTAGCTAAATATGGATATAAAATATAAAAGGATTTACTTTATTTATTTATTTTTGTTTTCCTTTCATTTTGTAATACATATTAATACTTTTTTATCGAATTTTATTTGCTATTGATTATCTGAATTAAGTTTATAATCTTTTCATCTGAATGGTCTTCTGCAATCTTTTATTTTGTTTTATATATCTTCCTCTATTTTATTTAAGACTTTTTTGATATTATCCCAACTACATTAATCTTTTCTCTTATCTCTTACAATTTACCTATAAAATCGTTTTTTTTTATTTTTCAAGTCAGTCTATAAAATTTACCATTTAAATAAATATATATATATAAATATATGGTCACACCAATCATATACCTCCAACCCATCTATCCTAATCCCCGTCCATCCAGTTTCTATTCTTTTCCAATTTTTTCTTCTTTTATATAGCATATTTCTATCGTATTGGTTATATATCTTATATCAATTCTTCAATTGGTTATCTTTCAAATAAAATTTTTTCTAACTTTTCCTCATCTCATTCGAGTTTCTCCTCAATATTTTAATCTTTTCTGTTTTATATAGTTCTAATAATATTTCCGGATTTATATAATTTCAGACATTCTATAATATGATTTAAATATTTTTTGTACCATATACAATATGTTCCAGAGTATTTTATTTAAAAAATCTAGAATTTTTATTCTCATCTGTTATAGTTATATACCAGGTCTCACATCTATTAAATATAAACAACTAATAAAATAAGTTGACCTGTGGCCAGGTCCGAACCGACCGACGGTTTGAAGTAAATTAATTAGCAGCTACAGAAACAATTTCAAATAATTTTAATATATCTATTAATGAAATAAAAAACAGATATGGATACATAAATAATAAATATAAACATTTTTACCGACCGACGATAGTAAGGGAGGTATTGTTTTCACACCAAATTTCACATGTGGAGATTTTTACATATCTCCACGAATCATGCATTTTCTAAACAGACGGACGAACGGACAGACATCATGCTAAAAATACTTTTTTCTGTTAAGAAAATGCATGATTCGTGGAGAAATGTAAAAATCTCCACATGTGAAATTTGGTGTGAAAACAATACCTCCCTTACTATCGTCGGTCGGTAAAAAATAATAGCTTTATATTATATACAATATTTTAACTTTAATATTTCTTAACAAAAATATTCATTGTATAAGCTTTATTATTCCATTGAATTGAATTACAATTACTAGTTAATCTTTAAATTAATTTAAATAAAGTTATCTTTTTTACCGACCGACGATAGTAAGGGAGGTATTGTTTTCACACCAAATTTCACATAAGAAGATTTACATATCTCCACGAATCATGCATTTTCTAAACAGAAAAAAGTATTTTTAGCATGATGTCCGTCCGTCCGTCCGTCCGTCCGTATAGATGTGTACAGCCTGAACGGCTCAACCGATTTTGATGAAATTTGGTATATTTACTTAATGCATCAGTGGGATGAATTGATCAACTTTTGGTGCAAATCCGGAAACCGGAAGTGGTAGTATTAGCGATCGACGATAGGAAGGGAAGGGTTATTTTCACACAAAATTTCACAAAAGGAGATTTTTTACATATTATCACGAATCATTCACTTTGTATTGGTTTTATCTTTAAGAAAAATCATCTTTATTAGTTTTTTCTTAATTTAAAATTATATGACGTCATCCAGTCATTCATGACGTCACAACCTGGTCTTACATATATATATTATAAATAAAATAAAATTAAAAATATTTATGTTATATCTATATCTGCTTTTATTACATTAATAGATATATTAAAATTATTTGAAATTGTTTCTGTAGCTGGAAATTAATTTATCAAACTGTCGGTCGGTTCAGACCTGGCCACAGGTCAACTTATTGTTCACGGCTTTTATAATTTAACCAAACAGGCAACAAGTATGAATTATTAAAAAAATTGTGGGATTTTAATAATTATTTAAAAAAACAATGACAAATTATAGAGCATCACAATAATAATTAATTGACTGTCAAACAAAAAAGAAAAAATAGAAAAGAAGAAAATTATCAATTGAATTTATAATTTAAATAAATTTACATATTCTTTCATCAATTTGTGATTCATTAATAATTCTAAATATTACGACAATTTTTAATCTGAATAATTATTCAAAATGTTATTGTACTTACTTAACACTTGACTGGTTAACGAATAAATTTTTCTTTGGAAATTTTATCAATATTCATCAAATGATTGCTTTTGTGATTTTTATTTCAATCTTTTTTTAAAAGAGGGTAAGTATTAGGGGGCGACGAACTTGTCCAGTTGATTAAAATATGTTAAACATAACTTGTTAATATTCCTTTTCTTCATTTTACTATCTCGCCAGAAATTTATCGAGATTTTGGTGTTTTTATACGTTTTGAAGGTTCATGAGTCATTTTCACTAAGGTTAAGAAAACTGTCTGGGTGTGTGTATGTAGGCAAGATTACGAAAAACGGTTTGAGCTAGAATAATGGAATTTGTTACACGGGCATTATTCAAAATTCGTAGTTTTCTATTAACTTTTGAGAAATGTAACTCATTCGAATGAGGATCATTACCTACCACGTTTTCATTTTTTTTCATCTAAAGTGACCGTAAAAATAAAGATATATGTTTGATAGTTTTTCTTTTTCACATGATTAAAAATTATATAAAACTGCTATATTTGATTGAATCGCTGAAAGTACCGGAATTAATTTTTTAACACGTTGACTGCCAATCACGCGTCAGCACGTGACCTGTTGCCATCAACAAAGAGCCAAACACGCGCTGGTTTAATAAATATTATTTATTAATTTTAATTTATAAATCATAATTTTAATTAAATTTATTTTAAATATAATATATGTTATTTAATCCAATTCAAATAGCGAGATAGAGGAGTGGAGACACTCCAGATGTTTTTTTTTTTTTTTTGTCTTTTATTTTTATTTCAATAAGCTATTTTGTATATAAATGTAGTATAAGAAATTAAAAATTTTCTTATAAAATATTGTAGGAAAAAATTATATTAAATTATATTTTATATCTATACATCTGATTAACCCCTCATCATTAATATATCACAAGATTTATTTTATTTAAATTAATAGCTTGTAGTCAAGCCAAATTTAATAAATTAATAAGAAATCAATTTCATAAGAATAAATTTTCATTTTTATTTTTTATGTTATATTTCTATTGAAATCTCTTTTATAAATAAAAAAGGGACATTGTTAAGAAGTCAGATTTATCAACTTTTAAAAAATAAAATAAAATTAGTAAAGTAAATCTTTTGAAGTTTAAATTTGTTTTTTTTTCATCTTGTAAAGGGAAAAAACGTAAGGATATATATATTATGTATAAAAGGATTGAGATGGAAATGTGTCTCTGTCCCTTTGAAGAGAATATCTCACGCCCTTCGTTGGTTCATTGCCCACTTACCTATTTGTAGAGTTTCTTGAATTGAACTGCTCTATAACGACATTGAAAATGCAAAGCACAGTCCAACCACAAATAATGAGATGACCGCCTTAGGGTGTGAGATGGGGTTGGAAGGGGTACTGAACTGAAAAGAGGAGGAGAGGAGTGTAGCATTCTCGATGAAATGAACTTATCTACAAGTGAAATAGAATTCTTATCATCACAATATACACTTTGCCAATGCCAGCGTCTCTCTCACTCTTTTTTTACTTTATCCACATCCCACACATACAAACCACTTCTCACACAGACACTCTTCAAATTCATAAAAAAAAAAAACATTCAATTGACTATCTCATGTTCAGCTCTCGTCTCGATTTATTTCTTCTTCTTTTGCTTTTCTATCTACCAATAAAATAAATGATCGAAAAAAGAATAATATAATGAATATTTAATAATATAGATAATAAATAGAACAAAATGAAATAGTAGATCATTTTAATTTACTAAATACATAATATACAAAATGAATAATAATTTCATATTTAAAAATTTAAATATTTTAGAGTAAACCGTATGTCTTGTATGAGATGACTGAATAATGGACCACACAAAATGCACTAAACTTCACTTTGAAAGATTTAATTGAAAATAACGAGCTCATGAAAGAAACTCTGGTGCTTTTATCAGGGGATAGTTGACAACGACGATATGAAAGATTTTGCTCGAAACCTTTTGAAAATTGGAGACGGTACTTAGAACTCATAGATTTAATTTCCACCTGACTTTTGCCTGTCTGTTTTATTCTTTTATGGATAGTCCTGTGAAAGAGGTGTAAAGAATGAAGATGTTACATTTATAACCACGAAATAATAGAGCAAAAACAAATTACACATTAAAACAAATGAAGCTGCCAATTATCCCACCGAGTTTCTCAACTCTTTAAATCCTTCTGGACTTCTACAACATAGCCTTCGACTAAGAGTAGGCTGCCCCGTCATACTCTTGAGGAACTTAAAACCTCCACAACTGAGAATGGTACTAGGCTCTGACTTAAGATGATACTGCCAAATGTAATAGATGTAATAGAATGAATAATATTAACATCGAAGGGGATAGGTGAAACTATATGTACCATGGTTTCGTTTGATTCCAACAGACTTGCTTTACCTTTTAAAAGACTGCAACTTTAATTAAGGCTTGTATTTTCAATCACTATTAACAAGTCTCAGGGCTAGTCGTTTAACAAGATGTGCGAAGTTGATTGGTGCATGGTGATCTTACACCAGGCTTCTCCCTCGGTCAGTCGTATGCTGCAGTTTCTAGAATTGATTCACTTGTTCAATTTGTTTATCCTGGCCGAACATAATAAAACTAAAAAGATTGTTTATTGAAGTTTATTAAACTGAAACATCAAAAAGTATTTAGGCTCTTACCTTGACAAAAAATATCACATTTAAAAATTGAAGATATCATCCTTAATCTTTTTTAATGATATATTTATATTTTATATATTATAATATATATTTGGGTCATCGAAAAAGGTGGACGGGATTTCGAAAAGTAATAAAAACCTTAATTCAAATGTTAGAATATTTATTTATACATCCTAAGACACAGAAAATCTTAAACTTTTATATGACCTCTAAAAAGTTTTGATGGTGCTCCCCCCGTCGCACGTCAGGTATCTTGCCAATAATCTCCTGTCCACCTTTTTCGATGCCCTGTATTATATTAACATTTCAATACATTGTTATTTTTCTAACCTTGCTGTTGCAAAAACATTTCTTTCTCATGAGCGCTGGTGACTTCAGCTAATAATAAATAAAGAACAAAATTTTTAATTATTATTAACATGAAACCATTTTTTGAATTTAATCTAGCACATAAACTATTTTATTTTTTATTTGATACGAAATAAAAATATACCTCTGGCAGTTACTTGAAAGCTGTTTTCTGTGTCAACCACATATCTTCTAATATTTATATTCTGATCAACCTTTTTCCAATTCTCCTAATTAACTCATATCTGTTTTTATACCTAAAATTGCCTTCAGCATTATTGATTTACTCAGAGGTGATTATCCAATTGATTTTTCTATGGTAGTGAATGTTTCAAGATTATTAATTTCCTCGTGAAATTACATTTTGTTAATGATCTCAATCGACTTTCAGTCTATAAATATATCTTAAATTTAATCTTTGAAAAAATCAATTTTTAAGACTGTATAATCATAAAAAAAAATATATATTTCTACAACGAATTTTAGTTGAGAATAGCATTTTTTCACTTTTAGTTATAAAATTTTTAAATAAATCCTCCGTTAATAAATACTTCAAGGATACTGTGAGAATAGTATTTAAAATTAATGATATGAATTAAAATAAATTATATGGCATACATTATAGATATTTCTTTCAATTAATGTTTCAGAATACAAAAATAAAGAAAATAATTATTTAGCATAATAATTTAATTTAAGCGATCATATTTTTTTCCTAATATATAGCATCATTACGTATTTTAATATAATATTCAAGATAAAAATAACTGTTTTAAAGATGTAGTATATTATGTCTATTTATGTTTTATAAATTAATTTATATTAAGTTTGTTGCTTAATAGTCTTCCAGTTTTTAATTTCTCTTGAGAGTAGAACATTATTTTAGTTATCTTCATTCATTTTTTCCTACAGTAACGGTTGATCAAATCAATTAAACTCTTCTTTTTTAATCTCCCTCATTTTTCTAGATGGAATCTTAAATGAGAATATTCTCCGAAAATTAATTCCAAAAGTTTTGAAAATTATTATTATTATTATTTTCTGTAAATATTAACAATTATTTATTACTTCCAGCAGATTGACTGCTTGTGTTCTTTTCAACACTCCCCCGTTTTTCTAACCCTCAAACATGTTTGATTCAAGATTCAATTTAGATCCTCTACTTCTATTAAAATCTGAATAGTGATTCTTTTTAAAAGGAAGTTATAATTAAATAAACGTTTTAAAATAATAATTAATAAAAATATTTTTTTTTTAATATTAAAACATTAAGTAATAGAATCCAATAGGAGTTTCTGGATTAATATTAAAAAATTTTATATTCATTATCGGAATTGTTTGGACAAGTTGTTCGAATGAATGGGATTCACAGCAAGAGGTTTTTAGATGACTTCTTATTAGGGGTTTTATATCAAAAGATAATTTTAGAGTTGTTGGAAAAAATTAATTGAGGACCTATTTGCTTGAGAAAATACAAAAAAAAAGATCTTAATCTTATTTTCTATTTATATTATCTATCTTTATCTAATATTAATTTTCTTTTTTTTTCTTCTACATAGATATAAAAAAGATTTTTGTCAGGATACTGCTGTAATTTAAAAATTTTTGCTTATCTTTACGTTTCATGATAATAATATAATCCAAAAATATCTTTAGAATTTTTTTTGGTTGTCTGTCTATATGTGATCTGGAAAATTGTGTCCTTATAGACTCAAAATTGGCTGAACCGATATTATGAAATTACATCACAATATTCTTATAAACCTCTATTTGAACAAAGTCTATAATTTTTAAAAATTTATATAATACTCCAGTGATTCAATGAAGAAGCCGATTCATTTCCGTCAATGAATATTATTAATAATTCTAGCATTTCTTGCGACATGCTTCATCACCGGCCAAGACTCGTCTTCAGCTTATATCAGCTGGGCATTTCTTTCTTCTTCTGATCACCTTTGTCTTAAAACTTTTAACTGTATCCCAGTAGTTCTAGCTTTTGACCATTTGATTGATAATAAATTAATAAATTAATAAGAACTTTAAGAATAAATTAAATAATTTTAATTATTATTCAGAAATAAAAGTAAATAATGATAAATATTTTTTACATTTAAATAATTTTTTGTAGGAGTTTCTGGAATTAATATAAAAATTTTTATATTCATTATCGAGATTGTTTGGACAAGTTGTTCGATAAGAATGGGATTCACAGCACGAGGTTTTTAGATGACTTCTTATTAGGGGTTTTATATCAAAAGATAATTTTAGAGTTGTTGGAAAAAATTGATTGAAGACCTATTTGCTTGGTTCAAATTATAGGTAATTACAAGATAAGAAAATTAGAATAGAGCATATCATCCACCAAATTATAAAACCAGGTAACTACAAAAATTCAAACTTTTCATGAAAAAAATAAAAATCTGGCAAATCGGGTATTTTAGCCTATTTTTGTTTTGTTAAATATTCTCGTTATAAACTTTTAGGCTTCCGAGTGGTATAAATAATTAATCAAATTTTTAATATTTGTTATTATTTTATTATTGGAGTTATGTAGATTTACATATCCCGAGTGACTTTAGTTACAAGGTTGTATAATTTGAGTGATGATATTCATAATAATCCGCTCAGCTAATTTATTATTTTCCCCGATAAAATAATATTCTTAAATCATAAAGAATAAATTTCTGAACTACCGAGTAGCGGTTGAGTAAATCTGGTATTTTTTTTATTTGAAGCAGTACAAATAAATTATACCGATAACCTAAATATGTAATTGAGTTGAAAACAATCGTTGCATAGAATTGATTTCCTAGAGCATAACATTGATTTTTCAGATACCAATTGGAATAATAATAAATTGGTTCGTCAGCGCCTGATGAAATAATTATCCTGAATCATATTTGAAAATAGGCTTTCATAAGTTTTCTATTTCTCTTCCTTCATATAATTATTTAATTATTTCCATCTAGTTACAAATTTATTAGTATTTGTTTAATTATTTTGACAGGTCATCAAAAAAATAATTTTTACCTTTGGTCTTTTTATTAATAAAAATAATGTCCTTACTCTCAACTGTCAAAACATAGATGAAATTTAAAAAAATAATTTATTTTGTTAATTGACATCACTACAAAACACATTCATTATTATTTACATATTGTTAATATATATTAAAATATTCTCATGCAAAATTAATATATGTCTTTGTTTAGTTTGGTGAGTTTATTTTAATAATGTATAAATATAATTATATTTGTTTATTCATATGTATTTAATTATAAATGTATTTTAATTATATACCACCTGTGAATTATGTTATAAAATCGGATTTATATATTATAATATTTATATTATATTTATAATTTTTTCTCGTTATTTAAATTTAATCATTTTGTTTATAGAACTTTAGTAATTAAATATATATATATGATTTGTGGAAGGGAATTATGACTAATTTTAAATTGTTATTGTTAAGAAAGAGGGATCAATGAAAGAATGGACGGTTTCAAGTTCACAATGACCGTGAAAGTGTTAATTGTATGCAAATGTGTGTAATCTGGGGAAATTCATGAGAGAGACCTCTCTATAGTAAAAATGTCTCAGTTTGGTGTTCAATCAGTACTGAGGGAATGATTAGACCTATTTTTGTTTGTTTTTTTTGGAGAAAAACAATCATGCTAGTTCTGATAATATTGGATAGTATGAGAACATGATTCAAAACTTTTTTGAACCACAACTTTAACAAATACACATTAAGCTCATTGCTTTCTATTTCTCCACAATATCAACTTGATTATAGATAATTCCTTGCTGAGTACAATACCTGTATATAGTGAATACATAGTGAGGCAACTTAAGGGTCTTTGAGCGATCGGTATACACAATAGACTTAAGATAGCTCCCATAAACCCTTGATGGACTTAAAAACAATATTTGTCAAGCTCTGGCCAACATACCGGTTGCTATGTTGGTAAGAGTCTGTCAAAGTTGCAATGTATTGCTAATAGAGCCCGTCATGTGTCCAATACAATATGTAAAATAACTTGAAAATATAATTTCCAAAGTTGTAGAATAAGTATCTAAAATAAATAAATCAATAACTATAACCAATTCAGTTTCTCTAAATCAGCAGGTTAAGTTTTCTCACCCTGTATTTTTCCCTGGACCAATTACAGACATTCAAGAGAAATACTATCGTATCGTATAATTCAGATAACAAAGAGAAATTTAAAAATAATACAAAAGTATCAAATTAAGAAATTAATTTAATATTTATAATATTCCAGGTATATTCATATGAAACCGCCCTATATTCTAGAAGTCTCCTAGCTGTCCAACTAGGTACCATTCAGACGAGTGAATGAGTTTGTTTTTTTGATTTTGCGTGTGGAATATTTTGAATTTAAAAAAATTTAAATCAACAACCGGCAACATATTTTTTTACAATGTTAAACATGTTTAAATTTGTTCCTCAAAATTTGAGGTCAGCATTGATTTTTTGTTACTATTTGAAGGAATATGCTTGTTGAAGACTACGGCTATGATGCTCTTAGCCAAACACCAAAAACAAAATGTTAACCCTTACGGGAAGTTACTTTATCCCCACGTTGCTCAATTAAAATTGAATAATATTAAAATTAAAATAATTATCTTAGTTGTACGCCCTTTATTATTTTAGCCTATCACGTTAGATTATAAATTAGATATCTGAATGAATTTAAAACTTTTAAAAATTATGTACTATCAGCATAAGTCGTTTGAATAAATGCTACTTTTGATTGGCATAATATGCATTAAATGCATATATTAATGCATCGGCGCATTTATTGTTTCTAATTATCAAAACACAATTTATGAAGATTTGAAAAAGCGTTTAAATAAACTCAGTTGAATTAATTTGATTTATGTGTATCCACAAATCACTAAAATCCACAAATACTTTCTTGCCAGCACAAATATTTACATTTGATTATACTCTATTATATAAGTAGAATGTTTTAAATTAAGATAATATAATACTCTCACATCAGTTTTATTATTTATTAAATTCTTCAAATTTGACACAACCAATATATTTATTTACTTATAATAAATTTATAAATAATATAAAAATTATTATTTAATTTTGTTATAGATTTTCCTTAAAATAGAAAAAGGTATATAAGGTATATTATTTTTTTCAATTAAATTAGAATGTGATTGTCTCTATATTCACTTGACCAATATATATATAGGAGAAAGAGAGAGAGAAAGAGAGAACGGTAATTTGCTAGAATAGCCAGAATGTTTGTTTAACTACGCACCCGTCCTTCTGTTTTCGATCTCACTATGTATTTACCTATTGAACCCATTAGAATTTGAATTGAATCTAGAATTGGATTGACTCGAGGCGAATTAGATAAACATTCTGGATGAATACATGCTGTGTTGATTTGTTGAGGGGATTATCATTATCAAGTTGAAGGGGAATTATACAAAGTTCAATTTCAAGGTAAATTAATAAAACGAATAGAATGTATATATATATATATATATATATATATATAAGAGAAAGAGAGAGAAGTGTAAATGAAAGTGAAAATGAGAAAACTTTCTTTATTGCAATCCACCCATCTATTAAACAAACATTTAGAATGTTCGCGATAAATAACACTTTTGCATAATATACATAGATATTTTGTTTATTTTTCTAACTTTTCATATAAGAAAATGTTTCTCTATTATATTTACAAAGTAATGGAATATTTATTTATTTATACTGATATATAGATTACCCTGGCATTGAGCGCCATTACGAATTTTAAAATCAATTTTAAATAATAATATTAGTTTTTTTCATATTAGATTTCATTTCGAGTATATCAATTTAATTTTGAAGTATATATTAATATTATAAATTTTTTATTAAATTTATTATTTATTAAATTAATTAAAATTCTAAAAGAGTCATATTCTTAGCTCTTAAAAAGATTCAGGGCAAATGCAAATATGTTGTCTTTATTTAAAAAGATAGTGGAAGAATATATATAAATTTATATATGACTCTACTAATGTATGTTTTTGAACTTCATCATCTTCATCAAAACTTAGTTTATTTACATGAAATTTGATTAAAGTATAAACAACATAGTTTTTGTATTTATTTATTTTTATTTAATAGATAGTTTTGTGGCAAATTATTATTATTATTACTAAGTTTACAGATATTTTTTTGCGTAAAGAAAGTAGTGGGGTCATAATGGCATCAAAATGGTACTATGTACTCTTATTAATTGAATGATAAAACATTGATTATAAACATTTTAAATAATGATTGAGAATATGTTAGAACTGAGAGCATTATATTACAAACATTATTAGATTACCTGATGAAGTAAAGAGAACGTGAGATATGTAATTATTATAACAAAAACTCTATTACTAGTGCTATTGAAAATTTACATTACACACTATAATATGATATACTCTTAACACATTGCTGACAGGTGATGTACACCGCCGACTAAATAGGAAAACTCTTCTCACATTTGAAGGTTTTCAATTCACTAAAGATTCAGAAGAATATATCTTGAAATTAGAAGAGATGCGAAACACGATTACTAGCATTCATTTAAAACATATTTTTATAATACTGAATCTCAGAAGAAAATAACCGAAAAGAAATTTTACTTGTGTTATGTAATATTCAAATGAAAGAAGAAGAGATAAATGAAGAAGAAAAAGAAGAATCTTTAGAGATTCAATTAGAACAATCAGAAGAGCCTGAAAAAGAAAACAAAGAAATTGTTATACCATTGAATACATTATCATTGGAAGAACCTGTTCAAGCCGAATCAAGAGTTCCTGTTCACATACAAGACATAGAAGGCACTTTTCACAAGTATGATGGCACTAACATTTACCCAATAAATAAATGGAATAAGGAAAAAATCGTCGAACCCTGTCAATCAGCATTTGACAGTCAAGTTGTTGTAACTAAGAAAAAAATGCGGATCGCCTCGCGTTTGCATTGATTACCGCCAGATAAACACAAAAATAATTAAGGATAAATATCCGTTACCATCAATTGAAGACCAACTAGACAACTAAGTATTCTATTAAGTATTCTACACACTAGACCTTAAAAATTGATTTTTTTCATGTGGATGTCGAGAAGGAAAGCAGACAATATACAGCCTTTGTTACTCATTGTGGACATTTCCAGTTCCGTAAGGTTCCATTTGGATTATCCAATTTGCCTCCTGCTTTCCAACGATTTATAAATGAGGTATTCAAAGATTTAATCCTTCAAAAGATTGTGCTCCCATATATGGATGACTTAATAATACCAGCAGAAGATGAAGCAGCAGCTATTAATCGATTGAAAATTGTCCTTCAACAAGGCAAAGATTATGGGCTAGTCATAAATTTTGGAAAGTTCGTTAAGAAGAATGTTGAATTTTTGGGTTACCGCAATGACAACGGGAAACGATACCCATCTTTATTAAAAAGCGCCGCTACCAAACGCTATTCTGAGCCACAAAACACAAAACAAATACAAAGTTTTTTGGGTCTCACGGGTTACTTTAGAAAATTCATCACAAATTATGCCGTTATTGCAAGACCTCTGAATAATCTATTGAAGAAAGATTTCAAATTTAACTTTGGTGAGGAACAAAGAAAAGCATTTCTACAGTTGAAAAAGATTCTTTCAGAAAATCATGTGTTACAAATATACGATCAGGATGCCGAAACGGAATTACACACATGCGATGTGCAACGAATCATCAATACAAGTCATCATCGAAGTATAAACACCTCGCCTTTCGAATTAATGGTTGGAACGAAAATGAGTCGTAAAGAAGACCTTAAGATTACAAATACTAGAGGAAGAACTAGAAAAAAAATTTCTCGGATAATAGAGAAGAGATAAGGCATCAGGCGAAAGAGCAGTTATTAAAGATACAAGAAGAAAATTGCCAAACCTATAACAGAAATAGGAAGCCAGCAAGTTCGTATGAATTGGGCCAACTGGTAGCAATAAAACGAACTCAGGGAGGGCCTGACTCAATTTGAGACCAAAATATTTGGGTCCTTAAAAATTACTAAAATCAAACCATATGGAACATATGACGTCGCTAAAGAAGGACTTTGGGAAGGACCTCAAAATTCCACGACCTGCTCGGAATATCTCAAGCCTTGGCCAGGAGAGGAAGACCAGCTTTAGCTTATTCGGGTGCATAAACAGCTTAGAACGGCCGTGTAGGAGAGGAATTTAAAGCCCGTCTGACCCGTTGCTAAGCAGTCCCAATCAGAGCAGTCATGAGAATCACGTGGTGTCGAGCGACGCCATCTCCTGCTAGACAGCCGCCATTTTGCCTTGCAGTCAGTCGGCTTCACAGAGCATCCATACAGGCTTCTAGTGCTCAGCGAATGCTAACACTCTGTTTTTTATTAATAAAAAACCCTATACTATTAAACTACACTTTTTCCTTAAATATATTCGATTGATATTCATGTTCTAAACAATTTTATTAAAATTAATTTCAAAGTCACTAGAAATATAAGCAATTCTAAGCAATTAAAAAATTAGAGCTGATTTGATTAGTAGTCTGATATCTCAGTTGATTTATAAAATTGGTGACTATTGCTTCTTTTGTTAAAATTAAAGTTCAATAAAAAAGTTTCTATATTATTATTTTTATGGATATAATATATATTTATAATTTTTTTTTTTCTAGAATAATAAAAATAGATAAATCTTTTTTTAATTTTTCTTTCCTTTCTTTTTTTTCTGAGATAAAAATCCGACTATAAAAGATTTTGATATTTCTTTACATTTTAAAGATTCCAAGAATATATATCTGATATTTTTATTTTATACTAGCTGCTCCGAGCGCCTTCGGCGCTCTCCACACCTAGACGGGGGCTCCGCCCCCTGTACCCCCCCGAGTGTCCCTATTCTGAGCTATAACCATCTAACTCCTACCCTGTCCCATTTCTCTCACGTTCCTTCCTACAATGTCCTCCCTGTTCACAATTGGTCTTCCACACGGACGTTTTCCAATCGAACTCCCCACCAATATATTTTTCCTCTCCCATTCTAGCCATGTGCCCTGCCGAACCCAGCCTTCTCTATTTTATAACCTATATCTAGAGATGCATAGAGGTCATGCAATTCCTTGTTATGCAGTCTCCGCTATTCCCCGGTGTTCTCATCTTTCTTTGGCCCATAAATCTTGGGAAGAATCCTTTTCTCAAATACTCTGAATCTACTCTCATCTCCCAGGGTTATAGACCATGCCTCCCACCCATATAATACAACAGAAAAAATAATTGTTTTAAATATTTTAATTTTGATCACCTTTGATAATAATTTCCCGATTGCAACCTCGATTTAAATTCTTTGCAAATATTATTCGCTCTGATACTATTTATTTTGCATTATCACTATTAATTTCAAACCCCATCACTTTTCCTGCCTCGAAACCATTAATACAAACAAACAATTTTAGCTAGCATAATGAGATTAAAAAATAAAAAATATATAAACTTACCTGAAAATAATTAGATATTTATTTAATAAAATTAAATTTTTAAGTAAATAAATAAATAAAATCGAAATTCAAAATTAATCAAGTAATAAGTTGACCTGTAGCCAGGTCTGAACCGACCGACGGTTTGAAATAAATTAATTTCCAGCTACAGAAACAATTTCAAATAATTTTAATATATCTATTAATGTAATAAAAAACAGATATAAATATAACATAAATATTTTTAATTTTATTTTATTTATAATATATAGCTGAAGTAGCCGGCGTTGCCCGTGATTATAATAAGGAGGCTGTGACGTCATGAAGGGCTGGGTGACGTCATATAATTTTAAATTATGAAAAACATAATGAAGATGATTTTTCCCGAGGATAAAACCAATACATTCGTGGTGATATGTAAAAAAATCTCCTTATGTGAAATTTGGTGCGAAAATAACCCTTCCCTTCTTATCGTCGATCGCTAATACTACCACTTCCGGTTTCCGGATTTGCACCAAAAGTTGATCAATTCATCCCACTGATGCATTAAGTAAATATACCAAATTTCATCAAAATCCGTTGAGCCGTTCAGGCTGTACACATCTATACGGACGGACAGACGGACGGACGGACAGACGGACAGACGGACGGACAGACATCATGCTAAAAATACTTTTTTCTGTTTAGAAAATGCATGATTCGTGGAGATATGTAAAAATCTCCACATGTGAAATTTGGTGTGAAAACAATACCTCCCTTACTATCGTCGGTCGGTAATGATCAAAAAATAAATAAAATTAAATTAAATAAATAAAACGTTTTAAATAGAAATACAAACTAATTGATATTATGAAAAACAATTTTAAACAAATGTATTTAATTAAATTAATAAATTTAAAAAATATTAAATGATATTTAGCTTAAATATAAAAATTAAAATAAAAAGAAATTACTTAAAAAAATTAAAACTATAATAATAATATTAAAATATATATAAAATTACCTGAAAATAATTAGATATTTATTTGATAAAATTAATTATTTATCTTAAAAATATTTTATAATCTATAGAATAATTTAATTATTTTAAAAAACGGCGGTAATCATTTTTTATCCCTAGCTGTGACGTCATCAATAAGAAAATGTAAAGAAAAGGGCTGTTTTTAGGGTTTTCCCGACAATTATTCGATTTTTTCTCGCCGGAAAAACCATCCTTGGACTTCAACGAACATTTTAAAAAAAGAATTGTCAAAATTGGTCCAGGCGTTATTGAGTGATGCAATTACAAAAGTCATTTTTATTTATAAGATTATTAAATGAATTTAAATTTGATATATACATATATAAATATAAATCTATGTAAATATCATTCTCCCTATATATATATATATATATTCGTAATAGTAATCCATAGAATGAATGTTTTCCCCTCTACACTGCCTTGATTTCACATTCAAAATGAGATTTTTTTCTACTTGCTGATTTTTCTTAAATAAAATTGTATGTATGATGATCAGGTGGAGTGAATTTCAAATATCTGTCAGTTCATGAATATTTATCAATAGGAAAATGTGGCAGATAAGAAGGCAGACAACCACCTTATTAGAAAGTAAATATTATTTTAGGGATGAGTAAAAGTAGGTATACGGGAGAGTATAAGGAGAAAAAATAAAAAGAAAGAAAATATTATTTAATGAAAAAACAAATTAAAATTCAATTAAAAGGAAAATCAAAATTTTATTAAAAATATTATCATTAAAATTATTATTATTATTATTATGAATGTAGGAATAAATAAAATGTATTTAACACAAGCTATGAAAGTGAAGTGTAGTTACATTAAACTTGAAATTTGAATTTAATCTTTTAAAGTATTGAATTTAATTTAAGGTTGCTTTAAAGTAGTATATTGCTGTCAATGGAGAGTCTGTATATAGTGATTGAGACATGAATTGAATCCCCTTCCCCTCTCACGACTCTTAATGAATCCGAGTCGACTGTACGTCTGGTAGTAATTAGTAACCACAGCCGCGCTCCACTATACTCTGTCACTTCAACATTCAACTTGAATCAATCGCCCACAGGGCTAATTACCAAGGCGGATCATAAATTAACAATAGAATGAACTAGAGAGAGACAGAGAGAGAGGAAGATGAAGGGGAGGTTGTAGGTTGAGTGATTTACTGAACCATCAACTCACTAACTCTCTCTCTCTCTCTCTCTCTCTTTCACTCTTCCTCTATTTCTGAAATAGTGAGGGTATATTTAATTCAATTTTCTAAACCGATGAAATTATTATTATTATTACATTACAATTATAGAATATTGATTTAAAGGCATTGATTTGAGGCAAATTTATAAAACAAATGAAGTGAACACATTAATTTATATGCCTATATATAATAGCTACAAATATAATATTGGTAATTGTTTACAAAATGGGAAGCTTCAGAGATTTTAGTGAAACTTTGCCAGTGGATTCCTTTTCTAATTCCAAAGAAACTTTCCTTATGCAATTTCTCAGTCTCTTCTAGTTTATGAGATAAAAATTATTAAAGTTTAACAGATAAACTAGTAATGAATGAGCAGCCATTTAATGTTTTATTGACTAACTCACTAATTAGTCACAATTTTCGGTTTTTTCGGTTCGGTTTGGATATAGAAAAATTATTTGATTAATTTTTTTTTTAATTTTCATATATCTAAACCAAACTGAAAAAAAACCCAGAAAATTAGTGATGTCCTCTGCTGACCAAATGAATAAAACATGGTAGCTGAATTGAATATCGATGGATTTATATCCAACTTTAATCATTTTTATCTCGTAAACTAGAAGAGACCGAGAAATATTGCATAAGAAAAGTTTCTTTAGAATTAGAAAAGGAAGGTTTCATCCAAATCCCTTAAGCGTCTTTACAATTACCATAATAATGTATTAATTAAAATCAGTGATTTTAGTAGTTTTTCTCTATTCTATTTAAACAAATAAATAAATAAATAGATAATGTATTAATTAAAATGACTCAGAGACCATCAAAACGTAAAAAAACATAAAAATCTCGACATCGAAAATTTTCGTGTTTGCAATACTATCTCTGGCGAGATAATAAAAAAGTTTTAGTATGTTGTATTCTTTTACAATAACATTAAAAAACTTATAATTTAAGATAAGGAGATCAGAAATCGACCCAAAGAACGCTTGGGGCCGGAAGTAGCACTACGTGGTTCGGGATCGTGAGATTAATCTATGTATGAAATTTGGTCGCAATCTGTGGAGCTCTATCTAAACCTATGACGAGCAGATAATTAGATAGACAGACTTCTTTTATATATACATATATATATGTTATTTTCATTATATATGCTTTATCTGCAAAATAGGAAAAAGAATCATCATTCAATCATACGCTTCAAGCAATCTATTATAATTTTTGTTTTGTTAAATTTAAATGCCTATTATTCTTTAACCAGGTAAATGTGTTGATTTTTTATTTTAAATATTTAAAAATCTGTTAAAAAAAATCAGAGTCAACAAAATCGAGATATTAATTTTGCATTGACATTTTTTTCGTTGTTTCATTGTTCTTTGAAAAATATAAAATGTGTTTCGTTGTCTTCAGATTGCAGTACATAATTTTATCCGAACCCTCACCAGCTGCCGGTATTCAAAGGCCTTTGTAGATCGGACACACAACTGTAAAGGTCCTTTGCATTCTCTCTCCATTCTCCACCATTTCATCCTTTTTAGCTTAGTGTGTAAAGTTGCCGAGCTTGACTCTATTTAATACCATTAAACTGAATCAGAATAGGAAAGAGGGAGAAAGGGAGGTGGATAAAAGCTTGGAAACGGGGCTGCTTATACTGTCCAACTTGTCTCCCTTCCACTTGGTAATCGGCAAAATCCAATTAAGTGTTCAACCTTCTCTATTTCGCCTTTTCAGAACAGAATACTCTCTCTCTCTCTCTCTTTCTCTTTCTCTCACTCACACACTACCTTTCTTCTATTCGTTCTACAATAAAAGTATTCATCGATTTCTTTAATTGATCCTTTCTTTTTAGTAATTGTTTAACTTTTATTAACAAAGAAGGGTGAGTAAGTTTTGTCAAATTAAATATATGTAAGTATACCATATATAAATACATTTTATCATAGGAAAGAAAACACCAGTTAAATGACTTTCAATTCAAATAGAAATTGAAATTCAATTAATCTTGAAATATGATTGACTAACCATGTATTTAATTCTTTTATTTGTTGAACATCTCGGTTTACAATAAATCATACATATAATACAGGAAATGAAATTATTTAATCAATGGAGGTAGAAACGAAAAATAGAAGGGGGGATTAAAAGACAAATCGATAGAATGATTAACGTCAATCCACATAAAAACAGGGATTTAATTTTAATTAATTCAAAAATAAGCAAACTTAAAAAGAAATTGATATATACGATAAAATAAATGAAATTAATATATTGAGTATGAAAATTTTATATTATTAAATTATTTGAAAATATTCAACCAATTATCTATTTATCCTATGTTATTATATTAGCAAAATTATATTTAATTGTTATATATTGTATTAGGGAAAAGTATGCAAAAGTTTTCGTTTTTGGTGACAAAATTCATTTATTAAAAGGAAATTACTAAATGGGCATCAGTTACTGGTTCTCCCAGCTTTTTTGAGTTGTACGCTATTGATCTACATCATAGGTTCTTAAACTTATGTACTCCACGGACCCCCACTTGAAAAAATTTTTTTTGACGGACCCCCATCACAACTTTAGGTACTTTACGTCATTTTATTAATTAATTTCTGGCTTACGATCTCATAAGGACAAGGATATATGATGAATATTTCTAACAGTGATTGGTGAATAACGATTTTTTTGCATATTGTAGAACACATTTTATTAGAAATTATAATATTGAAGAAAGAAAATACAAACATTGTCATAGCAACAAATCTCACAAATTATAATGGGTACTTACATTAAATTCATATAAATATTTTATAATTTTTTTCAGAAAATATTAAATAAGAAATATTTTAAAAAATAACTGCATCTATCTCATTAAATATAACTTACATATTTAATGAGATGTATGCAGTTGTTTTCTTGAAACAAGAATCTCAATATCTGGCTTAATATTGGAAACTTTTAATCTAAGATCCGGCTCTACATTTAATTTGTTTCTATATTTAGACTTAATATAAAATAGTACCGAAAAAGCTTGTTCGCATAAATATGTTGTGCAGAATGGAATCAAGTGTTGAAGTGCTTTATTTGCAAGCGCAGGATAATCTGACCTGAGAAGTAACCAAAAGTTGCTCAATTCAGTTTTGTTAAATTTTAGTTTATAAGTTGTATCACATGATAATTCCACGAGAATATCTTGTTCAGGTGCAGATAAATGTTTAGTATTTGTAATTTCCATATTAAATGGATCTCTGATCCAGTTATTGCAAGGATCAGGAGTAGAAAAATACTTCCTGAAGTTGCTTTTCAAAGTAATTAAATGTTCAACAAATAATTGACGCGTTTGATTAAGCAATTTTTCACTGGAGCTTTCTATGAAATCATTGAGAGTTGGAAAAGACTCATATACACCGTTCTGGATGCGTTTCGACCACAAGTCGATTTTTTTAATCATTGCTTCTATTTTATCTTCAACTTTAAATATATTTACAACAGTACCTTGCAGGCTCAAATTAAGTTCGTTCAATTTTGTAAAAATATCAGTCAAGTAAGCCACCTTAGCTAACCAGATAAAATCATTGAAACATTCGGTCAGTTCAAAATGCGCATCTATTAAAAACAATCGTATTTCATCTCGAAGCTCAAAAAGGCGAATGAGTACTTTCCCGCGGGACAACCAACGTACATCTGTATGTAATAATAAATGTGTATGTTGACTACCCATTTCCTCACACAAAATTTTAAAAACTCTGGAATTAAGTGGACGAGCCTTAATGAAATTGACAATTTTAACTACTTCGTCTAATGTTCTTTTCAAATCTGGTGACATATTTTTGGCTGCTAATGATTCTCTGTGAATGCAGCAATGATTCCAAACAACCTGAGGCGCAACATTTTTAATAAGAGCAATCAATCCAGTTCTTGTACCTGACATTGCACGAGCACCATCAGTGCAAATTCCAACACATTTTGGCCACTCTATTTCATTTTCGGTTATAAAATTATTCAAACTGTTAAATATGTCATTAGCTGTCGTTCGTGAAGGTAGTGAATCACAAAACAATACATCTTCTTGTATTTGATTTTCAAACTCATATCTAATGAAAGCTAACAAATTGGCATTATTAGTGACATCAGTACTTTCATCCAATTGTAATGAGTAATAGTGACTTTTGCGCACTCTCGATATTAATTCTTCTTTTATATTACATGACATGTCTTCAATCCTATTCTTAACCGTATCATTTGATAATGAAATCAAATTTATATCGTTTGCTGCTTTAGTTCCTAACATTATATTTGTAATTACTTTTGTAGCAGGAAGAATTAATTGCTCTGCTATATTATGCGGCTTTCCTGCTTTAGCAATAAGTAGAGCTACTTCATATGATGCCATTACTGCTTTCTTACTCATACCACCAGATCCCGTCTTTACCATCAATTTCTGACTTGAATTAAGTTCTTCTTTTTTCATTTTAAAAAATTCGATAGACTTACTAACATGCTCGCTGTGCTTTGTTTGTAAATGACGTCTGAGATTAGCAGGTTTCATACTTTCATTGGATAAACTTTCCTGACATAGAACGCAGACTGGTCTTTCCACATCATTGTTGCAAATATAAGTAAATCCAAATGATAAATAATCATCCGAATATTTTCTAGTTTTGCGTTTCTTGGTAGAGTTTGCTGTTGATGCCTCATCATCTGATTCTTTCCGTTTCTGTGTTGAACCAGTTTGTAGCCAACGATCCATTTTATGGAGTAATTTATTAACATTGAACTACAATAATATAAATATAATATAAATATAATATAAATATAACGAATTATTATTTACTAGCTATGTTTTAATATGATTTTAAATGAATGTTTTAATATCATTTTAAATGAATGTTTTAAATCATTTTAATAAATGTTTTAAATCATTTTAAATAAATGATTTAATATCATTTTAAATGAATATTAATTTATATAATAAATATATTTCGTAATTTGATTCTAAAATATTATTAATTTCGTAATTTGATTCTAAAATATTATTAAAATAAATATTTTTTATTCATAAAACTAACTTATACTTACTCTCAAAAACAGCCTTTCTGGGAAATTGCAAAATGTGTTTAGTGTTTTTATAAAATAATGATCATGCAAATTACACTAAAAATTAAAAAAAATTATTAGCTATAATAAACTATTATTAGCTATAATTTAATTATAATTAATTAAATTAATAAAAATAATTTAAAGATACAACTCGTTGAGAAATGAACTTATAATTAACATTTGCTTTAAAACTGTTTAAAACCCCAGAGTGGACGCTGACAATTTGGGTTTTTCCGGGTAAGACTGTCCCCTCCCCTGGTTTTCCCCAATAACAAAGTGAAAGAAAATTCCCTTATATGCCTCCCCTTCCGAGCCCCTAAGAGGGGTTATTTTAAAGGAACAATCGAAAAATGATTTTAAATGAATGAATGGATGAAAATTCAAATTTTATATATAGTTTTTTATATATGTTTATTTATTCACAAAAAATTAATTGACATAATTATCAATTTAATAAAATAAAATAGTATTATTAATAGTATTAAATTATAGCCGTAATTCTCTAGGAGGATATAGTTACACAATGAACTTTAAATATTTATATATGTATATATTTTTACGATGATTTTTTTCCGAGGACCGCGGACCCCCAGTAAAGGCTTCGCGGACCCCCAGGGGTCCGCGGACCACAGTTTAAGAACCACTGCTCTAGGAGGATATAGTTACACAATGAACTTTAAATATTTATATATGTATATATTTTTACGATGATTTTTTTCCGAGGACCGCGGACCCCCAGTAAAGGCTTCGCGGACCCCCAGGGGTCCGCGGACCACAGTTTAAGAACCACTGATCTACATTATAACGCGCGCGTTACAATCACCACATTTAAACCTTTGAAACAATTCTTTGTATAAAGGATAAAATTTGCCATAAGCTTACCGCAAATGACAATTTTTTGGTTTCAACTGTACTTCATCTATTTTCTTCATTAGAAAATTAATATTGTAACGGACAACATTCTCCCAGCTAACATTAGTAGATCTGAACACACCATTTTCTGAGAGTCCCTCCACTCCACACCTTTTTGCAATAGTCCCTGACCAACCCTTAACGAGTCGTTGGCCAGTCCTTAACTACAACTAACTACCTGTATCTGCTTTTAGAGTAAGCACCAGCAATCACCAGCTATTTTACCAGTCACTGGTTTATTTCGTTAAATATATATTTCTATTAAGCTTGTACCTTACAAACTGTATTTTGTATCAGTTTTTATATATTTATATCTCCATCAAGTTATAATATTTTGCATGTTTCCTTGAATCATTTCGAGTCAAGAAATCTGCTGACGCCCAATCAATAGTTAATTGTCAATGGTGGTATTTTCTACATTAGCGACGCTCTTCTAGGACGCGATTCCATAGCGAACTTTGTTTCTCCAGTTCCATTACGAGGGAAACCTGAGTCAAACAAGTCAAGCCAGCGACTAAGTCCGCCTTCGTTTACAATAAAACATAAGAATTGTTTAGAATTGAATGAATGAATTTATTAAAACTTTTGTGGTTTTTATGATTATCGAAGGGATTTTTACTAATACACCACATTTTTGTATAATCTATTTTTATTTAGTAAAATAAATGCACAACGTTTCAACTTGCTGCAATTCTGCAATCGTTATCAAGTACCGTACGCTTGCTTCGACTTAAGCATTCTGCTTAAAAAAAATTTGCTATAAAAATCCCTTTAATGAATGAATGAAGTTTAAATAAAATATAGTTTTTCTAATATAAATATATTTGAGAAAAATAATTTTTTCTACTCATAAAATGATTAATTTACTAGATTTATGGAATATCAGTTAAATTATAAATATTAAATAAATTATTTTATTTTATTGTTCAACTGAAAATGTTAGTTGAACCGCACCGCATGTTTTCATAATGTGTACAAGCAGGTATCGATTAGATTTTTGGAAACTTTCGGATTTACTACAAATAGGATATAAATATACCCTTCTCATAAATATAGCTAAATTTACGTTTAGAAATGTTAATGTTCTAATTACAGTGGTTTAACTTTAAATATATTATTTTTTATAATGAGACCTAAATTATATATTATAAAAATTAAAAACGAATTACAATATATTAATATGTATTTTTATTATTTATTATTATTAGCATGATTTTTATATGAAATAGGAATATTGGTTCATTTTAGCTAAAATTGAAAGACATTATTAACAATTAATTAATTTTTAAAATAATAATAAATTATTAAATTTTGGCTTGGTTCAAAATTTTATGCTTAAGTAAAACACTTGTTCCTACGGTTTTCTTCTGTTTGTATTATTATTTTTAATTGTAATATTAGTTCATGTATTTTAATATAATTTTTATATTATTTTAATTAAATAAATTCAAAAAAATAATTTTATTAATATTATTAATCAATTGAAAAATTAATATTTAGGAGAAAATTAATATTTAGGAGAAAATTAAAGAAATACGGCATATATTATTTATCATAATGATGAAAAAAAAAATTAAACATTTAAAAACAAAAAATAAAATATTAATTGTGTTTCTTTATCTTATATTATCGCAATGTAAATAGATATAGATATAATAATAATCAAATAAAAATAAAAATTTAATTATTGTTTATTTTGATTAATTTTGTTACCCCTTTGAAATAATATTCCCTTGATATTATTATTATTATTTCTTAGATGTTTTCTTACACCCACGATACTAGTTATGTCTTTATTTGACTTCTCGTTCTTCTTCTTGTGTATTATTATTAGATAATTTGTTTATTCTTATTACGTATAATTGATAAGAAGAAGAGTAGAAATTATTGTATTTCATAATTAAGTACTTAAATAAAATTTACATAATTCTATAAATCTAATGCTATCGTGTAGTATTTTAACTTACATTGTTTATTTGGGTCAATTATTTCTTATTTGCTCATATGGATATTAAATATGATAGGATATCTTATAAATTATCAATTTGAATAGTTGTTTCAAATGTTTCATTTATCTATAAATAATTTCTAATTTAGACAATTTATAGTGATAGATAAGCATTAATTTATGTGTTAATGTATGATAGGTTTGCTTATTATTTAAACTATCACTTAATTAATATTATTATTATTATCATTATTATGTTTTAATTTATATATTTTTTTACACTTTTTAATTTAATTTTTTTTTAAATAATATATTTTTTTCAAATATTAATAGAATTTTTTTTATAAGTATATCGAAGTTTATCATTATAATTATCATTTTTGTAATAGATCAAATTAAATATAAATTATTTATATATAAATATATCATTAATATTTATTAATTATTATTATTATTATCTTAGTTATTTAATCTAATCAAAATTGAAAACGTACATATATTGTATGCACAGTGGAACCTCACTTTACTCAATTCGTTCTGGAGTCAAATTCTATCATAATACATAAATCAAATATTCTTTTTTTTTAAATGATACTATGTAAATTGGATTAATCCGATCTAGACTCATATTGTTCTTTTAAATCTATGAAAATCAATAATAACATAGTACATTACATGAAATGCATAAATTTAACTGATAGTTATCAGTTCTGAAGTTCTTATCGTGGTAGATAAATCGGTCGAGCACTGTAAAGCAACCAAACCAGATTTAAATATAAAATTTACACCAAATAAAAGAAAAAACTTCTTAAGTTTCAGTGTACTTTTATGTGCCTCTATTTGTTGTCCAAAACGATTTTCGGATCGTTTGTGTTGAAGATGTCTCTATTTTATGTTACATTCACAGTTGCTTCATATAACTCCGTAAAGGAAGGCAAGAGATACAGAGATCGGGGTGGCCATGGGATAATGTATTATAATCGAATTCCTGTCTTTATACAGATATGACAATATTAAATCCAGAAACAACCGATCAATGTTGGAGAAGTGTGGATTTATGATGAAAGATGACAGCTTCTGGAAATTGTTGTACTGCTTACAATTTTAATTTCTCATAAATGATTAAATTTCTAGTAAGAACAGTACATTTTTTCCACTTAAAAGGGTGAAACTTCTCTAATTAGTTAAAATGGGAGATTCGAATGTCAGAAAGCCTAGGTTTAAGTTATTTATTTGTCTAAATCTAAATATTTTATGTTAGTTTGTAATGTTTGAAAAAAAAAACGAAACAAATTTATATTATATTCTAGATACCATTTTGCAATAAACGATATATATATATATATATATATATATATATATATATATATATGATATATATAAATATATATAACAAATATAAAATTGAAAAATTTTCTTTTCTTTTATTATAATTATTAATATATTCTTAACGATCTTTAATTTATAAATAATAATCAAAGTAATATTGTATTATTATGAATAGATTTATATGTCCTATTTAATTAACAAAGATTTAGTTCTACACATTTTTCATTTAATTTTTTTAATTAAAATTCTTTCCGTTCTAACCAATTAAATTTCAGGAATCTATTTTAAAAAATCAGTAATCTAGTTAACATTTAACAAGACATTTTAAAACCTTTATGTGATTTATTATTATTATTATTATTTATTATTTTTATTTATTATATATATATATTATTTATTATTATTATTAAATTCATTATTTTTTTATAAAAGAACTAATATATATAAAATATGTAGTAAATGAAAATATATTTGATCATTAAACAATTAATTTATATTTTTTTTAATATTAATCGTGCATTAAACTTACTAATTTTTAAAATACTATTCCTGTTATATTATTTGAACAAGAATTTATGATTTCATATAAAACTGATAATTTTTGTTCACTCCGATCTTGTAAGTTATTATAAAACCTAATAAATGACTAATTTATATTTAATGCAAGTATCATATTTACATTTAAATAAAAAAAAAACATTTAAAGTTATTTAGTTTGGTAAACAATCTTATAATAAAAATAAGTTTATTAATTATTATTTATGATAATTTCTTTAAGTTAACTTCGATTTAAGCCTGGTCTGTGTACTTAATTCTTATTTTATGATTATTGTTAGCGATAAATGTAGAAAATGAATAAATTTCTAGCTTTTCTAATCTTTCCTAAAAGAGGAGAAATATATTAAATATTTTAAACTATCATTTATCTGCTTAATGTAGAGTGGATGTCCACAAAGTTAACTTTCCACAACTCCCAACTGGATAATTGAGATTAGAAACTTTTCACATTCAACTGGTATCATTTTAAGGATCATTTCTATATATATATATATATATATATATATGGTGAATAAAGTGTGTGTATGTATAATTAACTTAAACACTTTTAGTTTATTTTAGCAAAGAGATAATCGAATGATTGATTCTATGCTTCTACTATTGATCTGTGTGATATCTGTTATTGACACTATACTTGTTGCTCATTGTTTATGGCCTTCGAGTATCGACATAAATGAATGCCAATTAGACAGTAAGCGAGCAAACAATCGACATCTCCTTACAAATGATCCTCTTGCTATCTTAACATCAAACCCAATGACTTAACCACTAATTGGATTCTAAATGGTTTTTCTTTATTTTTCAAGGGAAAAAAATATATTTCTGAATTCAAGCTCCAATAATTTTTACTATCTTGCCAGAGATAGTATTGCGATCATGAACATTTTCGAAGTCGAGATTTTGAAGTTTTTATACGTTTTGAAAGTCCCTGAGCCATTCTCACTAAGATTGAGCAAAATATCTACATGTGTGTATGTAGACAAAATTAAGCAAAAACGGTTTGTGCTAGAATAATGAAATTTGGTAAACGAGCATTATTCAAAATTCGTAGTTTTCTATCAACTTTTGAGAAATGCAGCTCATTCGAAAGAGGACCATTACCTACCACGTTTTCATTTTTTTTCCTCTAAAGTGATCGTAAAAATAAAGATATGTTTGATAGTTTTTCACATGATTAAATATTGTATAAAACTGCTATATATATAGAATTTAAACTTGATTGAATCGTTGAATGTACCGGAATTAATTCGTTAACCGTTGACTGCCTATCACCAAACGTGACGTGGTGCCATCAATAAAGAGCCAAACACGCGCTGGCTTAATAAATATTATTTATAAATTTTAATTTATAATTTTAATTAAATTAAATTTAATTTGAATATAACATATGTTAATTAACCCAATCCAAATTTGTAAGATACTCGAGTGGAGACACTCCAAATTTTTGTTTTTAAATTCAAGATTTCAGAGTTGAAAAATAGGTCTCTTCCTAAAAATTCATTTTTCTTATTATTTTCTTAATTAACCAAAAGTTCTTAATAAAAATCAAAGAATATAAAAATATCTTTACATTGATTCAATATGGCCTTTGATTTGACTGATTTTTGCTAGATTTGAAAATATATTACAATATTTTTCATGTTAAGAGTTGTAAAGTTGAGAGTCATAAAGAGATATAGATTCGGTTAAATTAGTAAACAATTTCTATATTAAAAGTCAATTTTATTAAAAAAAAAATTGATTTCTAAAATATTTTTTTTATTTTAAATGGATACAAATATTTTTTATAATATCATCAAAATCAATTTAATATAATAACATATAAAATTATTTAACGATTTTTTAATCACCATATATGTATTTTTTTAATTATTTAAATAGGTTTCAACAGATGATGTCAATAAATATTTAATTTATTTAAAAAATAAATTAAAAAATTCTCTACATTAGTATTATACTGATACCATCAGTCTAACACATAGGTTCTTAAACTTATGTACTCCACGGACCCCCACTTGAAAAAATTTTTTTTGACGGACCCCCATCACAACTTTAGGTACTTTACGTCATTTTATTAATTAATTTCTGGCTTACGATCTCATAAGGACAAGGATATATGATGAATATTTCTAACAGTGATTGGTGAATAACGATTTTTTTGCATATTGTAGAACACATTTTATTAGAAATTATAATATTGAAGAAAGAAAATACAAACATTGTCATAGCAACAAATCTCACAAATTATAATGGGTACTTACATTAAATTCATATAAATATTTTATAATTTTTTTCAGAAAATATTAAATAAGAAATATTTTAAAAAATAACTGCATCTATCTCATTAAATATAACTTACATATTTAATGAGATGTATGCAGTTGTTTTCTTGAAACAAGAATCTCAATATCTGGCTTAATATTGGAAACTTTTAATCTAAGATCCGGCTCTACATTTAATTTGTTTCTATATTTAGACTTAATATAAAATAGTACCGAAAAAGCTTGTTCGCATAAATATGTTGTGCAGAATGGAATCAAGTGTTGAAGTGCTTTATTTGCAAGCGCAGGATAATCTGACCTGAGAAGTAACCAAAAGTTGCTCAATTCAGTTTTGTTAAATTTTAGTTTATAAGTTGTATCACATGATAATTCCACGAGAATATCTTGTTCAGGTGCAGATAAATGTTTAGCATTTGTAATTTCCATATTAAATGGATCTCTGATCCAGTTATTGCAAGGATCAGGAGTAGAAAAATACTTCCTGAAGTTGCTTTTCAAAGTAATTAAATGTTCAACAAATAATTGACGCGTTTGATTAAGCAATTTTTCACTGGAGCTTTCTATGAAATCATTGAGAGTTGGAAAAGACTCATATACACCGTTCTGGATGCGTTTCGACCACAAGTCGATTTTTTTAATCATTGCTTCTATTTTATCTTCAACTTTAAATATATTTACAACAGTACCTTGCAGGCTCAAATTAAGTTCGTTCAATTTTGTAAAAATATCAGTCAAGTAAGCCACCTTAGCTAACCAGATAAAATCATTGAAACATTCGGTCAGTTCAAAATGCGCATCTATTAAAAACAATCGTATTTCATCTCGAAGCTCAAAAAGGCGAATGAGTACTTTCCCGCGGGACAACCAACGTACATCTGTATGTAATAATAAATGTGTATGTTGACTACCCATTTCCTCACACAAAATTTTAAAAACTCTGGAATTAAGTGGACGAGCCTTAATGAAATTGACAATTTTAACTACTTCGTCTAATGTTCTTTTCAAATCTGGTGACATATTTTTGGCTGCTAATGATTCTCTGTGAATGCAGCAATGATTCCAAACAACCTGAGGCGCAACATTTTTAATAAGAGCAATCAATCCAGTTCTTGTACCTGACATTGCACGAGCACCATCAGTGCAAATTCCAACACATTTTGGCCACTCTATTTCATTTTCGGTTATAAAATTATTCAAACTGTTAAATATGTCATTAGCTGTCGTTCGTGAAGGTAGTGAATCACAAAACAATACATCTTCTTGTATTTGATTTTCAAACTCATATCTAATGAAAGCTAACAAATTGGCATTATTAGTGACATCAGTACTTTCATCCAATTGTAATGAGTAATAGTGACTTTTGCGCACTCTCGATATTAATTCTTCTTTTATATTACATGACATGTCTTCAATCCTATTCTTAACCGTATCATTTGATAATGAAATCAAATTTATATCGTTTGCTGCTTTAGTTCCTAACATTATATTTGTAATTACTTTTGTAGCAGGAAGAATTAATTGCTCTGCTATATTATGCGGCTTTCCTGCTTTAGCAATAAGTAGAGCTACTTCATATGATGCCATTACTGCTTTCTTACTCATACCACCAGATCCCGTCTTTACCATCAATTTCTGACTTGAATTAAGTTCTTCTTTTTTCATTTTAAAAAATTCGATAGACTTACTAACATGCTCGCTGTGCTTTGTTTGTAAATGACGTCTGAGATTAGCAGGTTTCATACTTTCATTGGATAAACTTTCCTGACATAGAACGCAGACTGGTCTTTCCACATCATTGTTGCAAATATAAGTAAATCCAAATGATAAATAATCATCCGAATATTTTCTAGTTTTGCGTTTCTTGGTAGAGTTTGCTGTTGATGCCTCATCATCTGATTCTTTCCGTTTCTGTGTTGAACCAGTTTGTAGCCAACGATCCATTTTATGGAGTAATTTATTAACATTGAACTACAATAATATAAATATAATATAAATATAATATAAATATAACGAATTATTATTTACTAGCTATGTTTTAATATGATTTTAAATGAATGTTTTAATATCATTTTAAATGAATGTTTTAAATCATTTTAATAAATGTTTTAAATCATAGGTTCTTAAACTTATGTACTCCACGGACCCCCACTTGAAAAAATTTTTTTTGACGGACCCCCATCACAACTTTAGGTACTTTACGTCATTTTATTAATTAATTTCTGGCTTACGATCTCATAAGGACAAGGATATATGATGAATATTTCTAACAGTGATTGGTGAATAACGATTTTTTTGCATATTGTAGAACACATTTTATTAGAAATTATAATATTGAAGAAAGAAAATACAAACATTGTCATAGCAACAAATCTCACAAATTATAATGGGTACTTACATTAAATTCATATAAATATTTTATAATTTTTTTCAGAAAATATTAAATAAGAAATATTTTAAAAAATAACTGCATCTATCTCATTAAATATAACTTACATATTTAATGAGATGTATGCAGTTGTTTTCTTGAAACAAGAATCTCAATATCTGGCTTAATATTGGAAACTTTTAATCTAAGATCCGGCTCTACATTTAATTTGTTTCTATATTTAGACTTAATATAAAATAGTACCGAAAAAGCTTGTTCGCATAAATATGTTGTGCAGAATGGAATCAAGTGTTGAAGTGCTTTATTTGCAAGCGCAGGATAATCTGACCTGAGAAGTAACCAAAAGTTGCTCAATTCAGTTTTGTTAAATTTTAGTTTATAAGTTGTATCACATGATAATTCCACGAGAATATCTTGTTCAGGTGCAGATAAATGTTTAGCATTTGTAATTTCCATATTAAATGGATCTCTGATCCAGTTATTGCAAGGATCAGGAGTAGAAAAATACTTCCTGAAGTTGCTTTTCAAAGTAATTAAATGTTCAACAAATAATTGACGCGTTTGATTAAGCAATTTTTCACTGGAGCTTTCTATGAAATCATTGAGAGTTGGAAAAGACTCATATACACCGTTCTGGATGCGTTTCGACCACAAGTCGATTTTTTTAATCATTGCTTCTATTTTATCTTCAACTTTAAATATATTTACAACAGTACCTTGCAGGCTCAAATTAAGTTCGTTCAATTTTGTAAAAATATCAGTCAAGTAAGCCACCTTAGCTAACCAGATAAAATCATTGAAACATTCGGTCAGTTCAAAATGCGCATCTATTAAAAACAATCGTATTTCATCTCGAAGCTCAAAAAGGCGAATGAGTACTTTCCCGCGGGACAACCAACGTACATCTGTATGTAATAATAAATGTGTATGTTGACTACCCATTTCCTCACACAAAATTTTAAAAACTCTGGAATTAAGTGGACGAGCCTTAATGAAATTGACAATTTTAACTACTTCGTCTAATGTTCTTTTCAAATCTGGTGACATATTTTTGGCTGCTAATGATTCTCTGTGAATGCAGCAATGATTCCAAACAACCTGAGGCGCAACATTTTTAATAAGAGCAATCAATCCAGTTCTTGTACCTGACATTGCACGAGCACCATCAGTGCAAATTCCAACACATTTTGGCCACTCTATTTCATTTTCGGTTATAAAATTATTCAAACTGTTAAATATGTCATTAGCTGTCGTTCGTGAAGGTAGTGAATCACAAAACAATACATCTTCTTGTATTTGATTTTCAAACTCATATCTAATGAAAGCTAACAAATTGGCATTATTAGTGACATCAGTACTTTCATCCAATTGTAATGAGTAATAGTGACTTTTGCGCACTCTCGATATTAATTCTTCTTTTATATTACATGACATGTCTTCAATCCTATTCTTAACCGTATCATTTGATAATGAAATCAAATTTATATCGTTTGCTGCTTTAGTTCCTAACATTATATTTGTAATTACTTTTGTAGCAGGAAGAATTAATTGCTCTGCTATATTATGCGGCTTTCCTGCTTTAGCAATAAGTAGAGCTACTTCATATGATGCCATTACTGCTTTCTTACTCATACCACCAGATCCCGTCTTTACCATCAATTTCTGACTTGAATTAAGTTCTTCTTTTTTCATTTTAAAAAATTCGATAGACTTACTAACATGCTCGCTGTGCTTTGTTTGTAAATGACGTCTGAGATTAGCAGGTTTCATACTTTCATTGGATAAACTTTCCTGACATAGAACGCAGACTGGTCTTTCCACATCATTGTTGCAAATATAAGTAAATCCAAATGATAAATAATCATCCGAATATTTTCTAGTTTTGCGTTTCTTGGTAGAGTTTGCTGTTGATGCCTCATCATCTGATTCTTTCCGTTTCTGTGTTGAACCAGTTTGTAGCCAACGATCCATTTTATGGAGTAATTTATTAACATTGAACTACAATAATATAAATATAATATAAATATAATATAAATATAACGAATTATTATTTACTAGCTATGTTTTAATATGATTTTAAATGAATGTTTTAATATCATTTTAAATGAATGTTTTAAATCATTTTAATAAATGTTTTAAATCATTTTAAATAAATGATTTAATATCATTTTAAATGAATATTAATTTATATAATAAATATATTTCGTAATTTGATTCTAAAATATTATTAATTTCGTAATTTGATTCTAAAATATTATTAAAATAAATATTTTTTATTCATAAAACTAACTTATACTTACTCTCAAAAACAGCCTTTCTGGGAAATTGCAAAATGTGTTTAGTGTTTTTATAAAATAATGATCATGCAAATTACACTAAAAATTAAAAAAAATTATTAGCTATAATAAACTATTATTAGCTATAATTTAATTATAATTAATTAAATTAATAAAAATAATTTAAAGATACAACTCGTTGAGAAATGAACTTATAATTAACATTTGCTTTAAAACTGTTTAAAACCCCAGAGTGGACGCTGACAATTTGGGTTTTTCCGGGTAAGACTGTCCCCTCCCCTGGTTTTCCCCAATAACAAAGTGAAAGAAAATTCCCTTATATGCCTCCCCTTCCGAGCCCCTAAGAGGGGTTATTTTAAAGGAACAATCGAAAAATGATTTTAAATGAATGAATGGATGAAAATTCAAATTTTATATATAGTTTTTTATATATGTTTATTTATTCACAAAAAATTAATTGACATAATTATCAATTTAATAAAATAAAATAGTATTATTAATAGTATTAAATTATAGCCGTAATTCTCTAGGAGGATATAGTTACACAATGAACTTTAAATATTTATATATGTATATATTTTTACGATGATTTTTTTCCGAGGACCGCGGACCCCCAGTAAAGGCTTCGCGGACCCCCAGGGGTCCGCGGACCACAGTTTAAGAACCACTGTTTTAAATCATTTTAAATAAATGATTTAATATCATTTTAAATGAATATTAATTTATATAATAAATATATTTCGTAATTTGATTCTAAAATATTATTAATTTCGTAATTTGATTCTAAAATATTATTAAAATAAATATTTTTTATTCATAAAACTAACTTATACTTACTCTCAAAAACAGCCTTTCTGGGAAATTGCAAAATGTGTTTAGTGTTTTTATAAAATAATGATCATGCAAATTACACTAAAAATTAAAAAAAATTATTAGCTATAATAAACTATTATTAGCTATAATTTAATTATAATTAATTAAATTAATAAAAATAATTTAAAGATACAACTCGTTGAGAAATGAACTTATAATTAACATTTGCTTTAAAACTGTTTAAAACCCCAGAGTGGACGCTGACAATTTGGGTTTTTCCGGGTAAGACTGTCCCCTCCCCTGGTTTTCCCCAATAACAAAGTGAAAGAAAATTCCCTTATATGCCTCCCCTTCCGAGCCCCTAAGAGGGGTTATTTTAAAGGAACAATCGAAAAATGATTTTAAATGAATGAATGGATGAAAATTCAAATTTTATATATAGTTTTTTATATATGTTTATTTATTCACAAAAAATTAATTGACATAATTATCAATTTAATAAAATAAAATAGTATTATTAATAGTATTAAATTATAGCCGTAATTCTCTAGGAGGATATAGTTACACAATGAACTTTAAATATTTATATATGTATATATTTTTACGATGATTTTTTTCCGAGGACCGCGGACCCCCAGTAAAGGCTTCGCGGACCCCCAGGGGTCCGCGGACCACAGTTTAAGAACCACTGGTCTAACACAATGATTCCCAAAGTCAGCACTACCGCCCCGTCGTGGGTGCTGCCGCTGCAGATACAGGGGCGCGGTGATGGCCACAGGTGCATTTAGAGAAAATTACTTGTATATTACTATTCTATTTTGAATTAAATAAATAGAACATAATTTCAATGTTTCTAATTTACTTCTTCTTAAGCCTTCTCGGTTCGGAGGTTGGCGATCCACATAGCGAGCATAGTTTTTGTAACAGCCCCCCGGAATATTTAAAAAAAGAAGTTGAGTCCTTTTTAGTAAATTAACTGACCTTACATCTATTATAATTCTAGACTTTACAACTTAAACCTCTGATATACAAATATGTAGATGAGAAAGTGATAATATGAGAAAAGATTTCAATATTGAAATTGTTATAATTCGCTGTTAAGTGCTGTTATTTGCTATGCCCCTTGAAAAACAACTTTTAACATCATAAAGACAGTGGTAAATTAGTTTCAGATATGATACTGAATCATACTTATCAACATTGTTTAATTAGTTGTCAAAAATTTCATTATTTCTTATTTCTTTATTTGATTACGTCCATTATCTTGAATGTAATCAAATTTTATTCCATTTCTTTTTATATCTGACTCTTTAACATCAGAGTCGTACCTATGGCAAACTCTGATCTTGTATACCTTTTATGCGATAGTATTATGTCGTTTTAAGAACAAGATATTTCATCTTGCATTTTTCTATTTCACGTAATCCCACTCTTTTGCCTAGATAGTTTTTTAATACTCATATTTATATCTATTATTATTATTTACGGATAGACCCAGAGGATCACGCAGAATTTTCCTAGGCCTGAACTTGAGCTTTCAGTGTGGTAGATTGTCATGCTTACCACTAAACCACTAAAGGGTCATTTATATCTATCTATCTATCTATCTCTCTATATATATATAAAAATATACTAGCTGCTCCGAGCGCCTTCGGTGCTCTCCACACCTAGACGGGGGCTCCGCCCCCTGTACCCCCGAGTGGTACATAGTATTTGGTTAAGAGTAGTAAAGGTTTTCATCCATTTTGTTTTAATCAGTATATTACATTATTTCTTTTTGTGTTCTTATTTAAAATATATTTGAATTTAATCAGTAAATTAATTATATATATTATAATTGTTTTATCTATCTATCTCTGTGACTCTAAGGAACTCGAAAGTTCTTGGCCTTAGCAACCACATTTCTCCAAGTGTCCCTATCCTGAGCCCTTGTCCCATCTCTCTTACGTCCCTTCCTACGCGTCCTTGGTCTTCCAAGCGGAAGTTTTCCAATCGGTCTCCGCACCGTTTTCCAATATTTTTCCTCTCCCATTCTAGCCACGTCCCCTGCCTATCGCAGCTTTTTAACTATTTCTGAAGATGCATATTCCTCGTTATGCAGTCTCCGTCATTCCCCGGTGACCTCATCTATTTTTGGCCAATAAATGCTGGAAAGAATACTCTGAATCTACTCTCATCTCCCAGGGTCATAGACCATGCGTTCCACCCATATAATACAACAGGCAAAATAATTGGTTTATATATTTTAATTTTGATTCCTTTTGATAATAATTTTGATGAGATAAGTCTCTTTACTGCATGATAACAGGCGTTTCCCGATTTCAAACTCGATTAAATCTTCTCAAATATTATTATCCTTCGTGATTACATTCAATTTTTCTACATATTCAAATTCTTCATATTTCTTGTATTTTTAGGTTGGGATTCCTGGTCGGATTGGGCTGCCTGTTCAGTAACCTGTGGTGCAGGCGTTCAAGAGCGTCATCGACTCTGTCATAGTGGCCGCTCTTGCAAGGGCTATAACAAGGAACAAAGGAGATGCAATTCATTCCCATGCCAAGGTAAATCATCAAATGAATTAAGTATTATAATATCAAAATACAATAAAATAGATAATAAATTATATGCTATATTTTAGGTGCAATTAATCCACTTGGAATTGAGGATCGTCGTTATTTTCATCCCTCTCGTGGCCAATGGGCGAGGGTGCCTGAACGTCCCAGCGCCTGGCGACTTCGTCCAAACTCTTATCTTTGGATTCCAACAACTGAACTCACTCCAGGTGGATTCCCACGGGAATTTACCCTCCTCGTAACATTACGTCTTCATCCACAGGTAGTATATTTTATTTAATTTTCAAATTCGTTTTATAAAGGAAAAACATTTGTATTTTTTGAAAATTTTATTGGAAAAGGAAGATGAAATTACATGAATGGAGAAAGATAAACGAGATCATAAGATAGATCGAAGGATCAGGCAAAGGGATGCTCCATTTTACCTGGCCTTTTGGCTGTTTGATATACTTTTATCGGCATTCCAAGTTTCAAATGACCTCTTTACGTGATTCACTCGTTTTATTCACCTCTAAGTGAATTTATCACCAAAAGCGTTGAGATTTCTTTCGATTGGCAATTCCCCTCTTTCAATAAAAAAAATCGTATTAATTTAAGATTCTATTAAGGAAGCGAGAGAGAGAGAGATAATAAAAAAATAGAATCCCACATTCAAATGAAATGATAATGCTAATTATTTCCCATTTGCATTCATTATCAAATTAAAATTATTAGATAAATCAAATCCTCAATTAAATTATTATCAATCTCTTAATATTAATTTTCATAATTAACTTTTTAAAAATCATATAAAAAAAAATAAATGACTTTAAAATTTATTCACTTTTTAAGATTTTGAAATTAAAGGGATATATATATATATACGAATATTCAGACAGGAGTCCACCAATGTATTTGTTGTGGGTATTCATTGCGTTATTATCATTTGTTTATAAAAAAATATTCTATTTCTTCTAAAACATTGAATAAATATAATCTAAAAGCTTTTGGAATAAATCAATTATTTTTTTTTAATTTATTTAATTATTTAAAATAAAAATTTATATCTCTATTACAAAATCGCGGTGTCGATTTTAATCCTTCTGTGTGTATCATGGGACGTAATTAGTTTGAATGTTGAAGCAATGTTAAAATATTGAAATGAAAATCAAGTTTGTTACTCATATTTTAATGAATTGAATTAATATTAATATTTTTATATTCGTTGTAGTACATGTTTAGAGAGATATCCAATAAACAGCGCTGATCTTTACATTAATACTTATTAAAGATTTTATATTAAAAATTAGTTTTTATTTTGTTTTTTTGAATATATAGATTGATTAATGGTCTATCGAGTGGGTACAAAAGGGGTTAATAAATAAAAATACTAGTATATTCTTATAATAATCGGATCATTTTATTAATATTCCTGAACAGAGACATAATACTCTTAAAAATTGATAAAATAAACATTTTTAAAGCACCAAAAGGCAGCTAACTTTAAGAGGGTATTATAGATATATTCGGATATATTGCAAGTATTCCACTTTCTTTCCTCCTTCAAAAATCCTCAATTTATTCAGTTGTGTTTCTGAAAAGGACATGAATACTTACTGAGAATTTGTTCTGATTATATCCTTTTCAGAAGCTCTAAGGCCCTTTTAATAGATATCTTTTTAAATTATATAGGGATTTTCTTTTCGAAGTTTTGAGCTTATTTTTTTCATTATTTTATTTTCATAAAGTTGTTTTGGTAAATAAACGTGATTGTAGCTTGTTCCTTAATTTAAATATTTTTCAAATTTTCTATTTTCTAAACCAGTGGTTCTTAAACTGTGGTGCGCGGACCCCTGGGGGTCCGCGAAGCCTTTACTGGGGGTCCGCGGTCCTCGGAAAAAAATCATCGTAAAAATATATACATATATAAATATTTAAAGTTCATTGTTTAACTATATCCTCCTAGAGAATTACGGCTATAATTTAATACTATTAATAATACTATTTTATTTTATTAAATTGATAATTATGTCAATTAATTTTTTGTGAATAAATAAACATATATAAAAAACTATATATAAAATTTGAATTTTCATCCATTCATTCATTTAAAATCATTTTTCGATTGTTCCTTTAAAATAACCCCTCTTAGGGGCTCGGAAGGGGAGGCATATAAGGGAATTTTCTTTCACTTTGTTATTGGGGAAAACCAGGGGAGGGGACAGTCTTACCCGGAAAAACCCAAATTGTCAGCGTCCACTCTGGGGTTTTAAACAGTTTTAAAGCAAATGTTAATTATAAGTTCATTTCTCAACGAGTTGTATCTTTAAATTATTTTTATTAATGTTAATTATAAGTTCATTTCTCAACGAGTTGTATCTTTAAATTATTTTTATTAATTTAATTAATTATAATTAAATTATAGCTAATAATAGTTTATTATAGCTAATAATTTTTTTTAATTTTTAGTGTAATTTGCATGATCATTATTTTATAAAAACACTAAACACATTTTGCAATTTCCCAGAAAGGCTGTTTTTGAGAGTAAGTATAAGTTAGTTTTATGAATAAAAAATATTTATTTTAATAATATTTTAGAATCAAATTACGAAATTAATAATATTTTAGAATCAAATTACGAAATTAATAATATTTTAGAATCAAATTACGAAATATATTTATTATATAAATTAATATTCATTTAAAATGATATTAAATCATTTATTTAAAATGATTTAAAACATTTATTAAAATGATTTAAAACATTCATTTAAAATGATATTAAAACATTCATTTAAAATCATATTAAAACATAGCTAGTAAATAATAATTCGTTATATTTATATTATATTTATATTATATTTATATTATTGTAGTTCAATGTTAATAAATTACTCCATAAAATGGATCGTTGGCTACAAACTGGTTCAACACAGAAACGGAAAGAATCAGATGATGAGGCATCAACAGCAAACTCTACCAAGAAACGCAAAACTAGAAAATATTCGGATGATTATTTATCATTTGGATTTACTTATATTTGCAACAATGATGTGGAAAGACCAGTCTGCGTTCTATGTCAGGAAAGTTTATCCAATGAAAGTATGAAACCTGCTAATCTCAGACGTCATTTACAAACAAAGCACAGCGAGCATGTTAGTAAGTCTATCGAATTTTTTAAAATGAAAAAAGAAGAACTTAATTCAAGTCAGAAATTGATGGTAAAGACGGGATCTGGTGGTATGAGTAAGAAAGCAGTAATGGCATCATATGAAGTAGCTCTACTTATTGCTAAAGCAGGAAAGCCGCATAATATAGCAGAGCAATTAATTCTTCCTGCTACAAAAGTAATTACAAATATAATGTTAGGAACTAAAGCAGCAAACGATATAAATTTGATTTCATTATCAAATGATACGGTTAAGAATAGGATTGAAGACATGTCATGTAATATAAAAGAAGAATTAATATCGAGAGTGCGCAAAAGTCACTATTACTCATTACAATTGGATGAAAGTACTGATGTCACTAATAATGCCAATTTGTTAGCTTTCATTAGATATGAGTTTGAAAATGAATTTGATATTGAATGTAAATGGAAACTGGTTGCCCTCCATTAGACAGTTTCCAATCAAACCCTCCCCTTTCCTCCCACTCTCATACATTCTCCCCCGTCCAATTATGATCTATATTACAACCGAGAGTGGGATTTACAGAGACAGAGAGAGGGGGGATGATATTGATGGATTAAAATTTGCTCAATTAAATTTAAAACTTCTCATTCCATGTCCAAAACTCTAACAAAACATCATCCCTCTGAAATACTAAGTTATTCTTTCTTTTTATTTTATTTATTAATTTAAAAAAAATAAAACCTTAATCTCTCATACTTTCAAAAATTAATATTGATTATTATCGAATATTTATATTATTGAGAGGATGAGATGAAATAGATGGCTGAATTATTACGGGTAAGAAATTTCGAGTTTAGTAGCGATAAATAGATAGATAGAGATAGTAGTAGTAATTTTACAATTTATCAGAAATTTGACATATTGGAAATCAAGAACAAATCAGAAATCTCTTCCTCCACCCCTTTCACATATAACAGATTGATTCGTTAAATTCAAGCGATACGCTCCCTTTGATTGATCCGTGTATACAGATCACAAAAAAATCTTTTTTATTGAAGTATATATAAATATATATGAATCAGAATTTTGTGTAAATTATTTTTTGATCAATAACCAATGTAATATTATTTATTTTAAAAAATAAAAACTTATATGATAAGTATATCGTAATCATAATCATATCATAATAATTCACATTGAAATTAAAAATAAATTTAATTTTTTAAAATTTCAAGGTCACGTGTTAAACAACTAAATTAAAATAAACTAATAAAAACATTTTTTAAAATACACGCTTTTTAATAAAAAATGCTTTAAAAAATAGAAAATAAAATATTAATTAAACCTTGAATATTATCCTTTACATATGCCAAACAAAAAAGCATGGGCGCATACCGCGCATATGAACATGAGAAAGAGAGAGAGAAATAAAATATAATACAAATTTTTTTGTTAATTATTCACAAATTTTAAAAATCCATTTTTGAAAGATTCAAAATTTTTCTTTTTGATTATTGAATTATCATCAACTTTCAATATACGTTTCAAATTTGAGCGAAATCGCTAGAATTAGAATCTAATTACAAATTATTAACGTTACATACATACAGAAATATCACGTTAATAAAAAGCATTAATAAATATTAACTCTCTAAAATTACATTACCTACATTTTTAAATAAATGCGAAAATAAAGGACGCACCAATTCGCATCTTGTATATAAACAAATGACTACGATCAATGAAATTGTTTTTGAATATCTGATTATTCCTACGCAAAATATTGTCTTCTTTGAACATCAATTGTATTGATAAATAAAAATAGAAGTTGAAGTTGAATTTTTATTTTTTAAAAAATCACACACCAGCTCGCAATTTTTTTTATTTCAATTGACATTTATTATAAAAAAAGCTTGTTCTAGATTGATTCTCTTGTTTTATTTGTTTCCTTTGATAAAAAAAGTAATTTGCCTGAAAATTTTTATTTTTTTTTACAGATAAAACCAGAATAAATAATTAATTATGATCCGTACCCTCACCCGCGGCCTACCTTGTTCATTTTTAAAATATATTTATTATATAATGTCAAAACAAACATTTTGAAATGTATATGAATATAATAGTACCGGGACCCCGAGCCTCGGCTCGGTAATTAAGTTAAAAAAAATGATTCATTATTATTGGGTTTAGCTGGTAATATTAATACCTGATTCACCGAATCACGATTCAAATAATAACATACAAACAGAAAAGTAGGCTTGTTGATATAAAATATATACCTGGGAGAGCGAGCTATCGCTCGACCCTTTAACTAATTTATACAATTTATTATTATATACTTTAAAAATTTTACAATTTTTTAATTATTTATTACAATTGGGTTTGGTTTGTAATATTAATACCCGATTCACCAAATCGCCATTCAAATAATTTAAAAGAACATAAATTAAAAAAAAAAAATAGTCATAAAACATACACCCCTTAAACGTTAACAGATACATTTAATTTATTTGTAATTGTTTCTGTAGATGGTAATTAATTTATTTCAAACTGTCGGTCGGTTCTGCGCCTGGCCACATGTCAACTTATTTAAAATTTGATTTCTACATGTTGTCATTCAAAGAATGTTTATGTTTTTATTTTTTATGTTATATTTATATTTATATTTAATTATATTTTTAATTTTATTTTTCTAATATTGGCCTTTTTAAATTATTTATAAAACACTGATAACATTCACATTGCGAATATTATTACATCTTTTAATTTTTAAGATTATATGAATAAATAATTTTAATTGGATCTCATAATTGGATTTTCATTTTCAAGTAAGTAAGATATTATTATGTGTGGATTAAGAAGGGACACTTCTAGAAATGTGGATGTTGCTGCCAAGAACTTTCGAATACCGTAGAGCAGTGGTTCTTAAACTGTGGTCCGCGGACCCCTGGGGGTCCGCGAAGCCTTTACTGGGGGTCCGCGGTCCTCGGAAAAAAATCATCGTAAAAATATATACATATATAAATATTTAAAGTTCATTGTGTAACTATATCCTCCTAGAGAATTACGGCTATAATTTAATACTATTAATAATACTATTTTATTTTATTAAATTGATAATTATGTCAATTAATTTTTTGTGAATAAATAAACATATATAAAAAACTATATATAAAATTTGAATTTTCATCCATTCATTCATTTAAAATCATTTTTCGATTGTTCCTTTAAAATAACCCCTCTTAGGGGCTCGGAAGGGGAGGCATATAAGGGAATTTTCTTTCACTTTGTTATTGGGGAAAACCAGGGGAGGGGACAGTCTTACCCGGAAAAACCCAAATTGTCAGCGTCCACTCTGGGGTTTTAAACAGTTTTAAAGCAAATGTTAATTATAAGTTCATTTCTCAACGAGTTGTATCTTTAAATTATTTTTATTAATTTAATTAATTATAATTAAATTATAGCTAATAATAGTTTATTATAGCTAATAATTTTTTTTAATTTTTAGTGTAATTTGCATGATCATTATTTTATAAAAACACTAAACACATTTTGCAATTTCCCAGAAAGGCTGTTTTTGAGAGTAAGTATAAGTTAGTTTTATGAATAAAAAATATTTATTTTAATAATATTTTAGAATCAAATTACGAAATTAATAATATTTTAGAATCAAATTACGAAATATATTTATTATATAAATTAATATTCATTTAAAATGATATTAAATCATTTATTTAAAATTATTTAAAACATTTATTAAAATGATTTAAAACATTCATTTAAAATGATATTAAAACATTCATTTAAAATCATATTAAAACATAGCTAGTAAATAATAATTCGTTATATTTATATTATATTTATATTATATTTATATTATTGTAGTTCAATGTTAATAAATTACTCCATAAAATGGATCGTTGGCTACAAACTGGTTCAACACAGAAACGGAAAGAATCAGATGATGAGGCATCAACAGCAAACTCTACCAAGAAACGCAAAACTAGAAAATATTCGGATGATTATTTATCATTTGGATTTACTTATATTTGCAACAATGATGTGGAAAGACCAGCCTGCGTTCTATGTCAGGAAAGTTTATCCAATGAAAGTATGAAACCTGCTAATCTCAGACGTCATTTACAAACAAAGCACAGCGAGCATGTTAGTAAGTCTATCGAATTTTTTAAAATGAAAAAAGAAGAACTTAATTCAAGTCAGAAATTGATGGTAAAGACGGGATCTGGTGGTATGAGTAAGAAAGCAGTAATGGCATCATATGAAGTAGCTCTACTTATTGCTAAAGCAGGAAAGCCGCATAATATAGCAGAGCAATTAATTCTTCCTGCTACAAAAGTAATTACAAATATAATGTTAGGAACTAAAGCAGCAAACGATATAAATTTGATTTCATTATCAAATGATACGGTTAAGAATAGGATTGAAGACATGTCATGTAATATAAAAGAAGAATTAATATCGAGAGTGCGCAAAAGTCACTATTACTCATTACAATTGGATGAAAGTACTGATGTCACTAATAATGCCAATTTGTTAGCTTTCATTAGATATGAGTTTGAAAATCAAATACAAGAAGATGTATTGTTTTGTGATTCACTACCTTCACGAACGACAGCTAATGACATATTTAACAGTTTGAATAATTTTATAACCGAAAATGAAATAGAGTGGCCAAAATGTGTTGGAATTTGCACTGATGGTGCTCGTGCAATGTCAGGTACAAGAACTGGATTGATTGCTCTTATTAAAAATGTTGCGCCTCAGGTTGTTTGGAATCATTGCTGCATTCACAGAGAATCATTAGCAGCCAAAAATATGTCACCAGATTTGAAAAGAACATTAGACGAAGTAGTTAAAATTGTCAATTTCATTAAGGCTCGTCCACTTAATTCCAGAGTTTTTAAAATTTTGTGTGAGGAAATGGGTAGTCAACATACACATTTATTATTACATACAGATGTACGTTGGTTGTCCCGCGGGAAAGTACTCATTCGCCTTTTTGAGCTTCGAGATGAAATACGATTGTTTTTAATAGATGCGCATTTTGAACTGACCGAATGTTTCAATGATTTTATCTGGTTAGCTAAGGTGGCTTACTTGACTGATATTTTTACAAAATTGAACGAACTTAATTTGAGCCTGCAAGGTACTGTTGTAAATATATTTAAAGTTGAAGATAAAATAGAAGCAATGATTAAAAAAATCGACTTGTGGTCGAAACGCATCCAGAACGGTGTATATGAGTCTTTTCCAACTCTCAATGATTTCATAGAAAGCTCCAGTGAAAAATTGCTTAATCAAACGCGTCAATTATTTGTTGAACATTTAATTACTTTGAAAAGCAACTTCAGGAAGTATTTTTCTACTCCTGATCCTTGCAATAACTGGATCAGAGATCCATTTAATATGGAAATTACAAATGCTAAACATTTATCTGCACCTGAACAAGATATTCTCGTGGAATTATCATGTGATACAACTTATAAACTAAAATTTAACAAAACTGAATTGAGCAACTTTTGGTTACTTCTCAGGTCAGATTATCCTGCGCTTGCAAATAAAGCACTTCAACACTTGATTCCATTCTGCACAACATATTTATGCGAACAAGCTTTTTCGGTACTATTTTATATTAAGTCTAAATATAGAAACAAATTAAATGTAGAGCCGGATCTTAGATTAAAAGTTTCCAATATTAAGCCAGATATTGAGATTCTTGTTTCAAGAAAACAACTGCATACATCTCATTAAATATGTAAGTTATATTTAATGAGATAGATGCAGTTATTTTTTAAAATATTTCTTATTTAATATTTTCTGAAAAAAATTATAAAATATTTATATGAATTTAATGTAAGTACCCATTATAATTTGTGAGATTTGTTGCTATGACAATGTTTGTATTTTCTTTCTTCAATATTATAATTTCTAATAAAATGTGTTCTACAATATGCAAAAAAATCGTTATTCACCAATCACTGTTAGAAATATTCATCATATATCCTTGTCCTTATGAGATCGTAAGCCAGAAATTAATTAATAAAATGACGTAAAGTACCTAAAGTTGTGATGGGGGTCCGTCAAAAAAAATTTTTTCAAGTGGGGGTCCGTGGAGTACATAAGTTTAAGAACCTATGCCGTAGAGCACAGAGATATAACATTTACAATAATAATATATAATTAATTTACTGATTAAATTAAAATATATTAAAAGTAAGAACACAAAAACAAATAAATGTTTTATCTAATATACTGATTTCTTTATAAATACTATCTCTGGTGTGAATTTCAAAAAATCGTTAGAGCGGTTTACATATATATATATATATATATATATATATATATACAAACAAACAATAAAAACAATTTTAGCTAGTATAATACGATTAGATAATAAAAAATAATACAAATTCAACATTGCAAAGTTTACAATATAACTCAAAAATACTTAGAAGAGACTTTTGATATATTTTATAATTGGCTCGAAAAGTAGCAAATCTTAGCCTGAGGTTAAAAGGGAGAATTTAATTTTAAAATTGAAATACATTAATGAAACTAAATATTAATTTTTATATTCAAATAATTCAAATATAAAATTTGAAAATGAAACAAATTCTATTCTCTAAGGTAGCGACTCTCATACTGTCGGAAAAATAATACGAGATAGTAAAAAAGACAAGATGCAAAATTCTGACTGACAACAAAACAAAATTTTGTTCTTATATAAATGCTTTTATATTTTTTAACTTTTTAATTTTTCTTTGATTTTTCTAAACGTGGCCCTACTTTAAAAAATCATTTAATTATTTATTTGATTAATATTATCTCTTCTAATATAATTTAATTTTAATTTTCCTTCTATTCAATCGAACTCTCGAGACTAAATTATTTTAATCATAATATTCTATCTATCTCTGTGGCTCAACGGAACTCGAAAGTTCTTGGCCGCAGCAGCCACACTTCTCCAAGTGTCCCTATTCTAAGCCACAACCCTCCAATCCCTACCTTTTCTCATTTCTCTCACGTCCCTTCCTACATTATCCACCTTCCGCGTCCTTGGTATTCCAAGCGGGCGTTTTCCACTCGGTCTCCCCCCAATATTCTTTCCTCCTCCATTCTAACCACGTGTCCTGCTTTCTCGATTTTATAATTCTAACTATATCTGAAGATGCATAGAGGTCATGCAATTCCTCGTTATGCAGTCTCCGCCATTCCCCTGGGACATCATCTTTCTTTGGCCCACAAATGCTTGGCAGAATCCTATTCTCAAATACTCTAAATCTATTCTCGTCTCCTCATCATGCCTCACACCCATATAATACAACCGGTAAAATAATTGTTTTATATATTTTAATTTTTATCCCCTTTGATAATAATTTTGACGCAATAAGCTCCTTTACTGCATGATAACAGGCGCTTCCCGATTGTAGCCTCGCTTTAAACTCTTCTCGAATATTATTATCTTTCGTTATTACAGAACCTACGTATTTAGATTTTTACACTACTGATATTAAATGGTGAATATTTCTAATATTTACCCCTATGAATTATTTATTTAATATTTGTTTATTTTATAGGACATATTTTTTTGTTAATTTAATAATAATTTACTTTTAATACTATAATTTTTAAGTGTCAACCATTGAAAGAACAAGAATGAATTGAAATGATGAATCTTGACACAATTCACTTTAGTCTAATTTATTGCTATAGTATAGGTATTGTTTTTACACCGCATGTGAAGATTTTTACATATCTCCGATTTTGTTGACAGAAAAAAGTATTTTTAGCAAGATATCTGTCCTACTGTCTGTCTGTCCATCCGTTGTGATTCCAAAAATGGCTCAACGGATTTTGATAAAATTTGGTATAGTTCTGGGCCTTAATTTTTTATTAATTTAATAATATTTAATTTTATATAATTTTTATATGACAATTTGCTCACTTTCACATTGAACGAACAAGTATGAATTCCATTTCAGTCTAATTTATTTTTAAAGCAATAAACCAACCATCCTAGTTAATAAAGTATAAAAAAAATTTGTTTTAGTATGATTAGTCAATTTATTAAATATTTTAGTAAGGAAATTTTACATCTTCTTCTTCTTCTTAGCCTTATTTCCCACGGGGTGTGGGGTCGGCTCTCCTTGTTAATTGGCGCCAACTAATTTTGTTGTTGGCGTCATCTGTAGAGAGACCATTAGACCATTAGATGCCATTAGATCTCTCGTTATACGGCAGGACCAGCTGGTTTTAGGCCTCCCACGCGGTCTTTGGCCCACAACCACAAGGTTCGTTGCTTTCTTCGCCACTGAACCCTCATCCGCCCTGACGACATGCCCATACCATCTCAGGCGCGCCTCAAGCATCTTCTCTTAGATTGGCGCCACCCCCAGAATTTCTCTGACTCGCTCGTTCTTCACGCGGTCAAGTTTTGTGATGCCCAGGGCCCATCTTAACATTTTCATTTCCATAGAGCGGAGTTTTCTTTCGTGCACTTTTGTAGCAGGCCAGCACTCCGCTCCATACAACGCCACAGGTCTTATAATTGCCTTATATACTTTGGATTTAAGGGCGAGGGGGATTTTTTTATCACATACAACACCTGTTACCTGGCGCCATTTCATCCATGCTGCGTTTACACGAGTGGCCTAGGAGCCTAGATATTTGAACTTTTTGGTCTTATTAAGCTCAACACCAGCGACCCTAATTGTGTCTGCAGATTGTTCACCACACTCCAGGTACTCGGTCTTTTTTAAGTTTAGCTTTAGCCCGTATTCCTCTAGACGGACTTTCCATTTTACGACCAGGTCTTCTAGGTGCTCCCTACTCTCGCAGGACAACATTACATCGTCGGCGTAGAGTAATGTCCATGGGTGTGTTGTTTGCAGGTCCTGTGTGATGGTATCGATGCACAAGATGAAAAGAAGTGGGGAGAGCGCCGATCCCTGATGAACCCCAACCTTGATAGGGATGTTATCCGTGCAGCCAATGGGAGTTTGTACTATGCTGGTGGTGTCAGTGTAGATGGATTTAATCCAACTGACATAGGTTTCAGGGACGAGGTGACTTCTCAGCGAGTACCATATAAGGTCATGGGGAATACGGTCAAAGGCCTTTTCAAGATCTAAAAAGGCCATGTGGATAGTTCTCTTCCGTTCCCGATGCCTTTCCATCAGAAGTCGTGCCGCGTGCACCGCATCTGTTGTGCCGCAGTTCCTAACAAAGCCACATTGGTTGCTTGAGATGTTGATTATCTGTCGCAGACGGTCGTCCAGAATTCTTTCAAAGATCTTTAGGCTATGACATAGCAACCTAATGGGCCTGTAGTTTGTACATTCGCTAATGTCACCCTTTCCTTTCCATATAGGTATAGTTTTGCTTGTTTTCCAGATGTTTGGGAACATATTTTCCTCTATACATTTATTGAAGAAAGTTGTTAGCCAAGCAATACATTCACCGCCATTAAGCTTCCAGAATTCGGCCGGAATGTCATCAGGGCCGTTTGATTTTTTATTTTTCATTTTATTGATCGCTTGGGCAGTCTCTTCAGTTGTTATCTCTGGGACTGGGCCATAAGTAGGTGCTAGGGTTGGGATAGGAGGATGTGGGAATTCTTCATTGCTGATCATTTCATAAAAGCCCCTCCATCTCTCAAGGATATCTTTGGGCAAGTAGAGAGTCCTACCATTCTCGTCTTTGATATTTTTAATATGCCCAAAATCGTTTCCCGAATGGTGGTGTGACTTTGCGAGACGGAAAAATTCGTTTGCACCCTCAGGTTTGTCAAGGCGATGGTAAAGGTCTTGGTAGTATTCAGATTTTGCGATCGCTATTTGCTTTTTTGCGATCTTTTTAAGATCATGATATTTGGTATAATCCTCGGCGTTTCTAGACTTAAGCCATACCTTGTAGGCGATTTTCTTGTTTTTAATAGATAATTGAACGTCAGGATTCCACCACCATGTTTCTTTTTCAATATAGCGCTTTCCAGGCTGGGTAACTCCCAGGGAGATTGTTGCCTGATCTTTTACGGTGCAGGTTAGATAGTTCCAAGTATCGTTGACAGTTGACTCTGAGCTGTGTTTGACATTCTGAAGGATGTTCTTTAGACTAAGCTCGTTTCCGCTCAGTTTCCACCATTTTATTCGATGTGTGAAAGTTAAAGGGGGTTTAGTTGTTCTACGAGAAGGCACCAGGGCATCAAGCACTAATAATTTATGCTGTGATGTTATATTATCTGAGGGGATAACCTTAGCATCCAATATCATGTTTAAACCTGTTCTTTGGGTCAACCAATAGTCAATCTGAGTATTGCGTTCTCCACTTGTATAGGTAATCAGATGCGACTTTCTTTTTTTAAAAAAAGTATTTGCAATAACCATGTCATGGCTTTGCGCAAATTCTAAGATTCGATTTCCCTCTGCGTTTCTTTTCCCATAGCCCAGACCACCATGGATCCTTTCGAAACCTGTTCGTTCCGCGCCTACGTGTCCATTTAGGTCTCCTCCAATGAAAATAGGTTCTTTGGGGTTTAAACTATTGACGAGATCTTCAAGTTAGTAAGGAAATTTTACATATTGTCCAGAAATCCAAATATTTATAAATAAGTAAATCAATTTTATTTCTAAATAAAAAATAATTTAAATATACCTTGATGAAACTCGTTGCAGAACATAGCGTGGACCTCAGTGTATTTAGTATTTATCAGTATTTAGTTAATTATAAAACGAGTTTCTGTCTTTCTCTAGCACAGAAAGATATGAAGAAAAAAAGAAACTGATGACATCAGAAATTCAAGAACATAGTTCGAGGGTAAAATTAAAACAAATTGTAAAGGAAACGATCTTGATATGAAGCAGCAGCTATAGTGCTATTAATTTATTTGCCAATGTTCCGATGGCTCATTTCAACTCCTTGAAAAAAGTCGTCACACTAATCACTAATTTCCTTAGAAGAAAAACAGATTATGATCTAATATCATTGAGAAAACAAATTAATAAATACAAAATTGATTTAATTTTTTATAAATATATATGTATTTACGTTATTATATGCATTAATAAATAATATTGTTTATAATTGAATATAATTTTTTATATAGTAATATTTTGGAGTCGAATTAAATTAATTAAATGAATTTGCATTACTTCTTAGGTGAAAACTTGATTCAGTTTCGGGTTACAATTTTAATTAATCCGGAATTGGGATTAAATAACCCGAATTTCCACTTTTCCTTAGAGTTTATACATTTATACAGTTTATTAGAGTTTATACATTTTATAGTAAGCAGAGATTGTGATGAAAATTGGGCGGCATTATCTATTCATTTCCATTACCTCTTAACTCTCATTGATTTTATAAAATAATCATCTTCTTACCAATATTAACTCTCAATTATATAATACATATAATTACATGAGTTTATTTTCACACTTTCACGTAACTCATCTATTTTATTTGAAAATATAGAATAATTATATTTTTGATTCAATCGTTTCCATTTGAGATCAACCCATTTAGGATCATTGAATCCAAAAATTAATTTTTCTGAAAATTTGATAATATATGCATATGTGGATTAAATGGCTAGAACATCGTTTAACTAGATAAAATATGACAAAAACTTTTTATTTTTTTTTTTGAAGTTTTATCAATAACAACTTTTTTAGAATTTAAATTTAATTTTATGAAATTCCTCACGAGCTAGTATTTTTTTATCTACATATATAATATGGATTAAAATTGAATCTCTTTGGAAAGATGTTAGTAACGATTTTTTAAAATTGTCTTTCTTCTTGAATAAAATTGAATCCATACTACTTTACAAGTAAAATTTTTTTGAGTTTTTTGTTTCGATATATATATATATATTATATACCCTGGAAATGTCAATTAAGTTCGGTTTGAAACGGATTTTCTCTACAGTAAACCGTATAAAACCATAGTTTGTATTTCGTTTTCTTGAATTCAATTAAAAATAATGGTTAATTTATTATTTATACTTGAATAATTTATAAACTATGTAGAAAAACAAAAAAAAATTATCTTATTTTCCTATAATACAATATCATATGAAAATAAATTTTATTTTTTTATTTCCATTTTTACCGACCGACGATAGTAAGGGAGGTATTGTTTTCACACCAAATTTCACATGTGGAGATTTTTACGTATCTCCACGAATCATGCATTTTCTAAACAGAAAAAAGTATTTTTAGCATGATGTCTGTCCGTCCGTCTGTCCGTCTGTCCGTCCGTATAGATGTGTACAGCCTGAACGGCTCAACCGATTTTGATGAAATTTGGTATATTTACTTAATGCATCAGTGGGATGAATTGATCAACTTTTGGTGCAAATCCGGAAACCGGAAGTGGTAGTATTAGCGATCGACGATAGGAAGGGATGGGTTATATCACACCAAATTTCACATGAGGAGATTTTTTTATATATCACCACGAATCATACACTTTGTATTGGTTTTATCCTCGGGAAAATCATATTTATTAGTTTTTTCTTGATTTAAAATTATATGACGTCATCCAGCCATTCATGACGTCACAGCCTGGTCTTACATATATATTATAAATAAAATAAAATTAAAAATGTTTATATTTATTATTTATGTATTCATATCTGTTTTTTATTACATTAATAGATATATTAAAATTATTTGAAATTGTTTCTGTAGCTAGAAATTAATTTACTTCAAACCGTCGGTCGGTTCGGACCTGGCCACAGGTCAACTTATTATATTAATATTAAGCTTAATTTAATGTTATTTGATATCTATAAATTATTATAATATAATTTTAGTTATAAGAGATCATAAAAAAAAAGAATATTCATGAACTGGGTTTTTAATATTTTTGTACATATGTACTTTTTTCATTTTCCTCCCAAATTGAATCACCCTAAGAGAGTGTTAGTTGTGTATTACATATTATTATTTTTTTAAATTAATTAAATTAAATTAAATTAAATTAAATTAAATCATATCAATATGTCAATATTCTAAATGTTAAATTGAAATCTATAATAAAATATGGTTTAATTTTACTCATAATTTTCAAACAAGTTTTTGGCCTGATCAAATTTGACCAGAATTTATAAGAAATATTAATATTGGATATTTCAGGAGACGGTGTACCACTTGTATTTTGATGTAACTTCACCAGTGGATTCCCTTTTCCGTAATTCTAAGAAACTATTTCTTTAGGCAATATAGGGAGTTCTCTTCTACTTTTCGAGATAAAAATTATTAAAGTTTGAATATTGACATTACATAGACATCCATTGGATACACATATTTATGTTGATTTGGGCAGTAGAGGGCTTCACCTTCGCCGCTGTATGTCCAATGGATGTATATGTGTGGAAAAAGTTTCTTAGAATTAAACAAGGGTGTAGTTTCATCAAAATCCGAGAGGTATACCGTCTCATATACAATTACCTAATATTGTTCTCTATTTAAAGATAAATAAAAGTTGTGTGATGTTTTTAAATTAGTTTATTATAATATACATTTTTTTTTTATTTTTGTTTTTTTTTGTTTTAGAGTCGAGCTCAAGGGACAGTATTTTCTTTACGTTCCCGTCGTCAACAGGATGCATATCTCTCAGTCGAATTGGCTGGTGGGAATGCTTTGAAAGTGGTTCATGCTGGACCAAACGGTACTCAAACAGTGGAAATACCAGCCCGTTTAGCTGATTCCCGATGGCATCAATTAGCAATCGGGTGAGTATGATTTTATACATACCATAGTATTATTTTGTTTGCATTTTTTTACTTCTTTATTTATATACATTTTTATAATTATTTATATAATAAAATTTTAATACACAATTTGATATAGGAGAAGGTTGCTATCGATGGACCGGCAGCTAAAATAGGCTAGCTTAATTTCTCTGTAGATTACGCATATTCTTACAGTCAATAAGTGTACCACGTGCTAAAGAATGGGTTTGAATTGTTTCAAATTGGTAGAAAGAACCTAGGTTATTGATTTTAACTTCTTTCTTTTATATATGATTTACTAGTGTTAATGAACGAAACCTTTCGATCTTAATTGTGTTTGAATATTTTAAAGTTCGATCAAAAGTCAGTTTTTTGTCATATTCACAATATACATTTTCTTACAATAAACTGAGGCTGGCTCCTATTAAATGATGCCGTGCTAGTTGCCTTAAATGAGCTACTGAATCTTCCCACATTTTCACAACTACCTAGTTTTCAAGAAAACAAATTAAACAATTAAAAAGAAACAATTTAATAATAATAACTGCCATAATAAAAATCAACAGGAATTAGTTAGTTTAGGTATTAATTAATTCAAAAATAAATTAACGCTAATTAAGTCATAATCTAATTAAATCATTAATAGCCTATTCATATTGTAACGACAAGATCAGGCCATCGGTGCAGGTGTGAAGGGGTCTGGTCCAATTAAGAAAACCAGTCGTCTTAAATGGGCTGATGACATGTTTTTTATTTTTTAAATTTCTCATTACCATTAAATATTTAGTATAGTGAAAAATAATCTATAAAATCTATAGGAGCAGTCGGGGAACCGGGGTAAATTACCCCAAATGGAGTAAAAATGAAACTTTTGTGAGTAAAAAGTATATATTTTTAATTTGCTATTTTATAAACCTGTTAGTATTTTTATAAATTAAATTTTTAATTATTGTTTTCTTTTCAAAATTATTATGGGGGGAGGGGCTATAATAGTAAAGATGCTAAAAAGAGGTTTTTTTTGCTGTTCACAATGGGGTAATATCAACTTACACAAAAATATTTTGGGGTAATGATTAAAAAAGTTCCCCGTCTGCTGATCTATTGCATTAACAAAGTATAATAACTATTACATTAACATATATATACATGTATATATTATTATCTATGGATTTTGTTACAAATTTCATTTAAGTGCCCTACCAATAGCAACTTTCTCCTGTAGATGAGCAGGAATATTTATTATATGCTCATATATTTAATAATTTTTATAATATTATATTTATTATTTAATTTGTGTACTTTATATCAGTATTATTTATTAATATTTTTATATGTATATTTTATTTTATAATAAGGGAAACGTAAAGTTCTTTTGATGACAATAACTGGTTTTTATATTATTTTCGTTATAAAAATTTGCATTTAGCTATTTATTTTTTCTCTCATTTCCCATCTGTCAGACGTTATATCTATTAGTTTTATTATATATATATATATATATATATAATTTCTTTTTATATTTTTTCCACCTATCTAAATTCTTTTATTTTTATATTTTTGTTCTCATATATATATTATATATATATTATGTTGTTAAAATTGTTTCACCCTTTTTCTTTCTCTTCATTCATTTCATGACATTCTTTTGATGTCTTTCACACCGTTTGATGATATGCCACTTACTTAGTCGGCTGTTGTTATTTCTTTCCTCTTTATATTGCGTTTTGTGATGATAGTGTACTCAGCTCCTCTTTACACTACTTTCATTAAACAAACATGATAATACATTCAACAAAAATACTTCTTTTGTTGCCATCGTTATTTGTAGATATAAATAATAAAACATCGTTCTTTATTTATTAATCTTATGGCATATACTTCAATTTACTTTTATTTATTTATTTTTTTTGGTAATTTATAATTAATTGAATAGTCATTTTAAGGATGAGAGTGAAAAAAGAGAGAAAAGATAAATTAGAATTATAAAAAATGAAGAGTGTAATATTTTGATTAAGACAAATTTATATAATAGAATAGCAGAGATTGATAATTTATAAATATCAAATTTGACCATTAAAAAATGTAGGAATATAACATTTCATTTACATCAATCATATCCTGAGTACATTTTCTAAGCAATGTTTTTAAACTTCATTAAACAATGTTTTTAAACTTCATTAAAAAAAGTTGACCTGTGGCCAGGCACATAACCGACGGTTTGAAATAAATTAATTTTCAGCATCAGAAACAATTTCAAATAATTTAAATGTATGTATTAATGCAATAAAAAACAGATATGGATATAACATAAATATTTTTATTTTTATTTTATTTATAAAATATTATGAGGCGCTGGCTGTGGCGTCATATAATTTTAAATTAAGAAAAAACTAATGAAGATGATTTTTTCCAAGGATAAAACCAATACAAAGTGCATGATTCGTGGAGATATGTAAAAAATCTCATGTGAAAATAGCCCTTCCCTTCCTATCGTCGATCGGTAATACTACCACTTCCGGTTTCCGGATATACAAAAGGTGATCAATTCATCATACCGATGCATCAAGTAAATATACCAAATTTTATCAAAATCTGTTGAGCCGTTCAAGCTGTTGTACACATTTATACGGACGGACGGACAGATATCATGCTCATTAAAAATAATAATAAAATTTGGAAAAAATAATTTCCATCTTTCCAACATCTACCCAAATATTGTATTATTGATAGAAGTTCATTTTTTTTTTAAATATTTGTCGTAAAATTTGTGATTTTATAAATTAATTCTCTATTATATATATAGCCATTTTGGATTAATAGTTTTTGACAACTGAAAAAGTTAGTCACAAATAATGGATTCTGCATCACGATAATGCACCAGCTTACACATAAATGCTTGTTCGTGATTTTTGGCCAAAAACAATACCGTAATCATACCTCAACCTCCATATTCACCAGATTTGACTCCCTGCGACTTTTTCCTATTTCCAAAACTGAAGAGACCAATGAAAGGAAAGCGTTTTTCCACAATTGATGAGATAAAGTCGAAATCGAAGAACGAGCATACCGAAAAGCGCATTTCAGATGTGCTTCGACGATTGGAAGAAGCACTGGCATAAGTGTCTGAGGGGAATGAATTACTTTGAAGTGGACAAAATGAATATTGATGAATAAATAAATACTTTTCGAAATAATTCAAAATTCACCTTTTCTTTTGAAAAAACCTCGTATATATAAAATTAATTATAAAATCTCGGCATAAAAGGTCACATTTGATAACCTCATTGGTAATTTAATTTATAGATTTTTAATTTTAAAATATATATATATATATATTGTTTATTATATTTTGATCGTTAGCATATAAAGTATTCATGTTATAGTATTCAAAACAATTTAGTCTGTAATCTAATTATTTATCAAACTGAACGCCCATTTAAAATTAATCATTTTTATTAATTGGTAAAAAAATCATTATCGGTTACAGTGTAATCCAAAAAGATGGATCTAATTTAATTAATATTTATTTTAAAAATTATATATTGGATATTAATAAATTAGAGCTACAAAAAGAAGGAAAGATAAATGTTTTAATATTTATTTGTGTCTACTCTGTTTAAATTTTTAGCAATGATTTTGTTTTGTTTTTTTGGTGAGGTGATGCCCATTGAACATTTATATGTTATGTGAAAAATGTATCTTTATTAATTTAAGGAAAATTCATATCCAATTTATATTTCATTAAATACAAATACCTTTATGAATAACTCTATAATAAACAATAATAGAGATGAATTTAGTGAATTTCGAAAAGTTCTTATTCAATTATTTTTCTCACTTCTAACACAATTTTATTTAGATTATTTATTGTACAATTTTATATAATTAACTTTATAATAAAAATGGAATTCTTTTCTCTTTATGAAACAAAATTCAAAATGAAATTGTTTGAAAATTTTACATCTTAATCATATTTTGTTTATATAATTATCTTTCTTATTCATTTAATTTATTTATTCATTAATTTCCCTTTCTGAACTTTGCTTTAATTTAACAGGCACTAGAATATTTTATTGGGAAAAATATTCACCATCATTCCACTCTCTCTTTCTCTACTCTCATCCTTCTTAAACTAAAGCCCCTTGTACAGTGTATGTTATATGAGTAGGGATAAGTACCATATTTTCAACCCTCTACCATTTGCTAATTTAATCTTCATCAAGATCCCTTTTGTTAATATCTACCATTTAATTTCATGAGATATATTCTGTTAATGGAAAAAGTTATATTAAAACATCGCAAAGATATTTGAAATGGAAACATATATATCCGATCTTATATATACTAATATAATTAATGTAATATAAATATATATATATATAAGATAAATTAACTTTTAGAAATTAACTTTTTAAAATAGAAAATGAATTAATAATCAAATATATGTAGAGATATATGTATGTATTAAAGAGATGAGAGATTAAATTGTATTATATTAATACAGAATATTTCTATTTGAATTGTAGAATTTATTAAATATTTCAAAAGTGATTTCGTTCTCTCAAGAGTTCATAATTTGTTATCAAAACGTAAACTCATGGAATTATTATTATCATGCGGCCCAGTAGGGTAGGGTCAAGAATTATTACTAGAGCGTTCCAGATGACACTTAACTATAAAGTCTTACGACTTTTATAAATGTACTCTAGTCAAGTTAAACGAATATAGAAATGCAGTAAAATTCAGATGAGTATTTGCCTCCTGGCATACATTGAAGTTAATAATTTTATTTTATCTTCCTTAATTTTTTTATAAAAAATAGATTACTGATTTTTTTATTTATTACTAATCTACCCGCTAATAAGTATAAACTTATATAGAAATGTATATACGAGGAAAGGTCAATAAGTCCGTGACTCTTCATGAATTTCCTGTCTCTTAAATCAGTGCTCCGCAACCGGTGTGCCGCGGCACACTGGTGTGCCTTAAAGGAGATACAGGTGTGCCGCCGCGATCAAATGAAACTTTTAGAAATCCGCATAATTTTATATGTAAGTTTATTGTCATTTCTATTAGTGTCATTTTTCTGAGATTATAAATACAAGCGCTTGTCACCTTTATAACACACTCGCCTAAACAAACGTATTAAATTAATTTCTACATACAAACCTACATATATATATATTTCAGCTTTTGATGTGCCGCAAAATTCTAGAAACAATTTTTGTGTGCCGTGGGTAAGAAAAGGTTGTGGAGCACTGTCTTAAATGAAAAGCAACACTGCTCCTGTCATCAGGCAACTATCAGCTGACACCTGTCGAAATTTGAACCAGCTTGGTCTTTTAGTTCTTGTTTGACATCCACAAATCAGTCCACGTAACCTTTACAACCAGGAAAAAGACCTTCACTCCTGTAACCCTAATTGATGTGGAAATACAACTAAAGGAATGGGTTAGATACCTGGGGTTGTACTTCGACAGAAGACTAATATGGCAAAAACCATCAAGACTAAACGACTCGAACTGGGACTTAGACTCAGGAAGAAAATCCCTTCTTTCTACCAACTATAAATTGACAATATACAAATGTATTCTTAAACCGGTGTGGACCTTTGGCATCCAGTTGTGGGGTTCCTCTGCCGAATCTAACATAGAAATAGTAGAGCGTTTTCAGTCGAAAGTTCTTCATATGATTGTTAACGCTCCAGTATTTATGACCAATAACCAGATTAGACAAGAACTTGACATTGACTCCGTGAAAGACGAGTCAAGGAAATGTATCATAAAATACAAAGTAAGACTAACTAATTACTCAAACATAGTTACAAATGACCTACTAAAACCTTTGACAACACAAAGACTAAAACGTAAAGCGCTTGGAGATGTCTAGGGACATTCCATGGGTGTGGGTGCATTTGTGGGACTGAATGTTGTATGTAAACGAAGAATGTGTGAATGAATTTTATATTATTTTATAGCAAATTTTAAATTAAAATTAAAATGTATAATTATATACCAAACAAATTAAAGGTTTAATGAAACCTTTTTGTAAATACCTGTATATTTAATATAACTTTTACCCATTGTCAACGACAGATTGTAAAATAAAAAGGAAATCAAAAAAAATAATATGTTTTATCGCATTAAGATAATTAATATATCATTTTACCTCTGTTATTGGAGTATTATAATATATTATCAGATGACGTAAATTCTAATCGCGTCTTATTTTATATTTTTGTAACATACTATTCTGTAACAAAATTTGAATTTTAAATATTAAAATTTTGAAGAAATAAAACTTCCATTTGAAATACCCATTCTAAAGAAAATAAAATATCTTTTAAAGTTAAATATATGTAGAGTTTATTAGTATTTTTTATATTCAATAAGAGAATATTTTTTCTTCTTATTTTATGGGTTTTAACGTTAAATTTTCTGTTCTGTTTAGTTTCATGAGAGTGTTCAATATTTTTAAATTGTGATTGAAGATGGACCATTTTGATTCCGAAGTAATTGGATACTCCATTTTGTTTTCAAACTCTCCGGGTTGACTAACTTTTAGGCGTTCCCATAAATTGATTGTGAGTCGTATTTTTTTCTATTTTCTTTATAACTTGATTTTTAGTTGTTACTTTGAAATTATATTAACTTATTATCTTATGTATATATTAGTGAATGATCACTTTCTGATCTAAAATAAAAATTAAATTAATTTTAAAAAACTATAATAATTAAATAAAGTTAAAGGCATCGGGGAGTGAACCATTTAAAAAAAAATTCTTTTCAACTAAGAATATTAATTTAAAAATTGAATACTGCTTTTTGATGTTCTATATTATTATTTCTAAATAATATATATATATATATTAATATATGTTTATAAAGTTTTCTATTTTACATAAAAAATATAAAATATTCTCAAGGATTCTAAACACGTAGAGGACCATCAAAATTCGAGTAATGAACTATGTGCAGCCCCAGAAATACACTCTCAAAATTAATTTTATTTCAATTATATGATAAATCTTATCTTATTATAATAGCAAAAATTGTATATATATTTGTATTTTTGAAATATTACACCGCTTGTGTTTATAGTCCACTTATGGTGCCTTTGCCTTAAATAATGTAAAAATAAAAATATTATTTTACTTTTTTATTCGAATCTAATTTTATTCATATATAATTTTCTATATAATTATAATTACTTATATATATATATATATATATGCTTAAAATTAAAGACTTATTTATTTTAATACTGGAAAAAGTTTTAATATAACGAATTATAATAAATCAGAGATCTCAAAAATTAAATTTCATTATAGAATGAATTGTCTATTTGTTAAATTAAATTTCAATTAAAGTTATAATTCACTGACTATATAAAGTACTGCCACAATCTCGACCGTAGGCCATTGCTTAGAGAGTTTTGTATAAAATTATTTGTATAAATTCTGGCGTTCTCATACAAGTTTATTTTGAATTAGATCAATCTAAAATAAATAAATATTTCTCAAACAGTTTAATTTATCATAAACACAAAGTTTATAAGTTTATTCACCTATCAAAAACCCACATATGCTCTAGGTCATATATTTATAAAGTTTTTAAACTTTTCAAATGTGTTTTTTTGCAAACTATTGAAATATTATTTTGGCAAATTATTTCAATTGAAAAGTTATCCATAAAAGCTGACTAATTTTCATACAAGTGAGATAATAATAATTACATTTTTATATAATTTTAGAAATATAAATTATTATCGTTCGAATCAAAGGGGTTAACTTGAACCAATCATCTTTGTTAGTTTTTTGTTAATATAAAATAATAAATTTAAATGACGTCAGCAACTACGTCAGACAACGCTTCCTTATAAATAAAATAAAATTAAAAATATTTATTTTAATAATATTTTGTAATCAAATTACGAAATATAGATTATGTTATATTCACAGGCCAGACTTATCTGTCTTTCATGTATGTACTTTTAAGCTAACCTATGTTTTATGACTATTTTTTTTTAATTTATGTTTTTTTAAATTATTTGAAATTGTTTCATATATTTTGTCGTTTTATTTTAAATAATAATTTTCATCTTAAATATTCATAGTTCAGGGAAGGAATAATTTTTTTAAAGTATCGAGCGGCGGTTCGGTGAACCATGTACTTATATATAGAAATTATTTTTAATTTATTTAATTTAGAGGAGCATAAAATTTTATTATTTTGTTTTATTATAACAATATAATTTTTTTATTTTCATAATATATGATCTCCTGATTCATTTTTATTTAATTCATAAAATTCATCAAAGTGAATAGAAGCGTTTTCGCCTTGGCAGAGTAGACAAGCAATGAGTTGTAACAATTAATAATTGACTTTATTGCTTTAATTCAAATTATTTATTCTGATTCTATTCATATATGATCCATTTACAGTCATCCATCAAACAATGAAGTTAGCATTTATTTATTTTATAAATTTTAATGTTATTGATTATATGAATATGTTATTATTTTTGTTATTATTTATTTATAAATTATTAGAGATTACTATAGGTATTACTAAAGTTTATTCTTTGGAACATAGAACCTGATTCAATGGATCCATAAAATGATTAGGTGGATAAACTACCATAAAAATGAATGTTTAATAAGTGCAACAACTGCTAAAGTGCAAATAAAACCTACAAAAGTAATAAAATAACGAAATTTTCTTAGGCTGGAGCAGATAATATTATTTGGAATGAATTTTATTTGTTTCATGTAATTTTAATTAATTAATAAAATATTAAAGAGGTCTCTATCTAAATGCACACACACAATTATATTTTTTATATACTTCATTCTTTTCCCCTTTAATATTTCTCTGCTTTCAATATATTTATTTATTTATTTATTTAGAACTCAAATTATTTGAGTCTGATAATTAGTTTTCAACATTCAATTTTTAAAATACAATATTTTATTTTATTTTTTATTTTTATTATTTGTGTAACAAATTGTCTCTTGATCCATGACCTTTATAAGTCCTTTTGTGGAAATGAATATCGTTGGCTGGTACAAATTAGATTTTAACATTGTCACGAGGCTGTTTTCCTCTTAAATATAGTTTTTCAATAAGGGCAAGCCGATGTCGATGGATACAATAAGCTGTGTGTGAAATATTACAACGTTCAAATGTCCATTGAATCTTTTCACGCTGGGATGGTTCCGTTTGGTCTAATTTTCAATGATTCTTCTCCATAGATCTATCTGAATGCGAGTTATGGCTTAGGTTATGTTGGCTTATTGGAATAGAGGCTTGCGACTTAAGGAAACCCCCAAAAGAATTCTAACGGAGTCAAATTGTCAAATCACGTCACCTCTGGTAGAGATAACCATACCTTAAAATCGTTCATGCAGAATGGCGTAAGCCACTAAGTTGAAACGAAAATGATTTTGTTATATATTCATTATACTTTTTGTGATTTCAGAATTCCTTTTAAAATTAATTTATAAATACCTTCAGCTAATGGTGTTACGTTATAAGCAACTTTTGGCATATCCACTTCAGATGTTCCATTTGATCCAATTCGTTTTATATCATGAAAGATTCGACGATGACTCCGAGAGCGATGATGACCAGATTTTCTTGTTTTCTAAAAAAAAAAATTCTTAATTTTTAATCGAATCATACCTGTGGGTATTATTATACTGTAATAAACTTTTATACATCTCAATAAAATATTTAATTATAAAAAACAATTATGATATGGTTATAGTATAGAGATGACAAAATTTAATAGCACGCATATAGACAAAATTATTTTTTTAATAATCATTACTGTTTTCAATAGAAATGAATTAAAATTCAATTTAATTTATGATATTAATTTGTAGATTTCCAAAAGGACATCTGGTTTGAGAAGAAATTGGGAGAGATTAAAAAATGAATGGAAATGATTTAGAATAAAACATTTTACGAATAGTAGTTGTTAAGTATTGTTGATATTAGCAGTCCCATATCGATAATATTTACATTTACTTGGTCCAATTCATTTGCATGTTAAATAATTTAAAATAAAATAAATAATTTCATTCAATAATAATGATAACAATATACACTGTAGAAAAAAATTAACATAAATAAAGTAATAACTAACATATTAATAAATTGACCCAGGGGTCCGTGGACCACAGTTTAAGAACCTCTGGCGTAAGCTATTTAATGTCCTAGATGATCAACATGTTGTCCACGTATATACCATTCAATTTGAGAATCGTTATAGCTCTAGTCATTGACGATGATGATTTCACCAACGTAGTTTTGCTAACTGGTGGACCTCGTGTGGGTTGGGGTCGTGCCATATACGGCAATTATGCGTCTAATCATTTCCATATTCTAAACTAAATACTAGGAAGGGATATATCTTCTCTCAAGGACAGTTAAGACATGAAGACACAAAAAGATGATGAGAAAAAAAAACAAAATTAATCCATAAATTTGTTTTTCTTTGCCATCACTAAGCTTAAAAATTTAACTATTAAAAACATAATAAATAATAAATTAATAATAAATATTGAATAATTTTAAAAGTATAAGATAAATTGAATAATAAATAAACCAAAAAATTAAATGATGAATATGTTAAACTGTATCCCAACTTCTGTGGAAATGCTAACAAACTCGAAAGGTTTAGTGAAAAGGTATATAAAGTCCAAATATCTGAGGTTATTTATATGTTAGAAATAAATTTATGAGTGACATTGCTTAACGTCTAATTCAGTCACAGACCACAAATAAGAATTTCTATAAACAATCCCTTGAAGACACATTTAAAAACCATAAAATCGAATCCTCTCTTAGATCTCAACTATTTAACAACCACAAAGATGTAGAGGCAAGGTATTATAAGATAGAAGAACTTATCAATTGTATAGAAAATTCTAACGCTATAAATAAGTGAAAATTGCTATAATTGGGAACTCCGAGAAAGATCCATGTAATATTTTTTACCTAATCCCTTCTAGAACAAACAAGATCGCAAAATGTGCTTGAACATAATTTTTAAATATTAAACAGGTATTTAATTACTTTTCTAACAAAACAAATTTACTTTATAGATAGATGTTAAAATACAAAATTTTAGGACCCCCTGAAATTTGAGTAAGCTCCTCCTCTTAGAAAATAATAACCAATAATAAATCTAATAAAAAAAAATAATCGTCAATTAAAGTAATAAAGGTTATGATAGAGATGAATTTATAAATAATGTTACTATGAATAATAATAGAATTTACGAAAATCTTGAATTAAATAAATAAAAAATGACAATAATATAAAATACAAAAAAAAAACTTGGTAAAAAATTATTGGCTGAATTTGATGAATTTATTAAATCACACGCATAATAATAGAACAATACACCAACAATACACCAACATACAGTAGAAATTATGGATACCCTATAAAAATACACCCTGAAATTAGAAAGCAAGTCAAAGAGATGCTAGTCCACAGTATAATTCGATCCAGCAACACAATACATGTACATAATACAATAAACGACAAATTCCCCATCCTAGATATTAACCAGGTCTAATGAAATTTTAACGACAGCAATATTTTATCACCTTAGATTTAGCTTGGGGCTTCCACCAAATACTAACAAGCAAGGATTCATCGAAAAACCAATTTTTTTGAAGTGAGATAGGCCCCTGTCACTTTTCAAAGACCAATGAACTCGACACTCTCCGACCTCGTAACTGAAAATATATCCTTATTTTATTTAGACGACCTTATATAATATTCAGTGAAATCCACTATAAACATATAAGGCCCTAAAAAATTACCAGAATAAGAAATTTTTCCATTCCAAAGAAATGATTGGTTTCTATAGGAAGTTTAACGATAATTTTGCAAAATTAACAAAGAAAATCCTATCTTATTTAAAGAAACATGCAATCAGTGTCTTTAATCACTGAATACAAAATATCTATCAAAGCTTGTAAAAATATTATTTCAAACCCACCAATCTTAATTTACCCAGATTTTAACCGGTTCATGAAATTAACAACGACTGAATGCAATTATTCCACAACAGTAAAAAATCTTTTAGCGAAAAATTCATCGAAATACGGTTGAAAGAATTGATTAAAGAACACATCACTGAAAGAAATAAATACTATCTATATTTTATGAAACCAGAATTGTTCATTTAATTTATGAAAATTCATGAAAATTTAGAAAATTTTGAATTCTTTAAATGCAATAAATTTCTAATACACGTAACTGATAGGAACAATCAATTAAAAATACTTAGAGACTTAGGTATAAGCAATTTCGCAGGAATAGTAAAATATTGTGGACAAATTAAAGAAAAATACTTATTTAGTTTTATAATTATTTATTTATTTTTTTCTTTTATAATTAATTTTTTTTTTAGAAAAAAATTCAAATATTAAAGACATATATTAAAGAAATATCTATCATCTATCTATCACTGTGACTACGGAAGACGAAAGTTCTTCGCCGCAGCAACCACATTTCTCCAAATGTATCTCTATCCTGAGCCATAACCATCCAACTTATACCTTCTCCCATCTCTCTCACGTCCCTTCCTACCTTGACCACTTTCCGCGTTCTTGGTCTTCCAAGCGGACGTTTCCCAATCGGTCTCCTCACCAATATATTTTTCGCCATTCTTTCCTCTCTCATTCTAGCCTATCGCAGCCTTCTCGATTTTATCATCCTAACTATGTCATTAACAACATAATAGATAATAAAATAAATGTGATGATTGCAAAAAAATCAAATTTTATTGGTTAATTTTAGAATATAATTATCTTGATTTGCTCAAGGTTTTTTTGTCTTCTTTTTTTCTTTTTTTTCTGCTATCTTCAGTGATAAATGATCCTCTCCTGGTATTTATAGATTACCCTGAAACAATTGCTATAAATCGCTCCTCGTTAAGGCAGTGGACATCGTTTTCATCGTGTAGTCGTAATAGGTTCGTAAATTCGCCGTGACTTCTCCTGCTTCCCGAAGTTCGAAAACATTTTCGGCGCTACATCAATCAAAGCAGAATCTTGAATATTTTTTCATCGTTCGTAATAAAACTTGGATATCTTCATTTGAATAAAACATTTTTGAGTCCTACCAACTGCGCCAATTAGGTGTGACCTTACTGTCTGGGATAGTGGGTAATTAATTATAAGGTTCTATAAAATGCAGAAGAAAGTGACAAAAAATTTTATTCATCCATGAAATGAAGATCATCGTTGGTTGACAGATCAAAGGGACTAGACTAAATCCAAATGATCATGCGTGATGTTGAGTTATGATGTTGGAAATTTAGTTTATCAACTACGACAAATTTAAATATCTAATGAGGAAATATAATCTTATATTTTCAAGATAATTATATTTCTCAAATTCTATTTCATAAATATAAGTATATATTTAATTATTTTTATTAATATGATTTGTTTATTATATTGTAATTAATTGTTACTACTCGCTTAAGTGGGTGTGAGGTGGAAGGTGGTGTGAGTATACGAACGTAACTTCATATTTCTCTAATATTAAATAAAAATTCAATAGATGTTTTTCAATTTAATATTTTCATTTTTTTATTTGTTATATATTATAATATAAATCATGATACATATGACAAACAAAAAAAAAATGATTTTTTTTCTTTATTCCCTGGACATCTATTCTAGATGATGATGATGCCAAAAATAATTTTCCATCATTCATTTTATATTACTCTATACATATTCTTTCTCTTTTATTTATATTTATATATATATACAAAATTTATTTTCTCTTCATTTTTAAGTTTTTTTTTTATTTATAGGTGTATATGAACTTATAAGTATATATATATATATATAGTATAATTATATATATATATTTGTGTGTGTGTGTGTGTAAGCAGAATCCATGACGACAGCTCTGTTCGAAGTTATTTGGATTGTCGTTGGGTCAGCACGGATGTCCTCAAACGGAACTCATTGGACACGCCACAGGATGCAGACATCGTTATTGGCTATCTCTTCCAGGTTGGTTGAAAACATCACTAAAAACTTTCATTTTCTATTCCAATTATTTCCTATTCATTTTAATTGGATTAATCAATAAAATGTAAATAGTTTCTCTAAATTATAAATTACAATTGTTACTTGAATTGATTAGACAATCTGTTATTATTGCTGACAAAATCCGTGTGTGAGAGAGAGAGATAGAAAATCCAATTACAAAACTTAGATGATATTCATTCCCTTCTGTTGTTTTCTAATCCAAATAAAAACTCACAAAACTGATGAATAACTTTAAGTATTATGAAATGGACAATGAATCATTTTATATATCATTTGATATTTAAAATTTAATTGATATTTAATAAAATTACCTGTTAAGTCAAACTAATAGATCGGAACTTTAGAAAAGTTACTATTTACATGTTATAATATATAATTTTCATATATAAATAGAGAAAATAAATAAAGATGTGCAAATAAAATTTCCAAATAAACAATGGTACGAAAGCAGGTCAATAAGTCCGTGACTTTTTGAATTTCCTCTCTCTTAAATGAAAACCAACACTGCTCCTGTAAGCAGGTAACCCTCCCTCACCCACCCTATTCTCTAGATTTAGCCCCGAATGTCTATTTCTTATTTCCAAACCTGAAGAAATGGCTTGGTGGAAAGAGATTAAACTCCAAAGATGAAATTATCTCACAAATACCTATTTTGATGTCTTATTTTTTTGGAAGGGATAAATTGGAGAAATGTTGGACGAAGTGTATAAAGCTCAAAGGAGACTACGTTGAAAAATAAAATAATTTTTTATCCAAAAACCTGTGTTTCATTCAAAAAGTCACGGATTTATTGACCTGTCCTCTTATCATTTGACAAAAAAAAAAATTAATTTAAATTTATTTTATGTTAATTTAAAAAAAAAATTAAAAATTAATATATTGTTGTTTATTTGTTTTAAGATAGTCACACAATTTCTTATATGAAACTATAATTCATTTTTATGATTATTTATATTTATCACTTATTCAAAGGAATTCTCTTAGTGGAAGATTTAGTCTTCATGGCCGGGGCACAACCAAACAAATAGTGAATTCCCTTATTATTATCATTTGAATAAATAGTAACATTAATGTACTCATACAATATGTTATTAATGGTAAATAAATTAAAACTAAACTATATTGGAAATTTATCTTAAATAACAATTCTAACTATTATATGAATAATAGCCGAATTAAACCTGAAGTTGATTGTAAAAATCTAAAAATTTTAAGTTGGAGAAAAAATAATTTTTTTTTTCTGGATATGAAGCATATATATGTATATAAAGACAAGAAATGTTATATATTTAAATAAACGATAATATGTATGTTTTTTCTGTGACTTAATGGGGAAAAAAAGATAGGCCAATTTTGGCCATCCATCTTCTCACCAAGACATTTCTCCCTCTCTGCCCTTTCACTCACATTACCATTCTCTCATGACAAATTAAACGGCTTATGAATGATAAATTATCTAAAAGTTACATTGCCATACTAAACCATAAGATCATAAATTAGCATTTTCATTCTTCCAATTATCACCAAACTTTGGTATTAATGTTATTTATATATGTCTTTGGACTTTTCAAGGGAGATTTGGAACAGCTGACAATTCTCCCTGCGCCGGATGCTGTAGGGACTCAATGTGGCTCACAACGGACGCCGGTACTTGATGTCCAATTATTAACAACGGTGACTGCCGCCCCACCGGGCACTGATCCACATGGAAGAAGATCCAAGGCGAGAAAAGGTTCGTTTTTTTTCCTTTTTCCAATTAAAATGTTCTTATAATAAAGATGATTAATTTATATAAAATATTTTTTATTTGTTTATTTATATCAAAAGTAATAATATTCTAGCCAATCAGTCCGCTTTTATCGATTTTCAAATTTACTTCTATCCCCTTTAATAATGACAAACAAATACCACTTATCAATAATTTTTATTTTTACATTCTAATTACTTCATTAAAGTAATTTCTTATTAGGAAACCGAGAGCCAATTGGATTTCGCAAGAGGCTGTTTAGAATAGAATACATTTAAATAAATAACAAAAATCATTTTAAAATCTCTAATTATATTTATCCTAATAATATAATAGAAATAATTACTAATTCGAGTTTACAATCATAAATAGGAAATTCAAAATATCCTTAAATATATCAAGTGTCACTCATTAAATATAAAACAAAATACTATTTATACTTGATATTTATTTTATACATAAACTTAAAAATTATATAAAATAATTATTAAAAAAAATAATTATAAATTTAAGCAGTCGTTGGTTTTTTATTATATTATATTTTAGTGATATATCATTATAAAATTGTTTTTATGTAATTATCGAAATGTAAATAAAACTTATAAATAAATAAAAAATAAAAAATAGACACAAATTATTAAAATAAAGTTATTTGATGAATAATTGTATTCTAATTAAAAAACAAATTTTAGAACAAGATTCCAACCATTGTAGATCAACCACCAGCATTTCTATTTAGTCATTGAGTTGTTCTAAAAAATCTCGCCATAAAACATCACTTAAAATCCTATTAAAGAAGCTTTGAATTTTATACTGAGATTTATTAATGTTTTTTAGCGGTTATTACTAGACATCGGTGAATATCAATACAGAAAGTTTCATTGAAATTGATTAAATAATATATATATTTAAAATAAGATAAGTCTCGCTAGTATTTGACTCTATCTTGATTAAAGTCATCAAAGATTTGAAGATTTTATGAGTTTATTCAAATTAAAATTTTTAATTAATCATCTTTCACTAAGTAAATTAATTGATGAATGAATAATGATTACAAGTTCATAAAATTTTAAATCAATTGGTATATTTGAGAGTATAGAAGTTACTTAAAATTGAACAACGAAATTCTTTCCAAAGAGTGAGTATGAAATATGTGTATATAAAATATGTATCTAAAAAGTTAATACATTTTTCATAAAAAAATATATATTAATATCGTCAATCATAAAAACAAAATGAATAACTTATTTTACAAGTAAAATTAAAATAAAAATAAATAATTTTATAAAATTCTTCAATTCTCTAACGATATGAATATAAAATCGAATTCCTAATAAAAATGAACAAATTTTATTGCATAATTTCTGATTTGATTTTAAAAAGGGATTTACTTTACTTATACATATTTATATATATACATATATAGTATCAAATTTATTACCAGTCCCCTTTATTAGAAAAAAAACTCAATATAAAAATGTTCATTTTACATATATATATATAGAATAATAATAATAATAATATAGTTATGTCTATTATATAATTTATGTTTTATTATTATATTAAAAGGAAAGAAAGAAAAAATTTAATTTTTATACATTTTCTTTTTTTCTCTCTCTGGAGAAATAGAAATAAAAGGTTTAAATGATAAAAGATATGTAATAAAAATACAAAAATAGAGTATATAATTTTTAATATTAAAAGGACAAATGTGATATAATAAAATAGTAAATTTATATGTACATATATCTATATAATATAATTTTTTTATTTTATTTGTATTTTATTATTGAAGGTGTAATTTATCCGGTACCCGACCGAATGGATAATTTAATACCGGATCTGGTGACTAGTCCATCAACAACGCCAATTATGTCAACAGAGATCGCTCAGGCAGTAACCGTCCATCGTCAAGGTATCAATGAAGGGGAGGATCAAGAGGATTATAAAGAAAATATTGTCGATGATGATGAGGAGGAGAAGGAAGAAGAAGAAGGCAGCGGTGGTGAAGGATTTGGCAACCATGATGAGAATAATTACGGTATGAAGGGAATAATCAAAAAATATCAAAATTTATATTTTAGTTTATTATTTGATTATTTGAAATGACATAATCATTTAAAAAATCAAAGATTTTATATATATATATATATATATAAATATATATATATCAAGTCATTTACAAAAAATTATTTAAGTCAAAAGATACACATATTTTAATTAATTATTATGTTAATAATCAAAACATTTATAATCAATAATTATTTGCGAAATGAATACGTATCTAAAATTAGAGTGAAATTTTATTTTCTTAATACGTGGGTAGGTATAGACATATAATAAAATATGAGTTGTGGCCAGGCACAGAACCGACCGATGATTTGAAATAAATTAATTTCCAAACAACATTATATATATACAGGGTCCGCCATGTAACATTTTTTTTAAAAAATGCAATAAAACATTCGGTTGGATGAATTTTCAAATTTATTTTTTCATAGTGAAGTATATACCTTCCGATTATTTATGAAATACTATTTCATTCAAATGGCTGCCTCGGCTGGCATTGAAGTACACCATACGGTCGGTCCAATTTTTGAGTACATTTGTGATAGTATACGGCTCTATTTTAGCTATGGCTGCACGAATGTTATCCTTCAAAGCTTGAATTGTCTCTGGTTTGTCTGCATAACATTTGTCTTTGACGGCTCCCCACAAATAATAGTCTAACGGTGACAAATCGTAGCTCCGAGGCGGCCAAACGACATCAGAATTTCTGCTGATAATTCGGTCTCCGAAGACAGTGCACAAAAAATCGATTGTAAGTTTAGCTGTGTGACACGGAGCGCCGTCTTGTTGGAACCAAATGTTGTCCAAGTCTTCCTCTTCAAGTTTCGGGAACAACCAATCAGAAATCATGGCGCGATAGCGGTCGCCATTTACCGTAACGGCGACTCCTGTCTCATTTTCAAAGAAAATGGCCCAATGATGCCGCCAGGCCAAAATCCGCACTAAACCGTCACTCTCTGAGGATGCATTATCTTCTCCATGATAACGTGTGGGTTTTCCGTCCCCCAGATGCGGGAATTTTGTTTGTTGACGTATCCGCAAATATGGAAATGCGCCTCATCCGAAAAGATGTTACATAAAGGACCCTGTATATATATATATTTATATTATATAAAGTATCAAAAGAGATATTTTTAAAACTCGAATTAAAATGACTAAATTATATTATCTTGGTTTTTAATTTTAGATTAATTACTCAATTATTAGTTACTACTATATTTTAAGTGAAATATTTTTCGACACTGTATATAAAATTAATACTTTGTAAACTACCACTTCCATTTTCCGAAACTACACCAAAAGTTGATGAATTCATAGTACTGATGCATTAAGTAAATATACCAAATTTTATCAAAATTCGCTGAGCCAAACACGTCTATACGGATACACAACGAACGAACAGACATCATTCTAAAAATACTTTTTTCTGTTAAACTTCCCTTCCTATAGTCGGTCGGTAAAAAGGAAGAAATTATAAATTAAAAAAAAAGCAAAATGTGCAGCATCGTACACGTGGCGGAAGTGAAACTTCTTACAATCTAGAGAATAAGATAAATTTTAGTTGAGAGTGTGAGTGAGAGAGAAATAGAGAAAAATAAAGGGATCATTTCGAAAGACATATAACAGTATAAAATTTTCGTAACAAATATTCGCTTTATTATTATTATTATCTACTCTATCATCATATCTACATTGCCTGTACTATTGTCGGTTGGTGCTTCAATTGGTAATACTGATATTAATGGCTTGTGATAACTAAAATAAGATATATATGTTCGTGATTCGATATTTTCTATATAACGTGTAAAAACAGCATCTATTGTAGTTCCAGATTTTGTTGTTGATTCCTTGGGATCGTTATTTATAAGCAGACCAAATGTTTCTCGAAGAAAGTTGATCAACGGCAACGAATCATCAGATCCAAAATTTACATTAAAATCTCCCCCGAGAATTAGAGGGATTTTATCTTCGCCTCGTTCAAGTGCATTAGCACCTGTGTGGCTATAAACCAGTAGTGAAAGGTGTATGAAATAAATAATATCGTCTAAATTTTGGTCGTTATTTTTTTTCGGCATAGTGAAATCTGTGGAGTAGAGAAAAGCAGTTTTAAATGCAATAATAATTTTAAATTGATTTAGTAGTGTTAAAGTAATGTTGAGATTCGGATAAATAACGTGAATGGTCATCGACGCACATAACTGTATGTGTTGGCGTGTGAATCGCCGACCATGTTCACACACACAATTACATGCGTCGGTATGCGTGCACGCTGTATATTTGACTTGAGAATTTTAATTATTTCACGATATATATCTTATCTTATTATGCTAGCTAAAATTGTATATATCTATCTATCTATATATCATGGTTCTCAAAAACCGCTCTAACGATTTTTTTCAAATTCACACTAGATATAGTATTTATAAAGAAAAATTAAGTTTTATTGATGATATCTCTTGAAACATTCAGCTTCATTATTAATTTCTTAATTGAAAATTATATATGGAAAACGTCAAAATTGGCCTCCATTTTTATTTGTATTAATATTTTTTTTTATTTAAAATATTTTAAAATTTATTATTTAATTTCGAAATAAAATTAAAAATATTTATTTTTAATAAAATATATATAGATATTTATTAATCTCTCTCAAAAAAAAAAAAATAAAATAAAAAACATCAAATCTGCCTGCTAAGACAGTAAAAAAATGACAATTTTTTATCTAAATATATTTAGTCAAGATGGTAAAGTGATGTTTTAACGAGTGGATTTCGTCGGTTCGAAACTCTCCGGGTGAATCGTTATTTAAAAATGAAAATGAAAATAATGAATTTCTTATTTTTTTTCTTTTTATCTATTGTTTACATTTTAATAAATTACTATTTTATATTTATTTATTCATTGTTCTTTTATTAAATTTAATATTTATTAATATTATTTATTATTAATTTATATATTGATGACATCACAAATGACATTTATATTGAAATTTGACTCCCGCCTTTTTTTAAAGAATATTGTATTAATATTTTTTTTATATTTAAAATATTTTAAAATTTATTATTTAATTTCGAAATAAAATTAAAAATATATATTTTTTTTATATTTAAAATATTTTAAAATTTTTTATTTAATTTCGAAATAAAATTAAAAATATATATTTTAATAATATTTTATAATTATAAATTACGATATATATTTATCAATAATAATGAATTTTTTTTTTTAACTTAATTACAGAGCCGAGGCTCGGGGTCCCGGTATGATCTTAATATATTGTGAGAATTAGATAAATAATGTAGAGAGAAAAAAATATTTAAAAATAGATATTTATTTAAATGAAATAAAATTATTTAATTTACAGAATGAAAATGTCTATAATAATGTCTAAACATTTTTTCTTTATAATTTTACATTATAATAATACTAATTACAGTAGTTATAATATATGGGGAATTTTCAACTTTGACTGCCGATTTGACCATGTTCCCAAACGAATTTTAAAAAAACCAAGACCACTTTACATTTACACATTTTAAGCTCTAATCGAATCCAAAATCAAAATTTAAAAAATCGACAAACAGACACACAGATATATAGATTTTATAAATGAACATTTATACAATTTATTTTAATTAATTTGAAATATTTTAGGAAACAAATTTTTAATGGGTCATTTTTAGAAATCCCATTTAACAATTATAATAAATAATTAAAAAATTGTAAAATTTTTAAAGTATATAAAAATAAATTGTATAAATTGGTTAAAGGGTCGAGTGATAGTTCGGTGTCCCAGGTATATATTTTATATTAACACGCCTACTTTTCTGTATAATAAAGATATAAAGAATCATATTTTAATTTTTATATAACCAAGAAATCATTTTTTCACTTAAAATATAGTTGTAAAGCCCAAATCTCCGATCCATATAACATCATCGACTGGGCCGCTACCAAAAGGAGTCTTCTCTTGCTCTGACTAGGGCCACCGGTATTTGCCATTAGTCTCGAAAAAATAATATTAAATTTTATATAAATTTATAAATTAGAATATTTGAATTTGTTTAAATTTTAACACATGTAATCAATCATATGCATAAAGAATAAAAAATTTTGAAAATCAACTTGGTATTAAATTCAGAAAAAAAAAATACTCATATATAGAATATATAGACTATTCGAATATAATTGAAACTCTTTCTCTCCCTCTATTTTAAATTTGAAAAAACGGAGTGTTAAGAAATTAAGATTCCTTATACAACATGGATGGTTAAATGAATTGGGCTCCCTACCTCCCTGAGAAATTCACATTAAAAATGTTTATAATATTTTAGTTTATTAAATCAAACTATTATTTTTTTATTTCAATATTTTTAATGTTAATACAATAATTTTTATTTTATAATCTATAAAATAATTTAATTATTTTTAAAAACAACGGTCTTCAATTACAATTTTTTTACTCTCTACTGACTGTTCATTTCATAACTGAAAATAGTGTCGAATAGAAATAGACGATATTACTTGGATTAATCTTATTATGCTAGCTAAAATTGTTTGTTTGTATTATTGAGGACCCCAGTTCAATTCATTTTAATCAGATTGATGCAATGATGCAACATTTAATAATTGTAATAAATAATTAATTGTAGATTAATATTTTTTAAAGGGTCGAGCGACAGCTCGGTGTCCCAGGTATTAATATTACCAGCCAAACCCAATAATAATGAATCATTTTTTTTAACTTAAGTACCGAGCCGAGGCTCGGGGTCCCGGTACTCTTATCTTATTATGCTAGCTAAAATTGTATATATCTATCTATTTATCTATAACCATTGGTTCTCAAAAACCGCTCTAACGATTTTTTTCAAATTCACACTAGATATAGTATTTATAAAGAAAAATTGAGTTTTATTGATTACATCTCTTGAAACTTACAGCTTCATTATTAATTTCTTAATTGAAAATTATATATGGGTGACGTAAATGGCATCCATTTTGAAATTTTACTCCCGCCTTTTTTTAATTTTGTATTAATATTTTTTTTATATTTAAAATATTTTAAAATTTATAATTTAATTTCGAAATAAAATTAAAAATATTTATTTTTAATAAAATATATATATATATTTATTAATCCCGCTTTTTTTTTAAATGATATTGTATTAACATTTTTTTATATTTAAAATATTTTAAAATTCATTATTTAATTTCGAAATTTTATATTTAAAATATTTTAAAATTTATTATTTAATTTCGAAATAAAATTAAAAATATTTATTTTTAATAAAATATATATATATATTTATTAATCCCGCTTTTTTTTAAATGATATTGTATTAACATTTTTTTATATTTAAAATATTTTAAAATTCATTATTTAATTTCGAAATAAAATTAAAAATATTTATTTTTAATAAAATATATATATATTTATTAATCTCTCTCAAAAAAAAACAACAAAACAAATAAATGTCTTTGAAAGATGGTAAAAATATCTTTGTAATTATCAAAATATCATAGACCAGCAGTAAGAACAATTGTTTTTACTCCCCGAGTTCGAAGGATCGAAACTCGCCGCGTGCATTTTTTTTTTATCTATTTTCGTGATTTATTTATTCATTGTTCTTTTATTAATTAAGTTTTAGATAGTTTTATAATTTTTAATATTTTTTCAATAAAATATTATTTAATACATTTAATAATTGTAATAAATAATTAAAGAATTGTATATCAATATTTTTTAAAGGGTAGAGCGAGCTCGGTGTCTCAGGTATTAATATTACCAGCCAAATCCAATAATAATGAATCATTTTTTACTATCTCGCCAGAGATAGTATTGCGATCACGAAAATTTTCGATGTTGAGATTTTGATGTTTTTATACTTTTTGAAGGTTCCTGAATCATTTTCACTAAGGTTGAGAAAAATGTCTGTGTGTGTGTGTCTGTGTGTGTGTGTGTGTGTGTGTGTGTGTGTGTGTGTGTGTGTATGTAGGCAAGATTACGCAAAAACGGTTTGAGCTAGAATGATGAAATTTGGTACATGGACATTATTCAAAATTCATAGTTTTCTATCAACTTTTGAGAAATGTAGCTCAACCGGAAGAGGGTCATTACCTACAACGTTTTGATTTTTTTTCCTCTAAAGTGACCGTAAAAATAAAGATATATGTTTGATAATTTTTCACATGATTAATAATTGTATAAAACTGCTATATATAGAATTTCAGCTTGATTGATTAGCTGAAATTACCAGAATTAATTTTTTAACACTGCAAATCTCACGCGCCAACACGTGACGTGGTGCCATCAACAAAAAGCCAAACATGCGCTGGTTTAATATTTATTATTTATTATTTATAATTTATAATTAATTAAATTTAATAATAATTTTTAAATAATATAAATAATATTTAATTATAATCTAATCAAAGAAAATAAAAGTTTGAATCTATTTGATAGTTGATCTTTTTACATATAATTAATCTCAAATTAAATATTTTTTAATATTAAAAAAAAATAACAAATTTCATATGTATATTTATTTTTATAAATGTTTAGGCAAATTTTGAAATTAATATATATTTAAATTCAAATTGTATTTAATTGCGATATCTACTGGACAAGGTGGAGATCTCGCCCTCTTTTGATCATAAGTCATACTAATTTTTATTCTTTGACCCAGTAGAAGCTGAGAAATATTATTCCGCGTCAACGTACTACCGCGCATGCGCGCCGTGGACTTTGGACCTAGCGAGAGCGTAGTAGAACGAAAGACAGCACAAAACGAAGAGGCAGATAGCCTCTTTCTCAAAGACGAAAGACCGGACAAAAGAAAGACCCAGATAGCCTCTCTCTCAAAAACGAAACACCGCACAAAAGAGAGTCGGAGATAGAGGCTATCTCATTCTCACTCGTTATATCTATATCTTTTTTCTCTCTTGCGTTTCGTAACGCGTTACGAAATTTCAATTTTTCAATTCACTCTCCATTCTCAACCAAATGTCAGGACGCCGCTAAAGAAGTTTCACTTCAAAAATTTTGATTCAAATTATTTTAATAGTAAAATAACTTTTTAAATCTTTATAAAATAATTTGTCTATTTATTTATTTATTTATTTTGAATATGGCTCCTTTACACCCAAATTTAATTTTTGATGATAAGATTTTGTTTATTGTTATTATTCGAGGTTGAGTTTGACTCTTTTACGCTCATTGCTATATTATATATTTATTTTCTTTAAATATAATTAATAGTTTAAAATAAATAGAAAAAAATTATTAGACAAGAGATAGACACGATCTCTCTTAATTAATAATCGTAATAATTATTATTAATAATATCATATATACATAAATTATAAAAACTTATTGATTATTTTTTTCTTAGTTTTGAAGCTGATGAATTCATTAAACTTGTTAAAAAAATAAAAATGAATTTAATAAAATAACATTGAAAACAAATACAATATTTTTTGTAGATAATAATGTAATAAAGGGAATATTGTTATTGTTTTGCTTAGAAGTGGAGTGGTCCGAATGGTCGGAGTGCAGTGTGTCTTGCGGTGAGGGAGTACAAACGCGTTATTCCCGTTGCGTAGACGATGGAAGTCGTTTGGAGTTGTGTGTGGAAGCTGGTGGAGAACGGACTGAAAATCGAAAATGTAGCAGAGGTCCCTGTCCTACACCATCAACTCAGGTACCATCATCTCTTATATATCTAAATGTCAACTTATTACTTATTATGATTAGTTAATTAATTAAAATTCCTAATAATAAGATATTAATTAAAAATTTATTTTTGTTGACTCAAAATTGAACGTGGAAATTATATTAATTCTTATATATATTCTTATATATATTCATATATTTTTCAATTTCAATTTATTTTTAGTTTAAGTAAATATTAAGATAACTGCAGGGTTCTAAAATGCTAAAAAATCTATTTATATTTTACTAAATATGATGTTTATATGGGAGAAAACTTTTATAGAAGGTTGAGAATGTGGGTAGCCCAGGCGATTGAATTAAAAATTTTTATTCCAGGTTTTTTCGTTGGCATTTCGTCGTTCTCTTTCTCAGGACTAAATTGTATTAGTATACACTTGGTAATTGATAATTAATATAATAAATACATGTATTTAGTATTTTCCGATGATTTCTATTTAATTGTGTATATAAAAAATATATTCAACTTGACAACTTTAACTCAAAAAAAAAAAAAAAAAAAAATGAAGAGTGCAATCTTGAATTCGAAATGTCATGGTTATTTCAATCGCCTGTGCTGCTCACATTCTAAATCTTCTATTTTATTTTTATTTGATATATATGAAATTACATATGTAGGTATATGCATATATTCAAAGCGAGGTTAAATCATTTTTAGAATTATATTGTTTTAGAATAATTCTACTTTTCCATTCTTACATTTAAAAAATTAATTAAAATTCATTTAATCAATTTATTTATTTTTTCCCTTTTATTTTGAAATAAAATGAATAATTAAATAAATAAATAAATAATATGAAAAATTAGAAAAAAAATATTTTTAAAAATATATTCATTGAATTTTAATTAAACCATCCATATTTATTTTCAATTTTAAATATTTAATTTAAAAAATGACATACAAATTAATAAAACCTTAATTAATTATAGATTAAAAATAAAATGATATTAGAAAGGAAAGCGATATAATTGATTATTATTATTATTATTATTATTATTATTATTATTCATTTTATTATTTTTGTATTATTTTTTATCGGTTTATGAATGAAAAGTGCAATAATTACATAATGTGAGGGAGATGGGACTTAAATGAAATTATTTATCAATGGACTTTGATGTTGATGAGAAATGAGAAATAACTTTAAAGGCACATTCTGCTAATCCATATTATATATATTATAAATTTATATTTTGTTATATTTCAATATATTTATTCATCGTACTTTTATATTTTAATTCGCAATATTAAAATAATATTTTAATAAATATTCGTTAATAATATAGAAGAAATTGTTTAGCCGTTTACACAACTACGTAATAGATTATAAAAATTATTTTGTGATCAATTTATTAATATGTTAGTTATTACTTTATTTATGTTAATTTTTTTCTACAGTGTATTTTGTTATCATTATTATTGAATGAAATTATTTATTTTATTTTAAATTATTTAACATGCAAATGAATTGGACCAAGTAAATGTAAATATTATCGATATGGGACTGCTAATATCAACAATACTTAACAACTACTATTCGTAAAATGTTTTATTCTAAATCATTTCCATTCATTTTTTAATCTCTCCCAATTTCTTCTCAAACCAGATGTCCTTTTGGAAATCTACAAATTAATATCATAAATTAAATTGAATTTTAATTCATTTCTATTGAAAACAGTAATGATTATTAAAAAAATAATTTTGTCTATATGCGTGCTATTAAATTTTGTCATCTCTATACTATAACCATATCATAATTGTTTTTTATAATTAAATATTTTATTGAGATGTATAAAAGTTTATTACAGTATAATAATACCCACAGGTATGATTCGATTAAAAATTAAGAATTTTTTTTTTTAGAAAACAAGAAAATCTGGTCATCATCGCTCTCGGAGTCATCGTCGAATCTTTCATGATATAAAACGAATTGGATCAAATGGAACATCTGAAGTGGATATGCCAAAAGTTGCTTATAACGTAACACCATTAGCTGAAGGTATTTATAAATTAATTTTAAAAGGAATTCTGAAATCACAAAAAGTATAATGAATATATAACAAAATCATTTTCGTTTCAACTTAGTCGAATTGTGATTTTACTATGATAGGTGTATTTATAATTGAAAGGACGAAGTTTAATTGTAAAGAAAAAAACAAGTTTGAAAATATGGAGAGAAATCATATAATACTATTTTTTTAAAAATACATTAATGAAACGTTTGATTGGGAGTTAAAAAATCGAAAAATTTTTTATTCAAAATCTTATATCATATGAATTATAGATTCCTTGATGAAGGCTCAAATTCTCCACGAATGTTAACCCTCCTCCAATCTTTTAAAATGAATCTATATTTGCTCTACTATCTACAAATTAATTGTAAAAAATATTGTAAAATTTATTTCATTTAATGTAATTTTTAATCTTGTTTATTTAAAAATTTATATAATGATTTTACTTAATATATATTTGGGTTGCTACTGGAAAATAAAGCCCGAATAGAGTTTTAATTTGAGGTTTCAAGGTTCGAGTGATTATTTTTGAAAAAATCTGGAGTGTCTCCATTCGACTATCTCGCAAATTTGAATTGGATTAAATAACTTATATTATATTTAAATTAAATTTAATTAATTATAAATTAAAATTAATTAATAATATTTATTAAACCAGCGCGTGTTTGAGTCTTTGTTGATGGCATCACGTCACGTGCTGGCGCATGATTGCCAAACAACGTGTTAAAAAATTAATTCCGGTACTTTCAGCGATTCATAAAAGCTGAAATTCTGACATCGAAAATTTTTGTGATTGTAATACTATCTCTGGCGGGCACCAGTTGTCGTGATGATCTCCACGTGGTCCAACTGCTGCAGGTTCCGAAAGAGATGAATGACTCTTGTTTTCTTGGGACTCCAAGAGTTGAAATTTCCACTTTTATAAGGAAATTAATTATGAAATTTATTATTTCAGGGTTTAAAAATTAGTTCCAGTATTTAATAAAGGTATTTTGGTACTGTTAAGAGATAATTACTGTCAAACAACGCAAAAAAAAAATATTGGGGACTGGTCAGTCAGGACACGGCTGACGGCTATGAAGGATAAGCAAAGAGTGACGATTTCAAGAATCAGTTCCAACAAACACTCCAATTAATTAAAAGTGGTGTGGGAAACAATTTCTCCTTAATTAGGAGAATTTTATTTTAATTCACTTAATTAACGTTTGCCACACATGGGCCCAGAACATTGGGGGTAAATCTGATAACGTAGCACAACACATTTGACAAGGTATTTTCACACACACTAATGTATTTTCTCACAGAAACAGGGAGGTCTTTTCTATCTTTCTAATTCTGATTACAATGATGCATTATATTAAAAAATTAGCTGGAGTGTCTCCACTCGACTATCTCGCAATTTGAATTGGATTAAATAACATAATATATTATATTTAAATTAAATTTTATTAATTATAAATTATAAATAATAATATTAAACCAGCGCATGTTTGACTTTTTGTTGATTGCACCACGTCACGTGTTGGCGCGTGAGATTTGCAGTGTTAAAAAATTAATTCTGGTAATTTCAGCGAATCAATCAAGCTGAAATTCTATATATAGCAGTTTTATACAATTATTAATCATGTGAAAAATTATCAAACCTATATCTTTATTTTTACGGTCACTTTAGAGGAAAAAAAATCAAAACGTTGTAGGTAATGACCCTCTTCCGGTTGAGCTACATTTCTCAAAAGTTGATAGAAAACTACGAATTTTGAATAATGCTCATGTACCAAATTTCATCATTCTAGCTCAAACCGTTTTTGCGTAATCTTGGTTACATACACACACACACACACACACAGACATTTTTCTCAACCATAGTGAAAATGATTCAGGAACCTTTAAAACGTATAAAAACATCAAAATCTCAACATCGAAAATTTTCGTGTTCGCAATACTATCTCTTACGAGATAGTAAAAAAAGATTATGTTACAGGAGCAATTAGAAAATTATAACATCTCTTAATAATTTAATTAATTAAGTCTTTATAACTATTAAATTACTTATTCTTAAAGAATAAAAATATTAAAATATGAAATAAAATAAAATAAAAAAGAGATAGAGATATTAAAAATTTAAAGAAATATCATTTTAATATATTATAATCAATAAGGTTTGTTTGACTAAATAATTCAATTTCAATTGATAATTGAAACTAAAAAACAAAAAAAATAATAAAAAAACCATATACTAGTCAATTAATTTCAAATAAATTTTATACTTTTTAATTGCTCACACTTCATTCCAATTATTGTAGTTTTATATAAAAATTTCGTATTCAAATTTTTTATACTTTTTCTGTCTAAGTTTTTTTTTGGTTCTCTTTAGAATGTTTATTGTTTGTCTGATCTTACAAATAATTGACATCAAATTTTATATCTTTTAAAATTTGTTCACAGTTTATTATTATCTACTTTATTTATTAGTATTTGAAAACTTTTTTTTTATTGAAATAGATTTTAAAAGTTTCTTTTTTTTATATTAAAACTTTGAGATATTTTTAATAGCATCATTAAGAATGAGATGAGGGAAGGGATAAGAAAGAATAGTGTTTTGGAAGGGGTTATTTAAATTAAAATGTTTAAACAACTTGTATATGGTAATGCGTATAAATAAATAAAGGTAGTGTAATGATTTAATTCTTAAAGTAACCTCCTCGAATTAAGGTATGCAATTATGTTGAGAAATGCATAGAGACCATGCAATTCCTCTAGAAGAGTCTATTCGAGTTTTAAAATATAGAAATTTAGAAACATATCTTTTATTTGTATACCTTGAAGAAGAAGAAGAAGAAGAAGAAGAAAAAGAAGAAAAAAAATTCTCTCTAAAGGGATTACTAGATAGAGAGAAAAGATGGAAGATATCAAATTATTAAAGCTTTGGTGGTTGTTTTTATTTATAACGGAATTTTGTAAATTAAACCACATATTGATATTTGTTATTGTAAATTTATTCAAAAAATACAAACATATACAAAACGTTTCGATTGCTACTTCTGCAATCGTTATCAAGCGACTATAAATATGTTGAAATATAATTATCTAAACAATAAAGTTTCTAAGTCCTAAAAAATAATAATAAATATGATGATTAATAAATGATGGCCGACGCGAATCATCATGATGCAAGTTATTCTCTTCCATGATTCAGATGGCTTCCACTCATCCAACCGTTCTGCCATCTTGTATATGAATAAAGGGTTTAATAAACTTTTAAATGAGTAGTAGTTTCTGTTAATACCTCTAACCTACGGGAAAATATAATTAATTAAAAATATGTCAAATTTATCCCGAACACCCAATATTTCTCAATATTTTATTTATAAAAATGTAAAAATATAAATAATTAAATGTATTAAATTAATGAATTGTTTTTAGGTGATTCGTGTGGTTGTTTAAACGGAGGACAATGTGGTGGACCACGGCGTCGATGTCTCTGCGCAAAGGGCTTTGCCGGCCGTCATTGTGAACGTCTCGTTCCCATTCAATGTTCACCAACAGCGCCGTGTATGAATGGAGCGCGATGCAACGAGGCGGGCCGTTGTACTGATTGCCCGGATGGATATACAGGAAGACGATGTCAAATTCCAATATGCGAGGGTGGATGTATGAATGGCGGTCGATGTGTTAAGCCCAATATGTGTATCTGTCCAAGCGGTTGGGTTGGACATAATTGTAACACACGTAAATAATATTTTAACTTTTTTTTCCAAATTAATCTTTAATTAATTAGATTCAAATTATAAATTATTCCATTAGCATATGCTAGAACTCATTTTTATAATGAAACATGATAGGAATCATTTTTGATCATCTTTTAGATTACCGATAAATTAGTCACTGTTGATTTATTATTGAATAAGTAATACAGATTAGAATAGTGAGGGGGTGAGAGGGAGGATAGATAGGGTGGAGAAAGGAGGCATGTCAGGAAAGTGAATTTTAATTCATGAATACTAAAATATATTAAATTAATTCCGATTCTTTTTGGTTGGTTTGTTCTTCAGCTGTTTGTGAGCCTGAATGCCGTCACGGTGGCCAATGTATTCAACCTCACACCTGTCGATGTCCCCCTGGAGCCTCCGGTCCCATCTGCCAAAATTGTGAGTTGAATGATTTTTGTTTTTGGTTATTTAAAAAAAATATAAAATCAATTAAAAAAAATTAAGTGGGTTCATATTTTAATAATATTTACAGTTGCCTGCAGAGAGCCATGTATGAATGGTGGGGCTTGTGTAGGACCGGATCTTTGTGAATGTCCTAGAAATACAACGGGGCCCACTTGTAATGAGCCTGTATGTGATCCACCATGTGAAAATTCTGGAATGTGTGCTCAGGGAAATACCTGCATCTGCGAGCCGGGCTCCAGTGGGACTCGATGCCAAAAAAGGTGTTCAAACTTTCCTGGCTGTTTTTTATGTTTAGTAAAAATAATACAAAATTATTCTAGAAGATTCGATAACTGTTTCGGACTTTAAATACTGAACAAACAGAATTAATCTCGTTTTGTTTATAGATCATGTACCCTTGTTTCTTGCTTTGTTTTAATATTTAACAATTTTGAACTAATATATATGTGATTTGGTTGATAGTTTCTTTTTCTTTGTAACATTGATTTGTCTAAAAACATTTAGTTTAGTAAAGTAATTTTTTTTATAAATAAATTTAATGATATTCATATCTTTTTATTGATAGGTTCTGAAAATAGCTTCTGACAGTTGTATTTTTTCCGATTGAATATATAATATCTTAATACTCGTATTTTCAATTTATCTTTATCAAAATATAGTATAGAGCGGTTCTCAAACTGTGGTCTGTGTACTTCTAGGGGTTCCTTATAACCTGACGATTGTACCTATAGTACAGTTACTTTTAGTAAAGAAATCTTTTAAAGGTAACTGAACTTTTTGATGGAGGTTTCTGTAGTACCATTTTCAAAAAGTTTGAGAGCCTCTGGTATAGAGAGAAGTTGATATTATGGGAAAAGTTGATTTTGAGAAGTATATTTCCCAAATAGTTAAAATTGTTGCTACATACAACTATTTATTTTTTTTAATTTATTAAAAATTTGAAAATTGTCACTCTTCTAAATTCCTAATAACTTTTCTTTCTATTCTAAACATCAAAAATGGATTGCGGGTTTAAGGTTGGAGAGCCCTGCTTTATTAAGTCAGATTTAAAAAGAAAATTACCTCCTCTATTTTATAAAATAAAAATATATATTTCTGAATTATAATTTTAATGTTTAAATTATCTTTTATCAACAATTATTTTGATATATTTATATATACGAGGGTCATTTAACAAGTACTTAGCCTCACCGTCCGATGGCGCCGCTATCACAAAAGAGTTTTACCATCATGTAGTACATTCTTTTACTAGCCTACTGTCGAAGTTTCAGTCAATTCTCTTCACTAATTTTGTTTTGACATCCTTTGGAAGCTAGCGTGTCGATCAGTTGTACAAAAATGGAAAAAGAACAATTCGACCGAAATTTATTCCCGGCGAGTGACTTTTTCAGGTTTGGAAACAAAAAGTATTCACAGGGGGCCAAATCTGGAGAGTAAGGTGGATGAGGCAGCAATTCGTTGTGCAATTCGACCAATTAGGCCATGGCCATTTTTGTGCCACTGATCGACACGCTCGCTTCCAAAGGCTGTCAAAACAAAACTAGTGAAGGGAATTGACTGAAACCGGTGAGGCTAAGTACTTGTTGAATGACCCTCGTATATACATTTCAATTTAAAAAATATATACAATTTCATTTAATGAATAATGTCACATTTATTTATATCATTCGGAAATAAATAGATCTTTACTACTTACTAATAAATATTTATCAATGAAATGTAATTTTACTTTCAAATAATATTAATATAATTAAGTTAATAGATGATTGTTTGGCAGGAAGTGTGAATATCGGCCGTTTCAAGAACCCTATACTCGTGGCTTCCGGCGATTGGTAAACAAACGATATGAAACAAAATGCGACCCGTGGGGCTGGAAAACGTGCGTCAGAACCCAACCGGAATATCAGACCGTATATAAGACCTTTTATCGTACGGTTTATCGATGCGCTGATTCGACAACACCAAATGATACTCAACATCCAGCTTCAGAAGAGAGAAGGAAACGACGTTAAAACATATATCGTATATCTATCTATCTATATCTATATATATATAGATATAGATAGATATAACAAAATACACACATTCACATACACAAATTATTTAGTTTAACTACAATATTATTATAATAATAAAAATTATTATTTTCATTTTATATATTTTAAGACAATAGTCGAAAAAAATATCAAATACATTAAAAATGGCTGAAAGTCAAAATAAGAGAGAGAATCAAAAATAATTAAATAAATAAAAAGACAATCAGCCAAAAATATTACTATATATGCATAATTTTGCTTTCAAAATAAAAAAATCAAATTCAAATGAGAAAATAAAAATAGAATAATCAAAAAATACATAGATGTTCTATTTTTGCCAAACATTTCATCAGCAGAAAAATGTATTAATATTATTATATTCCTGAATTTCATTTAAAAATTGAACAAAAAAAATTATTTATTTATTTATTTTTGTGTTTTTATTCAATCCATATTTAATTGAAAAATAAGATAATCACTTTTTTTTAAATACTCTCAAACTCAAAAAATATTGGCGTAAAATTAAGGATAAGGTTATAATGTGTATTGGCAATTATTTCGTGTGTTTCTTGATGAACATATGATTGATTCGTCCGCTGTCAATTGTCAAGAATTTGACAAAAATCGTCCTCGATTCAAATTGTTTAATTAACTTTAGATCATACTCTTTAAAATTAATAAAAATTATATATTAATAAACGTTTTAATTGTCTCCCCTTGTGCTATAATTAAGCGTCAGTCCTTATCAAATGAATGAGAATTTTAAATGAATGAACCTAGCAACAATACATTTTTTTAATAACCGCTTATTCATATTTTATAATGGAAATAATCTGAAAACAAATTTTGTAAATATGATAATGTGAATGTGCATTTATTTTAAAAACTATTTAAACTATTTAAAAATTAATTAAATATTTCTTTGAGAGATTTCAATTTAGAAACAATTCTCAATCAAATCAATTTAATAAATATATGTATATCAAATAAATTTAACTTTAGTTTATAAAAGGGCGGATGCTCAAGGAGGCTTCCTTCCATTCAATCCTTCCCCATCCCCTACTTTTAGAACTTTTCTTTTAGAATGAATCTTTTGCTTTGTGTTTTTTTTTTAATAATTAATTATTATTAATTGTATGCTTTACTCACTATGAAATATTTTTAAACATATATTTTCAATTATGTAATTTGCAATTTATTTCTTTTTTATAAAAATATATTTTTTTTCACAAGAAATTAGATCCCTGTTTTGACATTATTTATAATTTACTCTTGGATTATTAACGAATTAATTATTTTAATTTTAATTTTCAAAGAATATAAAAATAAAACACAAGATCTAATTGTAACATATTATAATATAAATAATATCTAACACATTTTTTTTTCAAAAATTTTCGCCCAAACAGGGACTTGAATCCTGGACCCTTAGATTAAAAGTCTAACATTCTACCGAGTGAGCTATCCAGACCTTAAATTTTATAGATAACTTTTATTTATTTCCTTATTTAATTATAATATTAAATCATTTCTACTGCATTTTAAAAAGATGTATTTTTTCTTCATACACTTATTGTAAAGTAAATCAATTAAATATTTAAAAAACAAAACTAAATCAATTTTTTAATTAATTTCTTTTTGATTTAAAAAGAGAAAAATAAATATCTTTACAGTATTAAATATTTGTGATGAAAACCTCCATTTATTATGCAATATAATATTTATTTATATATTATATAAATAATCTTCTTTAATGGTCAATTTATAATATTTATATAAATATAATAATTTGCTTCTTTAGTTAATATAAAATAAGAAAATTATTTTTATTAATTTTTTTTTTTTTTTTATCCTTTCTTTATATATAACTCTAAATTACGTGTTTTAATCTGTATCATAAGATAGATCTATTTCTAGTTCAATATGCTGTGAATTAAATGAATGATTGAGATAATTGATCATGTTTCAATGTTCAATGTATAATATAATTATATTACTATATATTAGATTTAGTAAAAAAATAATAATAAATAAATTATAAAGAATAAATAGAAGTATTAATTATATTTTTGTTTTTTTAATATCTCACAATGACATTTATTAATTTATATTAATTTTTTTTTAAATAAAAATATCGATACATATTAAATTAACTTAAATATATTTAATTATTAACTTTTGTGTCATTACGTTTAATAAATAATAATATTTAATTATTCAATTATATATATTTATATACAATATTTTATATAATTTTCTTTATTTATTTTTAATTACAATGTAAATATTTTTATAATTTATTTATTAACGAATAAAATAAATATTATATTAGTTCATTTTGTACTTATTTTAATATTATTTTTTAATTTATTCATTTATTTATATACTAATTATTTTATTTTTACCTTAAACTATATTTAGGTTTTTAAAGATTTTTTTTTTAATTGAGTGTATAAAGATAAGCGAAATATATATTTAGTATAAATGTGAATGGCAATTTCCTAATGCTTAGAATCACCTCTCTGTTCAGGTAAACAATACATTGTTCTTTTTATAAATAATGATTATGAAAGTTGGTAGTGTCATTATATTATCCCTTCTTAATAACTCTCACTTATATAAACATTATATAAAGTTCACTTGAAATCAATTAATTTAAAATCCTTTTGCCTGAATATATATATAAATATAAGTATAATTAATTTTATGTGATTTTCGAAATTATAGTATATATTTTCACACATAATTTATCATTTAGTATACATTACTTTTAACATTATACTTATTATAATAATTCAATATGCTATTTTAATTATTGTTATAATATTTTATTTTTTATTTTTAATAATTAACAAAAAACAATTTATATTAATTGTTTTTCTTTTATTGATATGACGATTGATCTTTATTTCAATATTGCCAATTTTTAAGTTCAATTCGTTTTTTTTATATTTTAAATTTCAATTTGAAGCATATGAACCTTTCACCTCTTTCTATTAATAGAAGCCTGCTGAAATGTTTAAATTCATCAAAAACAAAACAAATAATGTTAAATTATTTATTTTTTTTTTTTTTTTGCTTATATAATACATTCAAAATAACCTAAATACTTATTAGCATAGTTACTGCTGGCCGTGGTAGATGCTAAGTTTATCGGTAAATTAAATTATAAAAAACAAAAATTATATAAAATTTTTATATATAATTATCAATATAAAGATAATATAATTTTTATTATACATTTTATTAGAAAATATTTTTATAGTTTCTTATAGGTTTTTTTTTAATTAAGAATGATGGATTATCCTCCTCACCCTCAAGACAATGGCCGACCAGGACAAGCGCCCACTTTGACCCTTCCCTCTTTTTTACAATTATTAAATATATAAATATTTATATTATATGTCATAAATGTTGTACACTGTTTTAAATATATCATATAAATTTAAAATAAGAAAAATACTATTTCATAAAAAAAGGTATCTGTACAACGAGTTAACTTATCTCAATCCATCCAAGATATCACAAGAAAAAACAACAAAAACCAAAATAGCATTTAATTAATTATAAAAGATAAATGAACCAATATATATATATATATATATATATATATATATATATATATGTATTTGTTGTTGTTTTTTTAGTTTTTGACAACTTATAATTAAAATTTTTTTTATTAATTTATTAATAAAAGGAATATTAATGACATTGCCTGAGAGATGTATTTATTAATAAGTCTTACTATGAATTGATAATATTGAATAAAAAGTCTTATAAACTTACATAATATACGATAGATTGATAAAAATAAAAAAAGCTCAAACAAAGCGAATACTGTGATGAGCATTTCATATACAGATTATTATGTTTTTTACAATTAAATAATAATAATAATATTAGTAGATAAAACAAATGTATAAACAGAATATAAAATATTATAATTCATTAATAAAAGTAATTTAACATTATTTTTAAGATTTTTTTTATTAAATCAGGCAATGTCATATTTACTAGGAATAGTGTACATGAATAAAGAAATCAAATCTAATGGAGAGAAGAAAAATCAAAAATAAAAAGTCAAATTTTAAAATAAAAATCATTTATTGGAAGACTATTATATTTATATATATAATACCATTGAGTATTCTATCAATAATATAATATAAATTTTTATTTTATTTTATTCGATTTAATATTTAATGTATTTTATAATTAATTTTATTGACACTGAATTTATCAAAAATGTATATTTTTATGAAAATACACATTGTTTAGAAGTAAATATACATTGTTTAAAGCATTAATTTTATAAAAATATTTTTTATAATTTATTAATAATATTTTTGTATTTGTCAAAATTTATATCCAGGAACGAACGATTTGAAAATTAAATAGAATTGTATTTTCTATTTTAAAATGAATTAATTTGTCTCTATTTATTACTTATTGATAATATGTTTAATAATAATACAGGGTTATCAGAATGGTGTTAAAAGAATGGTGTGGTTTCAGTAATTCGTAGGAAGATTGTAGGGACATTTCTAAATGTTATATTGGTATCTCTGAAAGCCTACAACCCAAAAGTTTGTTTATAAGCTGTTCTAACACCAACATCAGTTCTTGTACTGTTGTTGCGGTGAGTTTAGTGAGTTTCTATGTTCTCTGTTAAAGATAAAGCAAAGTGTGTTTTATTGATGGCTGAATTAAAATCCGTAATTTTAGTTCAAAGTGCGTTCCGACGTGAATTTGGGAGAGATCCACCACACCAGTGCATTGGTCACGGACGTTTTGAACGAAAAATTTGGAGATCGATGGATAGGCCGGCGAGGACCTATGCTGTTGCCTCCAAAAAGTCCAGACCTGACACCTTGTGATTTTTTCTTGTGGGGTTACATCCAAAACATTGTTTATTCACAAAAAATTCGCGACCTGAACCACTTAAAAAACAGGATTAATGAAATAATGACAACCATAACCGAAGAAATGTTAGCGAATGTTTGGAAAGAAGTTGATTATCGTTTGGACATTTGTCGAGCGACTATATTGAAATTTATTAATTAATTATGTAAAAAAAACTGTATGAGACGACAAATTAGATTAATAAAAAACATTAACTGTAAGTAATTCTGTTTTTCTTTAAACAATGTTCGAAACCGCCCCATTCCTTTATGATAACCCTGTAATATTGGTTCATTATCCTATAATAATTAATTTTCTATTTGATGTATAAAAATATCCTGCCTAGACATTTTTATCAAATATATAATAATAATAATATATAATATCTTAAATGTCCATTCGTTTTCACTTATTAGACATGATGCACTATTCTAGATTCTAAACTAAGTCCAATTCTACTGTGTATTTGCAATATATATAAATATATATATAATCTACTTTTCAAAATGTAATTATAAATTACATAATTATCTATATATAGGATAAATATATAATAAAGTTATTATATATTTATAATAAATCTGAATATTATGATAAGAGCTATCTCTGTTTATTCTAGTACAATGTTTTGATAAGAATAAATATCAATAAAAAAATCCAATTTTTTTCTCTTTCAAGAAATGAATAAGTAAATAAATTTGAATTAATTTGATAAATTTTTTCATAATATTAAATAATTTAATTTAAATATAGTCTTTTTTACTGATTATCTATTACATATTTACAACACTCACACTATTTTTTGAACCCGTTGTGAAGCATCAAATATATATTATTTTTGTTAAAATCTAATAGTTTCTATTTATTTTCATTTTATTTATTTATCGTTTCATTTTTTAAAAAATTATTTTTTAGTCATTAGAATTATTAAATCTTAGATAATTTCATGAAATATACTTATTTTTATGGTTAAAATTTATAATCTACCTAATCAATTTGAACAAAACTCAATAAACAGTGTTGATTTAAAACATACATCGATAAGAAAAAAAACATTAAATAATAAAAAAAAAATTTTCTCTTTATTTTTATAAAAAAACACAAAATTCATTTTTTTTAATTCATTCTGCTGATGAAATTCTTAAAATTAATAATACAAAAGAATAAAATATAAATCATATCTTAAGAATTAATGTTGCTTATTAGAATTAATTATAATCTAAGTAGATGTGCCCCTTCTTTTTACTTTTATATTATTAATTGGTTAACTATTTTAAATTTAATATTTATAAATATTAAAATGCAACAAGTCCTTCCCTAAGCAACTTATTATATAAAATAATTAAATAAGAATAAAATTATTTTTATCTTATTTTTGGGTGGATATACATAATACAATGGTGTAAATTATTAATTAAATAAATGAATGTAAAAATATTCACAATTAAATACAGTGGAACCTCGAATTCGTTCCGAAATGCTCATAAAGCAAATCAAGTTTTCTCCCATAAGATAATTCATTCATTTATTCCAGACTTCAAAATAGTACTATGAAAAAAAATTCTATTAAATTATAAACAATCTTATTTATTAATGATTATAATAACAAACATATATATTTAAAAAAATATTAAAAAATTGTTTATTCATCTAATTTAACTTTTCTCTTTGATTTGAATTACATTTATCAGTCTTTCTCTTAAAGAAATTACTAAACTTTTTCCAAAGAATTGAAATGATTCATTGCAACCTTGTCAAAAAAATGAATAGCTCTAATAGCTTTTGCTCAGGATGTTTTTCTTTTACAAAATGTTTTAAAGTTTTATCCATATTATGTGTTCTTGAATTTTTGATATCATCAGTTACATTTTCTTTCTCTTATCTTCCTCTGCTCATGACAGACATTCGTTTAGCTCATGTACTTTGTTCTGTTCTTCAATGTATAGAGTAGTGTTAGCTAAATTTTACTTTACGGGCCTTTTTTCTAACACGTGTTTTTTGATTGATATAAAAATATAAAACATATCCCTTTCCTGTTTGAGTCAGTCTGAAGCGCGGAACATGGCGGAAACACTTAATTTAGTGAAAATTCATATGATTTGCAATAGTGATAATTTGGTTCAACAGTTGCAAGATTGGCAATTAATACCAACTGAACCGACATACAAGTGTCCCAAATGTGATGGCCCACTTAAATTAACAAGTGATACAACAAAAGTGTAAGTTTTCGGTTTTTTAAATTCGGTTTATTTTATTTTATTTTATTTTAGAAATAGTTTTATCCATACTAAAGTTATTTAAAGACTTTTTCGGTTTTTTAAATTCGGTTTATTTTATTTTAGAAATAGTTTTATCCATACTAAAGTTATTTAAAGACTTTTTCGGTTTTTTAAATTCGGTTTATTTTATTTTAGAAATAGTTTTATTCATACCAAAGTTATTTAAACGCTTTTTCGCTTGTGATTTTGATTAGTTCCGCGCATTAATTTCAATAAATAATCATTTTTTTGAACATTATTTTGTGTTATTATTCATTTTTTTTTAATTTTTAAAAAAGGCCCGTAAAGTAAAATTTGACCGTAGTGTTTATTGTGACTCCCTTCCATGCTGGGTAGACGAGTTTTATGCAACCTACAATGTTGCTGATCTAAGGCAAGCACAGAGTTTGATGCGCAGAGTAGGTAACGCAATGGGAAAAAATTCCCGCTAAAAGCTTTAATGCGACTCGTAAAGTAACTCGAAAAATTACTAACCCGGGACCCTCGTAACTCGAGGTTCCACTGTATATATAAATAATAATAACTTGAATATAATTTATATCACCCGATGTAATTTAGGCGTATATATATATATATATATTAATAATATATAATGTAAATAATATTTAATATATGAAAAATAATTGATTTATAATTAAATTAATATTAACAAAATCCAAATATTGATTATTTAACTAATTAAAATGAATTATTATTAAAATAGTTTAATTTATTCGTTTTTGTTTTACTTATTTATTTATAATATATAATATAATATATTATATAATATAATGAATAAATAAATATATATAATAATATATTGTAAAATTTAATTAATTTTTGTAACAATCTATTTATGGGATATATATATAGGTATAACTTTTTTTTTATTATAAGAAAAAATAAAATTTATTTTTTTAGGGAGTGTATGTTAACGATGAACGATGGATGCGGGGATGGTGTGAGATGCACGAACTTAATCTAAATTTAGAATATGAGAAGTTATTATATTTTATATAAATTTATATATATATGAAGAGATAACTACTTCCAAGTTGTTTTCACGTTAGTTAATGAGATTTCAATCTCGACGTTCCTGTATCTTTTTTGGCGCTATTTTCAAGTGAAATGAGTATTGTGCCCAAGAGATTTTGACTTACTGTATTTTAAGCCTCCAAATAAGATCTCAAAATTCCCTTCCAAAAAGCATCTTGAATGAGATTCATTATTATTATTATTATTCATATTAACCAATGTCAGAACAACCCGGAATTAACTTTTCTTAATCAAATCTTTAACGAATACTTAATCAAATATCTATATATCTATATATATAGATATATAGGGTGACCATATTTTGAAAACACCAAACCGGGACATTTTACCTTTTTTTAGAACCAAATTGAAAAAAGTTCAGAAATGTTTAAGAGCTTAGCCCAGAAAACGTTTTACCTTTTTATTTTTTTTTAGAACCAAATTGAAAAAATTTTGAAAAAAATTCGGAAATGTTTAAGATCTTAGTCCAGAATACGTTTTACTTTAAAAACTGGTCAATAGGCTGTCCCGAAGACTTTTTTAGGGACGCCGGGAGAAGAGCCCCTAAAAACGGGACGTTTGGTAACCCTATATATATACATATATATAAATTAATAAATTAAATTAAGAAGAATAAACAAATATATTCTATATGAGTTTAAAAAACATTCATTTGCCTGAAATTTGAGGGTGATATTTCAGACAGGGGTATGGTAGGGTTCGAATAATATATCCGCCCTAAGATATATTCTAAATAAAAATTTCCATTAATAATCTAGATCTTTCATTTTATGCATTGAAATTCAAGGGATGAATCAATCTAAGAGCGAGATTAGATGGGACTGAGGGTGTGTTGAAAGAGGGTGCTTACTATTTTGCAAAACTGATGACGCACCATTCATACACACACATTGCCCTTAAAATCTTTCTTTATCAATTTAAAAAGAAAAAACAATTTAGACTCATTGAATTCATTACTATCTTAAATTTTATATATACAATTTCTTTTATAATTTATAATACCAAAATTTCTATCATTAAATTCTCCAAAATTAATCAAAATTTCTATGCCGAATTGATTTCGATAAATATCATTTTTTAAGAAAATTTTTTTAATTTATTATATAATAATATCACATTCATTTTGAAGGTTAATAAGAAAATTTTTGCCCTTATATTTTCGTGATTTATAAAATATATTTTTAATATGAAATTTAAATTTGGTGATGTAGTTATCTAAGAAATTTTTTTTAAAGAACTAGTCCAAATCTTTAAATCATATATTTTATACTTTATTGAATTTCAGGATGATTTTTTATAATTGACTTTGATAATGGGGTAAGATTGGAGTGAGAAGAAAAAGGAATGTACTGGATTAACGTGGAAGGGAAATCACTGAATTAAAAAATGACGATATCAAAAGAATATATTAATGGAAGAAGTTAATGTAATGATCACCTTGGGATTAATTAAAAAAAAAAAAGATTTATACAGAAAAAGTAAATATATACATAACGTAATATATCTCATATTATTTGTGATAAAAATAGTAGGTAAATTTTTTCGAGTAATTTTTTTTAATATTTTTTTTTTAATAATTATCAGATTAATTTAAGGGTGGCTGGTTGATTTCATCCCCTGGATTTTTGCCTGGATTGTTTGTCTGTGTAGGCGGTGGTATGAGGGGTGGAGGCGGAGGGAGGGAATATCTACGCAGACGCAAAATGTAGGACTCTCGGGCGCTGAACGGTCGATAAGCTCGGTCGCCAGTGCCGCCGGAGGATGCGACCGGAACGTATCCACTCGATTAGAACCGGAACATTATTTTGGATCGTGTTTTTGGCACTTGCCGTCTACCACCCCACCCTCGCATATATAGGTAAGTAGGCAACACTCAACACATTCTCACCCTCCCCACCCTACATCTTATTTCAATGTCAATCCATTCAACAATTTTCATTTTCATTACAAATATATTTAAAAAAACACGTGGAAGTAAAAAAGATTAAAATAATTTTATGTAAAGAAAATTGCAAATTTGTAATTTTTTTTCATTTTAATTTTTAATTGAAATTTGTTAATTATTATTTATAGATAATTAAATTTTAATTAAATTGAAATGATATTAATAATAATAATAATAATAATCATTTATAAATTATTTTTAAAATATTATAGTTTTCGCAAGTAATAATAAATATTTAAATTATATTTTTATTCTCTTCTATTTATAGAATTCAAGCACATTATTAAAAATATTTCTAATATAATAGAGAAACATATTTTATTAATACAATTGACATTTATTTAATTAATATTTAAGTATAAACAATTTACAAAATAATTAAATAAATTATTAATTATTTAAATATATATAATATATAATTTAAATTTAATTTTTTCCAATAAATCTATTACTTATACTGATCTTTGGTTTTAAAGGAACAATGGTAATATTGAAATATGGGGTATGTGTGTGTGTGTGGTTTAATATGTTGGAATTCATGCATTTTAGTTAATTCACCAAATACTTTAACATCAAACAATATATATATATATATATATATATATCAAGAAATTTTTTAAATATTTATTTTACTTAAGGTCTATTAAGTTTTCCATCTCTTTTCCATCCTTGATTCCATGACCTATTCTCTTACATTAGAACTCTTCACAGCTATTATAAAAAAAAAACTAACAAGTCTTTCAACATAGTAATTTTTAATTATTATAATTTAATTTTTATAATTTAAGAATAATAAATAATCATAAATTTAAATTATAAGATTAAAAATATCTAAATATTTTTTAAAGTATAATTATAAAAAAATTAATTATTAAATTAAATTAAATTATTTATTCATTTATATATTAATTAATTATTAAAAATTAATTGAATAAATTAAATTGAAAATGAGAAAAATAAAAAAGATTTAGATAAATGTTTTATTATATATTCCATATTTTTACCGACCGACGATAGTAAGGGAGGTATTGTTTTCACACCAAATTTCACATGTGGAGATTTTTACATATCTCCACGAATCATGCATTTTCTTAACAGAAAAAAGTATTTTTAGCATGATGTCTGTCCGTCCGTCCGTCCGTCCGTCCGTCCGTATAGATGTGTACAGCCTGAACGGCTCAACCGATTTTGATGAAATTTGGTATATTGACTTAATGCATCAGTGGGATGAATTGATCAACTTTTGGTGCAAATCCGGAAACCGGAAGTGGTCCGTCCGTCCGTCCGTCCGTCCGTATAGATGTGTACAGCCTGAACGGCTCAACCGATTTTGATGAAATTTGGTATATTTACTTAATGCATCAGTGGGATGAATTGATCAACTTTTGGTACAAATCCGGAAACCGGAAGTGGTAGTATTAGCGATCGACAATAAGAAGGGAAGGGTTATTTTCGCACCAAATTTCACATAAGGAGATTTTTTTACATATCACCACGAATGTATTGGTTTTATCCTCGGGAAAAATCATCTTCATTATGTTTTTCTTAATTTAAAATTATATGACGTCACCCAGCCCTTCAGGACGTCACAGCCTCGGGTAACGCCGGCTACTTCAGCTATATATTATAAATAAAATAAAATTAAAAATATTTATGTTTTATCCATATCTGTTTTTTATTACATTAATAGATATATTAAAATTATTTGAAATTGTTTCTGTAGCTGGAAATTAATTTACTTCAAACCGTCGGTCGGTTCGGACCTGGCCACAGGTCAACTTATTAATTATATACTAAATATATTCATATGACTTAACAACAAATAACCTTCAAATATATTATAATTCTAATGAAAGTTTTGATTTAATTTTTTTTATTGTATTCTTTTTATTTTTCGATTTAAAAAATCTAAAATATTAATTAGTCATTATTTTAATGTTAAATGATTTGATTTGTAATTTAAATTGAATGATATATATATATATATATATATATATATATATATATATATATAATGATAATATAATGATATAATAATGATATATATCCAAATGTAGTGTATTGAAATAGCCATAAGCTCTTTATTTATGTTTAAAATTACATTAGATATATATACATACAAGTTTAATCTTCTTTAAATATTATTTTATATTTATTCAGAATTGAGGGTAAAAGATTAATTGACAATCATTTAATATTTTCGCCTTAAAGGTCATGTTAGTTTTAATTATTATTATTATGAGAATATCAATTGACTGAGAAAGTATAGATGTTGGAAGAGTAAACCAATGAGAATAAAAGAATCTTTTCATTCGTTTGATAAACTACATCCGCTTTTATTCAGATTAAATTATATTATTAACCAGAAGAATAAGAATAATATATAAATTAAAAATTTCAAATTATTAATATTAAATATAAAAATAAAATAAAAGTAAAATAATTTTTATATTTCAGTTATAGTTCAATAATGACTTCCTCGTTATTTTGAACACATCTTCACCTTTATTAACACACAAACAATATATTTTTTTTTATAATTGTTCATTTTTAATTATTAAGAATATATAATTATTAAATAAAACTTTTAATTATAAATGTATTTAGAAATAAAATGAATAATTTTTTTATTTTGTTTTTCAAATTCTTATCATTTATATTCATCATAAACTTTCGGTGCAATTTGTATCTCGCCATAATCTCTTTCTGAATAACAATTTTAAATAATTAATTTTTTAATTTATGGAAATTAATATTTTATATATTTACTTTTAAATTCAATTTTAATTATATAAAATTTATTTATCTATTTTTCAACTCGAAAGTCATTGGAAAAAAAACAAACATTGATAAAATATGTCTTTAATATTAATTATTACTTCTATTGTCTTAAATACAATTGAAAAAATAATGTATATTTAATTATAATTTATAGTATTATAAATTATATATATATTGGATGTTTATTAAAAATCACGTTGAACGTTGAAATAAGTTTAGAAAAAAAAATAAACATATTTTTTATAAACGTTTTTATTGGTTAATTTATATTATTTAGAATCATACACATATTTTTACACATAATAATATATTTAAATAATGTGATCCAAATTATTATAAATGATATCTATTTTTTTTTTAATATCATTGCCATTTAACCTTAACTAATTTATTTTAATAATTTTGATAAGAATGTTTATATGTTATTCATTAACATAATCTAAATATATGTTAGTGTCTATATAATAAAATGACTTTTACTTGCATCATATTGCATTGGTATTATTAAAAGCTACCTCCGCAAATTTTATGCATGATTGCTTATCAAATGAAACTTCAATCGATTAAATTATATATAAAAGAAAAAAACCTATATATTTGAATGTTATTTTAGGACGTTGAAATAAGGGAACAAATTAATTCTGTTATTAAATTTTCTTAACTAAAAGAAAAGTTTAAAGTGACTTTATTATTATAAAGTGTGTGTCTTATATATCCGGTAATAGCTGTTCTATCAGAACATTAGTTAAATTAAAAAAATGTGCAGCATCGTACACGTGGCGGAAGTGAAACTTCTTACAATCTAGAGAATAAGATAAATTTTAGTTGAGAGTGTGAGTGAGAGAGAAATAGAGAAAAAGAAAGGGATTATTTCGAAAGACATATAACAGTATAAAATTTTCGTAACGATTATTCGCTTTATTATTATTATTATCTACTCTATCATCATATCTACATTGCCTGTACTATTGTCGGTTGGTGATTCAATTGGTAATACTGATATTAATGGCTTGTGATAACTAAAATAAGATATATATGTTCGTGATTCGATATTTTCTATATAACGTGTAAAAACAGCATCTATTGTAGTTCCAGATTTTGTTGTTGATTCCTTGGGATCGTTATTTATAAGCAGACCAAATGTTTCTCGAAGAAAGTTGATCAACGGCAACGAATCATCAGATCCAAAATTTACATTAAAATCTCCCCCGAGAATTAGAAGGATTTTATCTTCGCCTCGTTCAAGTGCATTAGCACCTGTGTGGCTATAAACCAGTAGTGAACGGTGTATGAAATAAATAATATCGTCTAAATTTTGGTCGTTATTTTTTTTCGGCATAGTGAAATCTGTGGAGTAGAGAAAAGCAGTTTTAAATGCAATAATAATTTTAAATTGATTTAGTAGTGTTAAAGTAATGTTGAGATTCGGATAAATAACGTGAATGGTCATCGACGCACATAACTGTATGTGTTGGCGTGTGAATCGCCGACCATGTTCACACACACAATTACATGCGTCGGTATGCGTGCACGCTGTATATTTGACTTGAGAATTTTAATTATTTCACGATATATATATATATATATATATAAATATCAATTTTTACTATCTCGCCAGAGATAGTATTGCGATCACGAAAATTTTCGATGTTGAGATTTTGATGTTTTTATACGTTTTGAAGGTTCCTGAATCATTTTCACTAAGGTTGTGAAAAATGTCTGTATGTGTGTGTGTGTGTGTGTGTGTGTGTTTGTGTGTATGTGTGTGTGTATGTATGTAGGCAAGATTACGCAAAAACGGTTTGAGCTAGAATGATGAAATTTGGTACATGGACATTATTCAAAATTCATAGTTTTCTATCAACTTTTGAGAAATGTAGGTCAACCGGAAGAGGGTCATTACCTACAACGTTTTGATTTTTTTTCCTCTAAAGTGACCGTAAAAATAAAGATATATGTTTGATAATTTTTCACATGATTAATAATTGTATAAAACTGCTATATATAGAATTTCAGCTTGATTGATTCGCTAAAATTACCAGAATTAATTTTTTAACACTGCAAATCTCACGCGCCAACACGTAACGTGGTGCCATCAACAAAAAGCCAAACATGCGCTGGTTTAATATTTATTATTTATTATTTATAATTTATAATTAATTAAATTTAATTTAAATATAATATATTATGTTATTTAATCCAATTCAAATTGCGAGATAGTCGAGTGGAGACACTCCAGCTAATTATATATGACTTAACTAGCGCGCATGCGCGTCATGGACTTTGGACCTAGAGTGGGGATTAGAACGAAAGACAGCACAAAAGGGAGACGCAGATAGAGGCTATCTCCTTCTCACTCGTTATACCTATATCTTCTTTCTCTCTTGCGTTACGAAATTTCAATTTTTCAATTCACTCTCCATTCTCAACCAAATGTCAGGACGCCGCTAAAGAAGTTTCACTTCAAAAAATCTGGAGTGTCTCCACTTGACTATCTCACAGAATTTGAATTGGATTAATTAACACATATATTATATTTAAATTAAATTTAATTACGAATTGAATTAATTATGAATTAAAAGTAATAAATATTTTTGATTAAACCAGCGCGTGTTTGGCTCTTTAATGATGGTACCAGGTCACGTGCTAAAAAAATTTGATTAAAAAATTAATTAATATACTTTCATCGATTCAATCAAGCTGAAATTCTATAAATAGCAGTTTTATATAATTTTTAATCATGTGAAAAACTATCAAACATATATCTTTAATTTTACGGTCAGTTTAGAGGAAAAAAATCAAAACGAAGTAGGTAATGACCCTCTTCCGGATGAGCTACATTTCTCAAAAGTTGATAGAAAACTACGAATTTTTAATAATGCCCATGTACCAAATTTCATTATTCTAGCTCACACCGTTTTTGCGTAATCTTGTCTACATACACATACACACAGACAGACAGTTTTCTCAACCTTAAGGAAAATGACTCAGGGACTTTCAAAACGTATAAAAACACCAAAATCTTGACATAGAAAATTTTTGGGATTGTAATACTATTAAGTATTAAGTATTAAAAATGTAAACATCAATTAATTTTAAAGAAATTATGTCCAAAAAAGTCACTGATCAGAACTAACCTGAATTCATAAGAAAACTGAATAAATAGCTGCTTTAATTAACTATTTGTTAAGATATGATTAATATAATTATAACATTCCTGAAAACTTATATAAGAACAAAACAAGAACAAACAAAAATACATTCTTTCAGTTATTTTTAGACATATATTCTCGATCAATTATTTCATTTCATGTCTCTATTTTTAAACCATCAAATCAATATTTGAATTAAAAATTACGCTTTTTTTAATCATTTTCCTTTTGATATAAGATGTTTAAATTTTTTATATTTTTGGATCATATAAATAAATAAAATTATTTTCTTAGCTTGCCTGAGGCTGGCCGTCTTACCATTAGCTGAGGGGCTTAACCCACTTCTTGAAGTATTTTTCTTAACAGTAGATTTGTACAATGTTCTAAAATAATTCCGAGGGGATTATCGTTTGTCGCTCCTAATTTTTTAGTTTTTAACTATATATTTTAGTCTTTCAGTCATTTTTGGGCTCGCACAGTTTAATTTATATTAAATGAAACAGAAATGTTTATCTTTCTCTATTTCCATAATTAAAATTAATTATAGAAAGTTTAAATAAATTTTTATTCTCAATCCCGTTACCCAATAAGATATTATATACATATAGATTTATTTTTATTAATACATACTATATTAATCCTATTTATAAGAATATAACTACTTTCAAATTTCTAGAATATAATATTATTGTTTTTATCATTAACATCAAAATTATATACTTATATTCGCTTATTGGAATAAAAATTTTCCTAAATTATAACAAGTTTTTTGTTTTGTTTTTTCTATAAAATTTATTTAAACTTTTCTTTTTAAATAACTTGAATAATAAATATACCGATATTAATTTTCAATTGGCATATATGTGCCCATAATTATGAAAGTGGTCTAAGTCATATATTTCTTGTTTCAAAATATCTAATAATTTGCATTTGAATAAATTAATATAAAAAATTATTTTTATATTATGTGACATTTTAAGTTATAATTTTCTTAGTTTTGATTAATGGAAATTTATTATGAATATGAAATTTTATGTGAATTTCACATGAAAATTTTTTGAAATCTTAAATTGACTTAGACCACTTTCATAATTATGGGCACTTATATATATATATACGTATAATACAAATGAGTTTTTTAAAGTCCAATATTATTCATCCATTCATTCTAAATTACCAAATATGAGTTTAAAGCATAGGCTAAAACTTAAAATCTCAAAACTTTCTTGGAAATGATGCCAAAATAAATTTGTCTATAAATTTTACTTGTTAACAGGTTTATTAAATGAATTCATTAAAAAAATCACATATCTAAATATCATTACAAATCACATTCATTTTTATTTTAATAAAATTTCAATGCATTTGTGGGTCAAAGAAGGATGAGGTCACTGGGGAATGGCGGAGACTGCGTAACGAAGAATTGGATGATCTCTATGTATCTCCAGATAAAGTTAAGGTTATAAAATCGAGAAGGCTGCGATGGGTAGGGCACGAGGCTAGAATGGGAAAGGAAAGAATGGTGAAAAATATATAGGTGGGGACACTGATTTGGAAACGTCCGCTTGGAAGACCAAGGATGCGGTAAGTGATCAATGTAGAAAAGGACGTGAGGGAGATGGGAGAGGGTAGAAGTTGGATGGCTATGGCTCAAGAATAGAGACATTTTGAGAAATGTGATTGCTGCGGCCAAGAACTTTCATGTTCCGTAGAGTCACAGAGATGATCTATAATAATAAAAGCAAGTGTAATGTGTCTGTTTGTTTGTCTGTCTGTTTGTCTGTGTGTTTGTTTGACCGAGCTCTCCAGCAAAAACTATCGCACGCAGGGACCTGGAATTTTTTACACGGAAGCACAAAGGGGCTGGCCACCAGACCTCGAAGCCCGATTTTCGATTTTTTAATTAGAAAAATTTTAAAAAAATTATAAAGAATATTAATTAAAAATAGTTTAGTTACCATACTAGATCATAGAGGCGCTGGTGGCGATAATTTGGCGGTAATTTAAATTCTGAGCAATGTGCAGATAAAAATCTTTTTATATATCTATTGATATTTACAATATCTCAATTGATCTTATTGGCCTTTTAAACTTTGAAAACATTCACATTACGGCTATAATTTAATACTATTAATTTTTAAGATTATGTGAGTAAATTATTTTAATTAAGAAAATTTGATCTCATAATTGGATTATCACGTAAGATTTTAATATATAATATATTTTTTAATATTATTTTTATAGTAGTTTAGTGTTATGCTAATTTTATATTTTATTTTTATTTTGTTTACTCTGATTTTTTTTTAAATAAATTAATAACATTTAAAGTAGCATAAAAAAATTAATCGAGGCAGGAAAATTGTTGGGGTTTGAAATTAATAGTGATAAGACAAAATAATTAGTATCAGAGAGAATAATATTTGCAAAGAATTTAAATCGAGGTTGCAATCGGGAAATTATTATCAAAGGGGATCAAAATTATTAAATTATAGGTCATAAAATAGAGAAGGCTGGGGCCGACAGGGCACATGGCTAGCATGGGAGAGGAAAATATATTGGTGGGAGTTCGATTGGAAAACGTCCGTTTGGAAGACCAATTGTGAACAGGGTGGACAATGTAGGAAGGAACGTGAGAGAGATAGGATAGGGTAGGAGTTAGATGGTTATAGCTCAGAATAGGGACACTCGGGGGGGGGGGGTACAAGGGGCGGAGCCCCCGTCTAGGTGTGAAGAGCGCCGAAGGCGCTCTGATCAGCTAGTAGATAAATAAAACTTAAAATAATTATATCAAATTTGTTATAATAAGTTAATATAATGTTTTATTTCAAAAAATATATAATAATACATTCTAGTTTTATTGCGATAATCTATATAATATAAAATATTTTATTGTAATTGGAAAATTCTATAAAATAATGTGGTAATATCTGAGTTGACTATAAAAATATCGTTAAATTCTTTAACATTATATATTTAAGTACCTAATCATGGAGAGTGAGATAATATATTTCTGCGAAAGGGTTGTATTTTTTTATATCCATGCCCTATTTCTTGTAAGATCCATATTTTTCTTGTTAAATATTCCCTCAAGAGTGAAAATTTATTTTTCCTTAGTCATATTATTTTTATAAACATCTATAAATATAATATAAAGCATTTCATTTCATAATATTTTATAAATTCATGTTTTGATAAAAATTTTATTTTGTTTTACTAATGATTTATAACATTTTTGTAAATATTCAAATTTAAATTAAATTCTTGAGGGAATAATTTTAGATGTCTTGACTTTCACGAATTGCAATATTTTAATCCATAAATTTAAAAAATATGCCCATTTTATTTATAAAAAGTAAGAGAAAATTTTAAATATTTCCAATATGATTTAATATTGGTTTAAAAATTGTTTTATGTTTTTTTATACTAAAATTTGTACCTTTTTCTTTAACTTTTCGTCTTTGTATATAAACAACAAAATAGAATCTCATCGTCTATTCATTTTCAAATAAGAAGAACAGTATTAAAATATTTCAGAAAGATACTGAAATGAAATAATAAATTCAGTTAATTTAATTTTTACTATATCGACAGAGATAGTATTGCGATCACGAAAATTTTCGATGTCGAGATTTTGATGTTTTTATGCGTTTTGAAGGTCCCTGAGTCATTTTCATTTTTTTATATAATCTCTAGACATCTATATTTATTAAAGATGCACAAAATTAAAATTTAAATTTGTTTTTGTTTAAATTTTAATAAAACATATTTAAGTTGAATTCTTTATATAATAATATATTTAAAAGACACATCTCTATATTTGTCTTTTCTAGGTTCAACCACTTAGAATCGTGCAGATTATGTTGGATTATTTATTATGTTTGCCATTAACATTAATGCATAACTGGTGATACGTTTTAGTGCCAAACCTAATTGAAAATTGAATGATTAATAATTTGTATTATTTTTACAGAATTCTAAATTTCAATAATTATTTTGCTTTGTGTTATTGTTATTTTTTAAATTCAGTAATCACTAAATTTATGTTTAAACTATCGTTCGTATTTGCTCTCAAAATCCATTATATTATAGTTTCTAAAGAATTTTATCCCATTGAAAAATTTTACAATACCAGAGCGTGGAATTGAATTTATAAAATCTGTTATTTCCTTTTCCATTGGTTTTAGAAAATGTTTACCTGATTTTCAATGGCTGATGAAATGTTTTGTCCTCCATGGTTTTTGTTTTATATGATTGTATGATATCTTATCCCAAAAGCCCTTACATATCACACACACACATACTCACATTTCCCTTTTATTTTGTCCCTTGCGTTGTTGCCCTCCTTTTGTCCTCAACTAATCGACCTGCTCTCCACCCTCTTGACGGAGATGGGGTGAAAGAAGAATTATTTCCCTTTTTGGAATTCCCTCTCACCCCATACAACATTAAGATTTGCAGAAAGATGACTCATGATTGGCTGCTGTTTATGATCCCGGAAAGTTTCATTTCTAATTAGAAATGGTTTCACATTTGCAGATGGGGCCAATGCCCCATCCAATCCGAGACAAATTCTTTCTCGAAATTGATTTATGTAAATATCCACCCATGAAGGTCAAACTTTACATTCAATAATTTCCGCTTTGACATACTTAAATTACAATGCCAGTTAAATAAAAATTAGTCATAAACATTGATTAAATAAGGAATTAAAGAAATAATATTTATATTTTTATATTTTAAATCTCATATATCAAAAATAAGCAAAATAAAAAAATAGGATTAATTAGCAAATGTGTGTGCCTATCATCAATATATCGGCAAGCATTTTAGAGACCTAAACTAATTGAAAATAAAAATTAACTCAAATGATCTTGAGAAACTTTGAAATTTGAGAAATAAAACCATAACAATTCACAAATAAAACTGTTAAATGCTAACAAATTAATTTTTGCTGAATGTGTTTTAATTTAGTTATATTATTTTTCTTTTTGTTTTCAGAAGTAGTTTATGAAGAGGGTAACTCTGAACTTGCCTATCATCTGACATGTCGAAAACTCAATTCAAGGGTGGCTATACTTTCAGCCAACTTTACTTCAGATGATAAAAGTATATCATTCCGATCATTTGCCAATCAAAGGTAATTATTAATAATTTTTTATTAATAAAATAAAACGAATAAATAAAAATATTATTATTATTATATAGAAATTTACATTTTGAATTTTGAACTTAATTACTCTTTTATAGTGAATCTATAGTGATCAATTAATACTATATAATTTTAATAAAATATAAATTTAAAAAAAAAATAAATAAATTATTTATTAACAGAATGGATTGAAGAATAGATTTTATTGCAAACACAATGAAGGAGTGTAATTATATTTGATTATATACATACAAGCTCTTTATGTTTCTAGTTTTAATTGATTTCATAGCACATATTCATAAATTATCATTGATAAGAGAGTTTTCTCTTTTTATAAGTACATTAAAACATGGTCAACATAAAGCAACTTACACAAATTTTAATTAATACTTGTAAGATGCTAAATTCTTTGAAAATAGTTGAAATATTTTGAGCCAAATTTATTCAACTCGAATAGAATTTTATTGTCTCCATGTTCAATTCATAAAATTTTATATCACTAGGAAAAAATACAAAAAAAAAAAAAAATTAATTATAAGTACCTTTTAATTAACGTCCAAGTAAAAAATATAAATTTTTTTTGGGTGTGGGTAAGGTTTAACAATCCAGATTTCTTTCTTTTATTTTTATTTTACTATTTTTTACAATATATTAAAATTAGTTTATTTATAATAATTTGAAATATTATGGATTACAATTATTTCGATAAGCTAATTTTTTCTATATTCTCTTCATTTTGAGGTGGACCTATAGAAAAACAATATATAAAATTTTAGAGAACGATTTAATAAAGAAATACAGAATACAATTGCGTTTTTACAAAGTAAATAAAACTAAAATAATATATGGTCTTTCACTTCGCCTCAATCTGATACTTTAGCAACTATTCGACAACCATTTTGTTATACAATATAAAGGATATACATATTTGTTATTGATAATAATTGTAGTCATATTAATAAGATAGTAATGTAATAATATTTATTTTAATAAAAACAATTTTATCCAGATAATGAAATTAATAGAATCCAAAATACAAAGAAAAAAGATTCGTAAATTTGTTTAGCAATACAATAATTTAATTTAAAAAATAAATTTATGTATCTATTTTTTTCTTTGATATTGTATCTAATTCTGAAGATATAAGTTGAAATTGAAATATTTTTTTTTTATTTTATAAAAGAGGCAACCAACCATTTCGATCATGATTTCTATTATAAATTGAATAATAGACTGAATGAATGAATGAATGAACGGCGTGATCCATCAATTGATATTTATACGCCTCCTCTTCTGGCCCTGAGTTAATTTTTAACATTCTATTTGGTTCACAGATGTTCGGGAATAAATCATTGCAACTTCCGACTTCAGGAGGACGTGCCTGGATCCGACTCATGGGGCCCAGGTCAACTACAAATACGTTATGGTTGTATGGCAGGTGAGATGATAACAACATCAACAGCAAAACACTCTAGAAATCCTTTCAATAAAATATAAATATGTTTTAATGTAAAGAGATTAAACAATAATAAGGTGAAAAAGTTTTGTGAACCGGTAGGTAGAATGATTCTATATGTCCTAGAGACTATTATTGTAAAATTTTATTAATATGATGTAAAATCATCAAGACCCAATTTATTTTATTAAAAAAAAACTGATAAGACACCGCCCTGGAAGGATCTTGTCCTCCTGTAACCTTTGAGTGATATACTAAATAAAATTATTTTTTTGAATTAGAAATTTAATTTATAAATTTGTATTCTGCAAAATATCAAGATCAAACGAATTCTAAATAAAAATCTGAATTGGATTAAATAACATATATTATATTTAAATTTAATTTAATTAATTATAAATTATGACTTAACACTTAATATATTATATTCAAGCTAGTTCACTTTCGTTTTGAACAAGAATGAATTAAAATGTTGAATCGTGACACATTTCATTTCGATCTAATTTCTATTTTTTTTCTATTAAAAAACCAACGATCTTATAAATATTAATAACAGAAAACTTATTAAATAAATTTTATATAATATATATTATCCACAAATATATAAAATACTTTATTTAAATAAATTTCTAAATTTCTAATTGTGACTTATTAAATTAAATTAAATTAAATAACATGTGTGGACGAGAATATTGAAGAGAAAATACTTTAAAAAATCTGAAGTTTTTCCACTCGACTAACTCGCAAATTTGAATTGGATTAAATAGCATATATTATATTTAAATTTATAATTTAATTAATTATAAATTATAAATTAAAATTAATAAATAATGTTTATTAAACCAGCGAGTGATGGGCAGTGTTAAAAAATTAATTCCGGTACTTTCAGCAATTCAATCAAGCTGAAATTCTATATATAGCAGTTTTATATAATTTTTAATCATGTGAAAAACTATCAAACATATATCTTTAATTTTACGGTCAGTTTAGAGGAAAAAAATCAAAACGAAGTAGCTAATGACCCTCTTCCGGATGAGCTACATTTCTCAAAAGTTGATAGAAAACTCCGAATTTTTAATAATGCCCTTGTACCAAATTTCATTATTCTAGCTCACACCGTTTTTGCGTAATCTTGTCTACATACACATACACACACACAGATATTTTTCTCAACTTAGTGAAAATGACTCCATGACCTTCAAAACGCATAAAAACATTAAAACCTCGACATCGAAAATTTTTGTGATCGCAATACTATCTCTGGCGAGATAGTAAAAGTGATCGTTAAATTAATGGAATTTATCAAATTAAAAATTTATTTGTTTAATATTATATTTAGCTAAAATTTATAGATAATAAAAAAATATAATTTTAATATTTTCTGACTTTTATCATTATAACTAGCTGCTCAAACCGCCTTCGAGTTCTTCGCACCTGAACAGGGAATCCCCTGTACCCCTGAAGCAATATGTATTATTTGGTTGAAAGTCTGTATGAAATAGGTTTTCATTTATTTGATTAATAAGACTAAAACTAACCTTGTTAACTTATTTAGTACAAAATTTAAATAAACTCAAATATTCTAATTTTTACAATTTAATATTATTTTTTATTTTTTATTATTTTTTATTAATATTATACATCAAAAAAGAAAATTTATTAAACATAACAAATAAAAAAAAGAAACCTTATAATATAATAAAATATAATGATATAGATTTAAAACAAATTTAAAATAATTAACCAAAAATTTAAAAACTAAAAAATCATATTTTAATCTTTATATAATCAATAAATCATTTTTGCACTTAAAATATAGTAGTAATTAATAATTGAGTAATTAAACTAAAAAAAAAAAAAAAAACAAAACAAAAACAAAGAAAATATAAATTGGCCATTTTAATTGATGTTTTAAAAATATTAAATCACTTTGGGAGTACAGGGGGAGAGGGCCCTGACTTCGTGCGATGCGCGCCTAGCGCGGTCTGAGCAGCTAATTTAATATAAATAATTTAACTAAACGTGTGTAAATTGGTTAAAATGAACTTAGATTCTTTCTCCATCAATAAAATATATTTTTTAAATATGATGAATTTATTTCTATGAATGATTTCAAATGGTCTAATTTTATTAAGAAATTAAATAGTATTTTATTCTTATAGGGATTAGAAAACAAAAAAATTAAAGGGATAAAATAAAAAAAAATATACTTAATTATTAGTTTTATCAAATGGATTTTATCGGAATGAATATAAAATCATTTTCCTTGGTTGAGATTTTTTAGTTTTATTTTTTTTTTATCTAACAGTCTCCCCAAGTCCCCTATTCTTTATATTATTATTAATGAGAATAAAATTATATTATTATTCTATCAGATAAGAAGGGAGTTTGGGGTTATGGTATTTAATAACGCTCTCCCCTTTCTTACTCACACAAATTATAGATTGTTTTTTTTTTTTGTATTTTAGAGGATCAATTAACATCGCGTTGTAATGTTAACCTGACAGCGATACCTGAGGGATTTGTTCACACCCCCGGTTACCCACAATATTGGACAACAGGCGGTGCCAAATTTTGCAATTGGAGAATTAAAGCACCAGCAAATGAAGGGCAACGGATACGTGTTACTGTACTTGATAAATCACTTCCACCGGAAATTACATTACATTTCACCGAACCAGGTGAAGAAGATTTACCAATTGGAACGAGAGCAACTGACCCTGATGAATTACCGGATGATGAAGATGAAAATAGTGAAAAAGATTTACGAGTGATTGAAAGTCAAGGGCGCGAATTGATTGTAACACTTGAAGCCAAAATTGATACCTCGGATCATTTAGCGCACAAACGTGGACTCCTCTTCCATTATAAAGGTATAATCTTTTTATATAATTTATAAATTTTGATTGATTTATTATTAATATTAAAGATTCAATTACCTTGATAAATCAATAGTTAGATTATAATATTAATAAATTAATTTAATAGATAATTTTTTATTATTGATAATCAAGATATAACGCGTTAGTTGGTCCTCGATTCCTCAACCATAAATTTTAATGTCCATACTATTTAATAATTCACTTTGTTTATTTTTTATTAGATTTAAAAAATAGTTTTTGTATAATTGATAAAAAATTAAATTGAAATAGTAAAATTAAAAATTTTATTAATATTGAAAATATTTTTATATTATTTTATATTTTTTTATAATTATTTATTCTATTTTTACACTTATATTATAAGATAAGTTTAATGTATAATATAAAATTTAATCTAAATTTAAATTTGATTTAAGATCTCACAAAATTGGTGTGTTTTTCTATGTAAATGTCAAAAACAATATATTTTGTATTTTAAATAATTATCTATATATGGCTGTAATTTTACAGAAACTTTATTGCTAACCAAAAGTGCCACTTTACATCAGTGATTTTTCAATTTTTCGCAATTTTCTCAAAAACGACTTTTATGATTTTGAAACTGACTCCGTCGATGATAAATAAAATTATTTTTAGTTTCAAGAAGATTTTAGTCACTTAAAATATTTTAAGAGAATTAAAATACCTAATTTTCCAAAGAGCTTTTATATTCATTATATTAGAATTATTAGATAACTAGCACTTTGTACATATATGTCAATAAAAATAGAAAATAAAATAAAAGAACTAAATTAATAATAAACATCACTACAAAATTGAAAAAAAAAAGTTTATAAAATGGAAGGATTAGTGAATGATTATTTTAAACTTTATTCTTATTTTCACTTATAGAGCTGTATTTCGATATTAACTTGCGATTCTAACGCTGTGAAGTCAAAAGGATAATTTGCAATCCTTGATATTGCTTTGACGGTTACCGGGTCTCAGAAAAATTTTACCGGTTCGCGAAATTTTTTTAGAAATTCTTATTATTAATTTTTTAATTACTTTTATTTTTCTTATATAATTATTTTGCAATTTTTGTGTATGAAATAATTTTAGAAGTAATTTTGCGAATAAATGTGTTTCTACTTCGAATTCGAATGCCTCACCCCGCGTGGTGCAATAACGAAAACAGGAGTTATGGAGAAAATCTCTACAATTCTGCCTGTTCTGCAATATGATTTATCGAAACGCAGTCATAATTTTAATTAAATTATTGAAGATATATTGAATATACCTACAAATATATTTAAATGTTTTTGACAGTATAATTTAAGGATGTTTTTTTTTCTTGTTGGGGTTAGTTTATAGGATATCTCCTATATAACAGTGTATCCAAAAGTATGGGTCGCGACGCGGTTATATATTTATAGAGAGAGAGAGAGAAAAAAAGAAAGATAAAAAAATAATAAAAACAAAAATAGCGTGTCTTGAAAGTATTTTTTTAATTTCTTTGAGAGTATTTATTTAACCTCACTCCCCCACCCCCCATTAGCTTATTCTGATATAAAATAATTATTTTTCCAAATCGTTTCATGACTGTAAAATTAAACTAAATATTGATTTTTATTAAATTTGAAATATGTATATTATATATATATATATATATAATAGTATTTAGTAAGAAGGTCAAGTGTAATTATTATTGTACATATATATAACTACTTCGGTAATATTATATTATAGGTTTCCTCTTATATATCACACTATATATTATTAATTTTTAAATAATAAATTCATTTTTATTTTATATAGGATGTTATCGATATGTAATTATTTAATAAAAACAACTACAAGTGGGTCATTAAAAAACTTTTCTATCTTTATAATTATATCTACTCTTATGTAAATATCTATATACCTATATATATATAGTGTCACAAAACTCATTGATAGTCTTGTTTTTAGAATCTATAAAAAATCGCAGTTTTTCTGGTTTAAGAACATTGTATCAGTATACTATTATATTATATATTGAAACTACAAAATTCTAATTTTATTAAAGAATAACAATATCACTTAACAATAACAATAATTTTGGAAAACTGATATTTAGTGAACACTAATATAAATAGAAGTGATTTATATAGTATTCATACTATTTACAAGATTTTAATATAGAGAAATTTGGTTTATAGGTAATATTTAAACAAAATAAATTATTTGAAAAAGCTATTTAAATGTAAAATCAAAATAAGATCAAATAAATTAAAAATTGTTTATGTCCTTTATTAATGAATACAAAATAACAATTAGTTAATAAAAATAAATAGTAGAATAAATCAAAGATTAAAGAATTAATTTATGTACTTAGATGTATATTATATTGTGTAAAACAATATTTTAAAGAAATCCTGAATTTAAAAAGTAATAAAAATTTTAATTACGATTTTCATCATTTTAAGAAAAAAATTGTTAACTATAAATTTCGGTTTTTATTTAAATATATTTTAAATTATGTTCTATAATAATTTAAATTATATAAGATTAATATATTATTATTGTTATTTATATAATTTTATAAATTTGGATTTTGAAAATTTAATGAAATAGATATATAAAGATGTACGGTATATAAATATAATTTATATATCTTTGTAAAATTTAAGTTATAAATTTTATAAAATTTAATTAGCAAAAACTTATTAAAATATAAAAATGTATTTTTGAATATGTTGCAGCTATCGGATGTCCTGATCCTAAAACACCTGAGGATGGCTATGTAGCATTTAGAAATGTCACCCATGCATTAATCCTTTGCTGCGTAGGCTTCCATCGAGCTGGAGGTCATGTGGGCGATAGAGAAACCACATTAAAATGTTTAGATGGGAATAGGTAAAAAAAAATAAAATAAATAATCTTAAATTATATATCATTCATGAAAATTTATAAAAAAAATACAAACAATGTTAATAATGTAATAATGTTAAAAAAAAAATTTTATTTTATTTATATATTTTAATATTTTTCATCATCACACGTCATCAAATGGCTGTGAATGGATTCTCTATTCTCTGTTGCTGAACATCAATAACCCGGGGTTCAATCCTCGCGAAAGGAATTGGCAAACACATATCACTATATATTTCCTATTTCCTTTTATTCTTATTAATTATATATTATTATCATTTATTAAGAATTAAAAAAAAAATATTTTCTTATTGAGTATAATAAATAACATATCTAAAATCAATATTTATATTTTGTTTTAATATTAATAATGTATTTTTTCAGGTGGTCTGGAAGTATTCCTGTTTGCGAACAAGACCCCCATATTATTGTTAGTGATAATCTTTCACATTCACGAGCGGATGCCATTATCAAAGAACAGGATTTTGTTTTAGGTTTGATTTTTTTATATAAATATATATTTACATATATATATTCATATATATATATATATATATTATAATTTTAAAATATTTACAGTTTATTAAGATTTTATTGAGAAATTTTAAATTAAAACCGTTATATTATTTTGTTGGTTAAATATTATAATATAATAACTAAAATATACTAATATCTAAATTCAGTGTAATATAATATTTAGAGTTCGAAAATGGATGTGATTGCTGGGTAATTGAAAGAGATTTGAATACGAATAATTGCGTGTCTATTACTATTTTAGAGTAAAGAAGATTTCATCATAACGAAGATGATATTGGAGGGGTAGATTGTTTAGGAGGAAATCAAAAAATACTAGAAATGTACACTGTAGTGAGATTTCTAAATAAAATCTATGAAATGCATTACTAAAATGTCCTTTATTTTAAATTTTTAAGGGAATTATGTTATAAACCAATTTCATCCATTGATTAATTAACTTTTATATACTTACTATATACTATATTTAAAATTGGTAATTATACAAAACAGTCATCCAGTCATGGATTTGAATAAACCTTTACCAGTTGGTTCCTTTTTTAATTCCAAATAAACTTTTCTTATGCAATTTTTGAGGGTCGCTTCTAGTTTACGAGATAAAAATAAGTTGACCTGTGGCCAGGTCCGAACCGACCGACTGTTTGAAATAAATTAATTTCCAGCTACAGAAACAATTTCAAATAATTTTAATATATCTATTAATGTAATAAAAACAGATATGGATACATAAATAATAAATATAAACATTTTTAATTTTATTTTATTTATAATATATATGCAAGACCAGGCTGTGACGTCATGAATGGCTGGATGACGTCATATAATTTTAAATCAAGAAAAAACTAATAAATATGATTTTTCTCGAGGATAAAACCAATACAAAGTGCATGATTCGTGGTGATATATAAAAAAATCTCCTTTGGTGTGAAAATAACCCTTTCCTTCCTATCGTCGATCGCTAATACTACCACTTCCAGTTTCCGGAATTGCACCAAAAGTTGATCAATTCATTCCACTGATGCATTAAGTAAATATACCAAATTTCATCAAAATCGGTTGAGCCGTTCAGGCTGTACACATCTATACGGACGGACGGACGGACGGACAGACATCATGCTAAAAATACTTTTTTCTGTTTAGAAAATGCATGATTCGTGGAGATATGTAAAATCTCCACATGTGAAATTTGGTGTGAAAACAATACCTCCCTTACTATCGTCGGTCAGTAATTATTAAAATCCATTGATATTTTATTTAGCTACCATGTTTTATTAATTGACCACCAGAGGGCTTCACTAATTTTCAGTTTTTATAAGTTCGGATTGGATTAATGAAATAAAATATTTAATTAAAAAATTAAAAAAAAATATTTAATTAAATATTTTTTTTCATTAATGAACTTAGAAAAACCGAAAATTAGTGAATAAGTGAATAATTAGTGTATTAGTCAATAAAACATTACATAATGGCGCATTTCGACGTTCATAACAAGCTAATCTGTCAAACTTAAAAAAATCTTTATTTATCTCGTAAACTTAAAGCGACCCTCAAAAATTGTATAAAAAAACTTTATTTGGAATTAAAAAAGGACCCACTTGTAAAGTTTTATCCAAATCCATGACTGGATGACTGTGTTTTATATAATTACCTTAAAATTTTATTTTAAATTTAATATGTGATTAATAGAAGTTTTCATGTTCCATAGCTCTAGTCTAGAATATACGGTGTACTATACAGTTACTTAAATTTTTGCTTTAATATAAATATATTAATTATATTATCCTAATAAATTATATAAATTGAAAATAAATATAAAAAAAAATATATAAACCAATTTTTACAAAATTAAATTTAATAAATAACTATACTTAGTAGTAAAAATATTTTATTTTTTTCTTTAGATATTATGCTTCCAACTGTGTTGATTTGTATTCTTCTACTTGGCAACGCTGGCGTCGTATTAGTTATACTTTATTTGCGCCGACGACGTCGTGAAAATCGTAACGATAGCAAAGAACCGCTCAAAAGCCCAAAAGCAACTACAAGCCAAGTGTGACTGATTAACTCAACAGTTATTGCAATAAATAAATAAATTAATCAATCAATTATATCATCGATATTCATTCATAAGATAAACATAAAAAAATAAATAAATACATCTACAGATTCACAAAAAATCATTTTATATTATATGAATAAATTTTAATCATATATATATATATATTATAAATAAATAATAATAAAAATGTTAAATAATAAAATTTTTAAATTATTTTTTATTAACCATTAATATTTATTCATGAAAACATACAAATAAATAAATTTTTAAAAATATTAATTTCATTCTTTATTTAATTATATTTTTACATATAATATAACATACATATTCATACGCGCACAACACATTCATTCATATAATATGATCAAAGAAATTTTTACTTTTATATTTTTACAAAATAAGTATATATATTAATGAATATATATATATATATATTCAAACAAATAAATAAATTTTTAAAATAATGTTAATTTTATCTTCAAATACATGTAATTCATTTAAAATTTTAGAAAATGAATAATTTGCTGTCTTAGTAGTTCATTTAATTTTCTACTTAAAATTAAAAATAAAGTTTGTAGAATTAAAACCTCTATCTATATATATGTATTAATTATAATTTCATAAAGATTAACTGATTACTGTAAAATTGCTTATACCAAATATTTGTTAATTATTATAAAATTGATAAATAAATATAAATGTTTTATTGATATTAATTATTTGTTTAATTTTAATTTAGAGGGTATTTAATCATTATTTAATTGAAACGATTTCAAAGATAATAATTAATATTATTTTTTGAATATTTGTATTTCACATATTTTATATAAAAGTATGTTACTGTAAATGTGATAAATACGGTGATTATACATAACCCCCACGAAATTTGGAAAATATGATATATTTTCAAAAAATTATCAAATTATGCATAATTAATTCCCTACTTGTAATGATGAATGTGATAAAAAATATCATAAATGATTGAAAAGAGTGCAATTTTTTGCTTTGTTTACTAGTCAGAAAAATATTTTTTCGTTAGTCGTTCGACGTAAGCGACCATGAATTACAATATTTTATATTTTACAATTAAAAAATCAATAAAAGGTTATTTTAAGTCGTTTACATTTATTTATTTAGAAAGAAATTTGAATAAGAAACTGGCATTTGTCTCGTAATCATTGCCCGAGATTTATAAGTAAAGAACGAATTCGAGTGTTAAATGACATTGGTGTCTCGTTGGTAATGTATATTGATTAGTAAATGTATAATATTAAATATATAAAATATATTATTATTATTATTATTATATGCCAATCTTTGGTCGTTGAAGGGTGTAGGTGATGTTGATATTTGTCTTAATAAAAATTATTCTATTAATTTGCAACACTTCGACATTTCTTGTTCGACAGTAAGAAATTGTCTGCATAAATTTCGTATGAAATCAAGAAGACCAGCAACAGGTTCTTTTTGAACCAGGGTTCATCTAATTAGACTGAGAATTATCCAACAACTTGCAAATTGTATATTGGATATGTGAAGGTGATATTATCAGGTTTGCTCTACACTCACCTGATGCAAGAGAAAGAGTATGAAGAAGACCAGTATAAAAGTATGCAAAGTGTAACAGAGTATGTTTTTGGGGTGGATCCATTATGGAAGCGATAAATTTTACAATGTATTGGATGTTCTCTCTGACTCTTGACAGATACATAAAAGAAATCCTAGAACATTATTTAATGCCTTTTGCTTCTTTTTTTCTTCTTTATAAGATAATACTCGGCCTTATACTGTTCATGCACTAAAATAATACCTAAAAGAAGTCGGTTTTCCTAACCTGAACTAGAATATCTTGAAACAATGTTTAAGGTGATATTATAATTGATTAATATTACAATTACATTTATATTAAGGGTTTAAGTATAATAATTCATATACAATTATTTTTCATTGTATTTTAAACGTTTATATGACAATTTTGTTATTTATCTATACAGAAAATCAATAATCAATTTTATAATTTTTTTATTTAGATTTTTATATATTTAGATATATATCTTTCTCTATCACTTTTATTTTTAATATTATATTTAAATATCATTGAATTTTAGATCTGGAAAATAGATATAACCGAACAATATATAAACAAACTAAAGAAACAAAAACAAATAAAAAAGTTTTATTAAAAATATTGAAATTCATTTAATTTATCAGTTGTTTTATTGTTTGTATCATAGAAACAACAAGAAAAAAAATGCTCTTTGTAATATTAGCACCACTGTTTTGTTTTTATGGGAATGCTTTTGAAATAATATTTCAAAAAACAGATTATACAAATTTATTTAAAATTGCTTCGGAACATTTTAATAACGAATATCCAATTTGTTTAGTTTATCCACATTATTATTATGGTATTAATAGTGCAATTAAAGAATTTATGCAATATTTTAATAATCGTTCAATTATCCAATATCCATGCCCTTCGGGTACATTATATAATGAATTGTTTTTTGGTATTGAGGGAATCACTATTGAAAAATTTGAGAAGATATCAATTTATGACATTTTAAATTTTATAGATAAAGAAACTAAACAATATGCTGAGAAGAAAATACTTTATTATATTGATTTAAATATAATAAATGAAAATAATAATAATAATAATACATGTCATTTGTATCTTGAAAAACATTTCACTCCTGAAACGATATTATCACATTCGTTATTTTTATGTGGGATTGGATTCAATTATGAATTATATGTAATAGAACCATGGTCTTTATTATCGTCTGTTTTCATTAAACGAATTCCAAATGTAAAAAATGCATATTTTAATCGCTCACCAAATTTTAATGGCACTACGATTGGAATCAATATTACTCCCTTTTCAATAAATCAACAAATTATTTATGATGGTTTACATTTACTTAGAAAAAAATGGAATTTTAATAACATTTTCAATCAAAATAGTCGTATATTGATTCGTTTCTCATCAAGTTTCTATATTAGTGGATTTTCACTTGTAAATATATATTATTATGACATTGTTAGTTATTGTGTTATATTAAATAAAGGCCCAATAATTTTGCCATGGAAAGCAATTCATCGATGTTTCCATTGGAAAATTTGGTTTAGTTTAATAATTGGATGGATTATAACATCGTTTGTATGGTATTTAATTAAACCATCATCAAATGAAAGTCTTTTCTTATGTTTTTGTGATATTTTGTGTTTATTATCAACCTACACGGTCACTTGGCTCAATTCACCAAATAGAAATCGGTCACGATTAATTTCGGCAACATTAATATTCACATCCTTAGTTGTTGTAAAGGTGCTATTTGAATCGAAATTATTCACAAATCTGCACTTAGTCGATCGTTTACCACAAATTGAAAGATTCAATGAATTAAAAACATTTGATCTTATTTGTGAAGATTCACTTGTTTGTATGTATTTTTCAGTAATTTTTTTTGAACATTTTAAAATACCATTTTCAAATGATTTGTTTGAGTTAATAATTAAATATGTAGAAAGTAAAATTACATTACCACAGTTGCTTATGCATTATTTATTAATATCATTGGAAACAAATTCAGTGAATAAAATATTAAAAAATTCAACACGTGCTATGATAATGACTTGTGACAAGGCAAAAGATTTGATTAACCATTCTCCATTGTATAAAGAATCCTTATGTTTATTAAAAGATGCATTATACCTACAACCAGTATATATATATCCAACAGCTAATTTCCCTTTTACTTCTCAATTACATGAATTCTATTTAAAATTATATGAAGGTGGATTAAATAATGTACAATTTGACAAAAATCCAAAATTATATATTGATAAACATAATCACGTAAAAGTGTTTTCTTTTTGGGATTTACAAATTGCATTTTATGTGTTATTCGTTGGCAATTCAATTGCTGTTATAATATTCATTTTAGAATACATTTTTGCTAATAGACAAACAAGATTATCCAATTATCTATTTGATTAATATGACTGACTGAACACCCTTTTACAATCCTCCAACTCTGACAAATGTTATTTTTTGAAAGTAATAAGTATAACTTTGAAATTTTATTAGATACGAGGGCAGGTCAATAAGTTCGTGACTTTTTAAATTTCCCTTGTCTTAAATGAAATGGCAACTCTACTCCTGCCAGCTGACTCCTATCAAAATTTGAACCAGCAAGGTCTTTTAGCTTTTGTTTGACATCCATTAAAAGCATATTACCTCGTGATTTGAGAAGAAAATGGAAAAAATGAATTTCCATGAAAATCCATGAATTCGGATATGAATTGCTCCCTCATCCGCCCTATTCTTCGAATTTAGTCCCGAGTGACTATTTCTTATTTTCTTGTTTCCAAACCTGAAGAAATGGCTCGACCTTAAAGAGATTTGACTCCAACGATGAAATCATCTCACAACAAATCTATTTTGATGTCCTCAACGAATCTTATTTTTTGGAAGGGATAACAAAATTGGAAAACGTTGGGCGACATGAAGAGAGCTCAAAGGAGACTACGTTGAAAAATAAAATAATTTTTTTATCCTAAAACCTGTGTTTCAATTCAATAAATCACGGCCCTGCCCTCGATAATAATTATTTATTGGTGAAATAGTTGCAAGCATTATAATTTAAGATAATATGTTATTATGATTAATTGTTCATTAAATTTTTAACCTTTCACCTAGTAATAGCATGGAAAATTAGCTAGAAGGAGTAGGTAACACATTCAGTGCAAATATACAACTGATACGATCACAAAATTATTCCAGATTCTTTCTAAAGCAAATAATTGGTACAATCTAAGTACATATTTCCAGTTATTTCGAGATAATAGTGTTTGATCCATCCAAGATTCCTTTTGCAATGCTAACTCCAAAGTTCCTTTCTTGAGATCACCTGAAAATACCCTAAATAACCCCATCCTTAAGCATATGTTAATTGATATACTCTAAACCTACTAATCAGAATATCTCCAATACAGAAAACATTCCCTAACATATCCTTGAACTTTTTAGTCAATTATCTATTGACAAAGCCCACTCCCTCCCAAAGTTAAAGTTACGCCCTTGGCTGAAGATGGTAAAGAACACAACGATCGAAATTATAAGCTCTGACTATAACTGTTCTATGATAACAAACGCTAATGGTGAAAAAGCTTTTGAAGTGTTATAAGACTGTCCACAATTATTAATACACAATAGACTACACTCACTATATCTTGCAAAACAAAATTTGAAGAAGTTTTGAAAGAATTCCATTTTGTTATTCTGGTATGGAATGATACAGATACCTAAACAACACGAAGAATTTCCACCTAATCTTGACAGCCCAATTTAATACAGAATAATTATTTAATTTATACAATTTATAAATTAAATTGCACTTTATACTCTCTTTTAGTACTTTAAATTAAGATTATAGAAATTTCATTAAAAAACACTTAACCGAGTTAATCTAAATATTGTAATGATTTAAATTTAATTGATTCTAACTGGTTTTATTATAAATACATTATGTGTTAAATCTAACATAGAGTCAAAAATTCAATACATGCACATTAATTAATATCAACTTTTTCCTCTTGATCTTAACAGGGCTTAACTATGAGCCGATCTAAATATTGTAATAATATAAATTTATTTGATTCTAACTTGTTGTATTATAAATAATTAATACACAAATAATTAATAATTTAAAATATACAAAATATAAAATTATTTTTTAATGAATGTTAAAAACAGATAACCTTAAATAACAAATAACAATCTATGTAGTCATGTATCTTTTCTATACAATTAAATATAATAATTTTTAAAATTCTTTGTTTTTCTTTTATTTTAATTTTTATATATTTAGACACAAATATCTTTTTCTACTACTCTTATTTTTAATATTCGTATTTCAATATCAAAAAAAATATGTTAGATCTAAATAATAGATATCACCGAATAATATATAAACAAACTAAAGAGACAAAACAAATAAAAAACTTTTATTAGAATCATTTAAATTCATTTAATTTATGTATTGTTTGAAACAAAAACAACTACAACAAAATTCTCTTTTTAATATTAACATCAATATTTTATTGTATGGAAATAACTTAACATAATTATTCAAAAAACAATTTGTATATATTTATTTAAAATTGTATCGGAATTTTGATAAAATTCCAAAATTTTATATTGATGAACCTAATCATGTAAAAGTGTTTTGTTTTTGGAATATACAAATTGCATTTTATATATTATTCGTTATTCATTGCTGCTATAATATTAATTTTAGCATTCTTTATATTTTATTGTGAAAGTTTATTTGTTTCTCTAAATCATTAAATATACTTAAATGTTAAATGTATACTCGAATATAACACTAAATCCTAAGAGTTTGTTGTAAAAAATTTTAACATAATGTTTTAATATTTATTTTTTAGGAGTGTAAGTTTTCATGAATATATAATTATATAACTGACAATGAGTATAATATATTCACCAAAACATCACAAAAAACTTTATATTTTATTGTTTTTAATAAAATGCATAATAAAAACTTATTTGTTATGTTAATTGGATTGTTATCATTAGTCTTATTTTTTAAATAACTTATTTAAATTTGCAGTTAGAAATTTATATACAGGGTCCGCCGGTAATTGTTTACGAAAAATCAGATATTTTAACTGTTTTCTACGATTACCATAGTGTTGGCCACAAAAAGTTATTTCTAACTTATAAAAAAGTTTTTTTCTAACATTATTTAGTAGGGGGAAATTACTTTCGAAGGAGATAAAAATACATTTGGATGAATAAATAAATACTTTGTGAATAATTTAAAAATTCACCTTATTGCAAATGAAAATAAGAAAAATTAAGGATTGAGTAAAATATATTTTGATTTTTAATATTTCAATATAGATTAGATTAGATTAGAGTTATTCCAAGAAATTTAGATACAATTTTGTATTAGATTCCTCTCCCTTTTAGGGGTAGATTACATAATTTAAATGATTTCCATTTCAATATATATTTACATCAATCCATTAACACAACAGCATTATTAAAAAAATTATATTTTACATTAGACTTGTTTTACACATAATAAAGAATTCAAACATTTGATATAAAACAAGAAAACCAATCAATAAAAAACAACACATTCATATATTTATAATAAAGAAAGAAGAAATTACAATCTGAAGACGAAAATGCTTAAAGAAATCATTTTTTTTACAATAACGACAATTAATATTATTTATTATTTTAGTGACCTGAATTCACATTTTATAATTTTTACAAATCATCTTAAACATCATTTACAATTATAACAATAGTTTAATAACAACAATAATAATGCTTAATATAATACAATTTGATACAACCTTTATATTAGATTCCTTCCCCTTTTTGGGGTGGATTAGACAATTAAAATCACTTCCATTTCAATTTATCGAAAACAAACATTTCATTCTCCAGATTATAAATATTTATATATTCCCTCTCTTTTTTCTCCCTTTTCCTTCCCGAATTCTCTGGTTTATTATGAATGAGCGCAATCTTAGAATGCCTATTATACAAAAATATAAATTTTTAATTTTTTCAATGTTTGTCACTTTCAAAATTTCAATTAGTTTATCTTTATCTGAAATATCCCCCTGTAAATAAATTCCATGATATCTTTCTCTAATACCATCATATAGCGGACACCTCAATTATAAGTCTGTAAATTTTCTGTATTTTCCAATAATATCTCTTTGTAAATTAGGTTGTATCTAGACTCTAAAATCCTGTTGTAATAATTTTTTAGTTTTAATTCATTCCAATTTTTGATAATTGTGCCCATGGAGCTTCTTAGCTTCGATCCAAATAGTATCCCAACCCACCTCCGCTAGCATAGCCCTTAACCATGATGTCCAATTCAACTCAGACTTCCCTATTTTTTCTATCTCCATATTCTTCACCCTATTATAACATAGTTTAGGAATTATTTAGTCCGGCATTTCAATTATTTTGCTCCACCATTTGAGGGTTCTCTTCAATATCTGAGTGCAGAGTGGTCCCTTATTAAATTCAATTCTGACGAAATGATTTGGTGTGTTTTTTGGAAGGCTAAAATATCTTTTAGTAAACTCCACATTCACCCTCTCCAACATATCCAGGTATCTCGCTACTCAAACCTCCGAATCATACAGCAAAGTTTAGGATACTGTTGACATGAAAAGGCTCTGGGCAGTGTTCCAGCTTGAGATTTTGTTTCTTACCAAGATTTCAAACAATCTTCTTAGTGCTAATCTATCCTTAGTAATTGAGGCCTCCGCTGCCATTCTAAATTTACCTGAGGAGGAGAATTTTACCCCCAGGTAATCATATGATTTAACTTGTTCTATCCTTTCAGATCCTCGGTAGATTTCATCATAATTATTTCTCTTGCCTATTGAGAAACATACAATTTTTGTTTTTAATGGGTTAAGCTCCAAGCCATTGATTGATCTTTGTATATTCCTCCAGAATTGTGAGTTTTTTCTTTATTTCAGAATATGTGTCTTTTAAAATAACCATATAATCCGCATGGAGCAGGGCAATCAATTCTCTCCTACTGTTTATACTCAAACCTCTCGCCCCACGGAACTCAAAAAATTCTATCTAATAAGCCACAAAAAGCGAAAACAGTAAAGTACTCAGCACATCATCCTGTAGAACGCTCGTGGTAACTTCTATCTCCTCACTGTGTCTTTTGTCTGTTTTAATCTTCATTGATGCCGCATCGTACATTTCCTTGAGTATACGGACTATCTTAGGACTTAATCCTTTATTAAATAATTGTATCCATAATTTTTCATGAATTAAAGAATCAAACTCCCTTTTAAAATCAACGAATAAGGCCCATACTTTTCTTCCAGGTAGTCTCAAATTATTCCTATAATGGAACTTAAGCTAAATATTCGGTCAATACACCCTCTTGAACTTCTGAAGCCTGCTTGTTCATCAGGGATTAATCCGTTTTCCTCTGTCCATATGGTCATTCTTTTTCCCAAAATCGAGGTAAACAATTTTACTATCGTATTTAGTAAAGATATTCCTCTATAGTTGGAAGGGTTATTTTTGTCGCCTCGCTTAAATATCATAAAAAGTTCAGACCGAGACCATGCCCTGGGCCAGTCCTCCTTCTCTAAAATATTGTTAAACATATTTAAAATATAGTATAGTATTCCCTCACTGGTGGTAAGTTTTTGTATACCTCGTTTGGGATCAAATCGAGGCCCGCAGCTTTGAACTTTTTTAAGTTTTTAATAGCTAACTGAAGCTCCTCTATCATGATTGGCACGTCCATATATGGACAACAAACGCCAAAATATTCTGTATCATTTATACATCTTATAGTGTAAATTTGCCTGAAGAATTGATATTTCAATATAATAATACACTCATTAAAAAAAAATCATTACTTTTGGCTAATAGCTTTCAACAAAACAATTCTGAACCTTTCATATTACAATTTGTACATTTTTAAAATACAAAATATATTAATATTTTAAAAAAGTACTAATCTAATATACTTACCATTTATTACCAGTATTTAACATAAGTTGATCTAAATTATTATTTTTTGTGAAATGCATATTTAATTTTTAATAATTAAAATGAAATAATTCTTATAAATCAATAATTATGAAGTAGTGTGTGTAGTAAGTTCATTTGTTACTCGAAAATATATATTGTTCTAATTCAATTCCTCAAAAAGAAATGTATGTAATCAAATTCATTATTAATAAATGTATAAATATGTATGTTTCATTTTTAACTAAGCAACAAAAAATAGACTTGCATCATAATCTTTTAAATTACACCCTCCATTATGATATACTTATACTTAAAGGTATACTAATAATAATTAATAATTGGATAAATAATTATATGGTCATTCGTATTATATTATTATTCTTTAAAATTATTAAATATTAACGAACACTATTTGATGTTTTATATTGTTAGATATACCTACAATTTTAAACTGAATAATTGTAAAGGAAATCGATTTTTTATTTGCGATTAACATCTTTCGATCTTTACAAACCAACGAGAGATGATGAATAATGGCTCAACTAAGGTTCAACATTTCTTTCTTGTTTGATGTTGATAAACAAGTTTGAATCGTTGGGATTTTTATGTTATTTTAGGACTTCTAACTAACAAACCTGGTTCACCTTGGTTATATTTGAGGTCGAGTTAGGCTTCTATGTTTTATCTATTTGTGAATAATTACCTAAAAATATTTTAATTAGATTAGAATAAAATATATATATCTGAATTGCTTTTGATAGAAAAAGAATTTGTTTTGAATTCAAATGCGAAAAATTTGAATGCCACCCTCTAATCTAATTTATCAAAAGGCTTCGACTCAATCAATTAATATTGATAATAAAATGTATATTTTTTTATTTAAGATAATATTAAAGTACCTGGAACACCGTGCTATCGCTCGACCTTTTTAAAAAATATTGATATACCATACAATTCTTCAATTATTTATTACAATTATTAAATGTTACATCATTGCATCAATCTTATTAAAATGAAATGGAACTTAGGGTCCTCATTAATAATAAATAATATTAATAAAATTTAAATAATATTTTAGTTAAAAAATATTAAAAATTATAAAACTATCTAAAAATTAATTAATAAAAGAACAATGAATAAATAAATATAAATTAGAAATTTAATAAAAAATAAACACGAATATAGATAAAAAAACATATAAAATTAACTATTTAGTTTCTTATTCTTAAAGAATAAAAATTAATATAATATAAAATAAAATAAAATTAAAAGAGATAGAGATATATAAAATTAACATAAGAATACTTAAAATTAAGTAAATAAGTACTAAAATAGTGACTGATAGGAAATATCATTTCAATATATTTACATTCAATATATTTACATTTAACTTGAAACAAAAATTATTTCATGTGTTATCAGTATTTGCTGGCATTTGCAAATTTCTGCAATATTTTGTCTGATATTCAGAGACTTTAGTAGATTTTTGTCACCTGGGGCAGATGTCACATTTGCCGCATATTCATCCATTCACACATTGAATTTTCAATGACATTTCTTTCTGCTATAAACATTAAAATTCTCCCCCGGTCGAAACTATAATTATAAGTACCAAGATTTTAAATGAAAAACAATAAAAAAAACGAATAAACTTTTTAAATTTGAAAAATACTGAAAAATTAATTTTAACTATACTAAAACAAAAATAAGGTTCTATTAATTATTGTGTTTTATTTATTTAATTGTTTTTATGAATTGAATATAGATTCTCTTAGTGAATTTATAATCCTTAAACATCAGCCAAAATAAGGATTATTATACATTATACCTCTATATTATTATATTATATTTATTTAAATAATAAATACTATTTTATCGTGTCACTTGGGGTAAGTGAAGTTAAAGATTGGTTTCAATGACGTATATGAGATGGAATATACGCCCTTGAATGTGATGTAAGGAGATGACAATAATTATGACGTACCGTTAGTAACTATTTATAGAATATATACAGACAGAGGCGGATTATACGTTATGCGGACTAAGCGGCCGCAGGGGGCCCGAGCTTGTGGGGGGGGGAAGTCCGATTGTGTTAAAGTATTTTCATTGATGAAATACTTTTTAATTGACATATTTTTTAAAAAACATATTTGAATAATAAATAGGTATAAGTTATATTGTGAAAAAGTTGAAAAGTTGAATAACAACATTTTACATAATTTCGTTTTACTTATAGTAGAAACGTGGAGAAAATTGTTTTACAGTTTAAACTTTTTAATCTATTTTATAAATTGATTCAAATAATTTTATTTTTTATCTAATTTATTTTGGGGTGCCCCTCCAATTGTCTTGATCCGCCACTGTATACAAGGAAGAATTCTTTACAGTGCATACATATGATGTAAATTTATTATTAAAAATAAATTACCTATCCGGGAAAAAATATATAAAAACGTAAATTAGATAAGGAACGTGCTTAAAAACTAAATTATACCACGATGGGCTCCTAAATTAAATGAATATATTGAAATATTGAAAAACAACACTGATTAATTTATGTAATTAAAAATTAGTATTGGTATCATATGATTATACATTCAAGTCAAATAAATTGGAAAAATTGATATTGAATAATGCAATATATTTGTTTAAGCCACTGCATCTCAAGGTGTATGTTGCAGTCATCCTGGAAAGCGGGAAAAAATTGTATTACTTTTCTATTCGGTGTACAATTAATAGTTAATATTCATAATTACATTTATTAAAAGTTAAATGACAATTATTTAAGAATTAAAAAATCATATTTACTGTTTAATTATTTTTAAATTTATATATTTAAATATTTTTACCGACCGACGATAGTAAGGGAGGTATTGTTTTCACACCAAATTTCACATGTGGAGATTTTTACATATCTCCACGAATCATGCATTTTCTTAACAGAAAAAAGTATTTTTAGCATGATGTCTGTCCGTCCGTCTGTCCGTCCGTATAGATGTGTACAGCCTGAACGGCTCAACCGATTTTGATGAAATTTGGTATATTTATTAATGCATCAGTGGGATGAATTGATCAACTTTTGGTACAAATCCGGAAACCGGAAGTGGTAGTATTAGCGATCGACGATAGGAAGGGAAGGGTTATTTTCACACCAAATTTCACATAAGGAGATTTTTTTACATATCACCACGAATGTATTGGTTTTATCCTCGGGAAAAATCATCTTCATTATGTTTTTCTTAATTTAAAATTATATGACGTCACCCAGCCCTTCATGACGTCACAGCCTCGGGTAACGCCGGGTAACGCCGGCTACTTCAGCTATATATTATAAATAAAATAAAATTAAAAATATTTATGTTATATCCATATCTGTTTTTTATTACATTAATAGATATATTAAAATTATTTGAAATTGTTTCTGTAGCTGGAAATTAATTTATTTCAAACCGTCGGTCGGTTCGGACCTGGCCACAGGTCAACTTATTTAAATTAAAATCATCTTTAAGATGTTAGTATTATTAAACGAAATATTTTAAAATTTTAAAGAATTATTTACTAGATTGATAATCCTACACAGCGAATCAAAATAAAATAATCAAAGAAAATATATTATGATTTATGATATATAATGATATTTTAAAGGTCTTTCATCTATATATATAAAGGAGAGTGTTTGTATGTATGTATGTAATTTGTTTACTTTTTTGCTGTCATAGAAACAAAAAAATTTAAATGCCTTACGTAACATGGATAGGTAAATGAAGATAATAATATTCGAGAAGAATTTAAATCGACGTTGAACATCTGTTATTATGCAGTAAAGGGGCTTATTTCATCAAAACTATTATCAAAGAGGATAAAAATAGAAATATATAAAACAATTATTTTTCATGTTGACCGATGACTAGGGTGACCATATTTCGAAAACACCAAACCGGGACAAACGGTTTACCTTTTTTTATAATTAAATTGAAAAAATTTTGAAAAAAATACGAAATGTCCTAAATATTGAAAAATGGGACAATTGGCTGTCCAGAAGACATTTTTGGGGACGCCGGGACAAAAAACTGAACGTTTGATCACCCTATCGATGACCCTGGGAGACGAGAGTAGATTTAGAGTATTTGTGAGATTAATATTGTTCGCAGCATTTATAGGCCAAAGGAAGATGAGATCACAGGGGGATGGCGGAGATGGCATAACGAGGAATGTTATAGTTAAGGTTATAAAATCGAGAAGGCTGGGATGGGAAGGGGACGTGGATGGAATGGGAGAGACTAGATCGGCGAAAAATATATTTGGGAGAAACCGAAACATCCGGTGGAAGACCAAGGACGCGGTGGTTGGACAATGAAGGATGGGACATGGGAGAGATGAGACAGGGTAGGATTTGGTTGTAGCTCAGGATAGGGACGCTTAGAGAAATGTGGATGCTGCGGCTAAGAACTTTCGAAAACTGTAAATACACAGTATACAACTATCACTTATAGTATTTAGTATTGTATAGAATTTATTAGATTGTGATTTTAAAATAAAATAAAAATATTATATTATTAGCTGCTAGCTTATTATATTACTAGTTGATAGTATACAATAATAATATATAATTAATTTACTGATTAAATTAAAATATATTTTACAAGAAAACAAATAAATGTCTTATCTACTTATACTGATTGATACAAAATGGATGAAAACCTTTTACATACACACTTTCAACCAAATACTATGTATCACTCGGGGGGTACAGGGGGCGGAGCCCCCGTCTAGGTGTGAAGGCGCCAAAGGTGCTCGGAGCAGCTAGTATACCTATATTCAACAATATCAATAAAAAAAAATTTCTTATGAAATTTAAAATAAATAAATGAAAGCAATATTCAATAAAGTAGAACGGAATATAAATAGTTTTATCAATTAAAAATTATTATAATACTTTTGAAAAGTGAATAATATTTCTATTATATGTCATACACAGAAGCACATCTTCATGAAATTAATAATATAAACATAATTTGTTTCCACTGTGTCATCCCATAATCTTTTTAATATGTATTTGAAATAATAGGATTTTTGGTATGTGATGTTAGATCAGAATCAGAGAGCTGATAAATCCAAATTTCGTCTCTGTTACTCTTAAATAGCTAACAACTCTGGTTCAAGTTATAATTAAAAGTCATGTAGTAGTTATCATTCATAAGTTTGATATGTAATGTGTTGTAATTAAAATTCAATACTCTTTCATAATCTCTTTTACCATAAGTAGGTCCAATCATTTTTATCCGAAAGTGAGTATTTTTTCAACTTCTGTTAACACCGCTGGTCCACAAGCTACTGATTTGTTCAATTTAACACTTAAGAATGATAAAAAATAATTGGGTAACAATTGATATCTACATATATTCTTTTAAATAGAAAAAAATTCGTGATAAGGGATCTCGTTTTCTTTTTGTTTGAAATCATTGCCAATTTCAAATATTTCGGATAATTTATCATTTAATCCTCATTTACTACAATCAACAAGTTAGGTTTTTTTTAAATATTTAAAAAAAAAATTTAATATATTTATAAATTTTTTCTATTCCAAAATTGTTGATAATAAAAAATATAAATATTAATTAACTCGAATTATAACAGGGTGAATTAATAGAACATGGTTTATTTTAAAAATTTCCAAGAATTTATGTATAAAAACTATAACATGTAAATTTAAATAAATTTCTTTAATTATTATTCAAAAAGATATATGATTTTTTTTATAAACTCAAATATTAATTACGAAATTATAGAGCTAAATAATATATAATCAAAGATTTATATTTTTTTCAACCATGGGGTTCCCAGAATTAATTGGAATTGATAGAAACAAGTGTATTTTTCTGGATGGGGGAGGGAAGGAAGGATAAACCGGTAGCTTATTCTTAAGACCGGTATACAAGTGGAAGGAATTTTTGCAAAATAGGAGTGGCGAGGGGGATAATTTGTGTTAAGATATTTAAGCACCGAGCACTCAACTCACCTCTCTAATTCCGAAATAATCCTTTGTCCGATGAATATCTCAATTAATAGGAATTTTTACACATTGACACAATACACTACACAATTAATTTTTAATTCAATATTTTTCCATTCATTCATAAAATTACAATATACATATTTCTAAAATTATTTATTATTTTACCCTTCGGTTAAACTAAAAAAAAATTAAAATGTCGATATTAATGTTGTTCCAGATACTATATCTTGTATTATATATTTCACCTGGAAATTTTCAAGAATTTGGTGAGTTTAATAATAATAATTCAAAAATCAAATTTGTCTGTACTTTTGTAGACTCATATAGAAAATTATTTAATTATTGAAAATTTGTCATACTCTTATCCTTTTTTCGGAATTAACTATTCTAGTACCTAACTAGGAATGTATATTTCATGAAAATGTTTTTTGCGGGTCAGTACAGAAATATTAATAAATTGCATGTGGATTCTAGCAATTCCCACCCAAAGAATTATTAAAATAAATATAAAATCATTTTTATTTATTATTTTATTTATTTTAATTATTTTATTTATTCTAAGAGAACAGACAATATATATATATATGTGCCACTCAGAACCCAAACCGATTAACTCCAATTTTTAAAATTTTGCTAGTAATGTAATGAAATGAAATCTGCAACATATGAAGTGAATATTGAACTTGATAATCTTAATATTGCAATGCATTTTTCTGTAATCAATAACCTTAAATTTCCTATAAGCTGTGAACTTTGAGCTTCATTTTCTCAGTTTGTTTATTTGTGAAGTTAATCGCTTTGACTTCTGAGTGGCTTATATATATGTATAATATATTCCTATATATTAATAATATAATACTCATACAAATATGTATGATATTTTCCAAAGGCACCTTAAATCATGGAAATGTTAGGATCTAGATATTTATTGACCTGTTATCTATTAAGTCTTTTTTACTATCTTGCCAGAGATAGTATTGTGATCACGAAAATTTTCGCTGTCAAAATTTTGATTTTTTTATACGTTTTGAAGGCCCCTGAATCATTTTCACTAAGGTTGAGAAAAATGTCTGTGTGTGTGTATATGTATGTAGACAAGATTACGCAAAAATGGTTTGAGCTAGAATTTGGTACACGGGCATTATTCAAAATTCGTAGTTTTCGACAACTTTTGAGAAATGTGGCTCATTTGCAAGAAGACCATTACCTACCACGTTTTCATTCTTTTTCCTCTAAACTGACGTTAAAAAAAAAAATAAAGATATATGTTTGATAGTTTTTCACATGATTAAAAATTGTATAAAACTGCTATGTATAGAATCTCAGCTTGATTGAATCGCTGAAAGTACCGGAATTATTTTTTTAAATTTTGACTTAAAAATGAAGGTAAAGGTTTTAAATTTAAATTTTTTAATTAATTTAATCCAATTTAATTATATTTAATTTATAATTTAATTAATTAATATTTATTTAAATATATGTTAATTAATCCAATTCAAGTCGAGTGGAGACACTCAACATTTTTTAATTTTCGCCAATTCTCTTTTAGGCTTATTCTCGACTCGTTCGCAATTTCCCTATGAATAGAAATTAATTTGAATGTAAATCTTTTTCAAGAATTCTGTAAAAAAAGCTGTAGAAACAGAAATTACTATTTACAATTTACTCGTATATCATTCTAATCTTTTAAATAGAATAAAATTTATTATATATATATATTAAATCAAGATTCTATAATACTTTATCTGTTTTGTTTAATAATATAACAAGATTTTTTTTTCTTTTAAAATAAAAAAATTTAAAAATTTCCTTTAACTCTCGTCAATAAAAGAATTTCTTTAGACAATACAACTTGATAAAAGAATGAAGTCAAACAAGTTTACTTGATTCAATGTTTAATTATTATTAGTCTTAATAGTATTAATTACAAATTTTTTAGTCATCAATTTAACTTTTGCTTTTCTTTCGTAAGGGAAGGATTAGAATTTCTTAAAAATCATTAAAAAAAAATTATCTATTAATCATAAATTTTAAAATGCTTTATTTTATTTTTATTTTTTTGGATTATATATATTATTAATATTAAATTATTTTTTATAATAATATTTGAAATAATATACATATATACGAGGGCTGTATAAAAAGTACCCGTGTTTGGCGACTGATGTCACGTTAACACAGAATGTATATATCATCATTTAACGCCATCTTTAAAACAATTACTTTCATAACTTCAGACAGATTTATCAAGTAGTTTTGTTTTTATAGCTATTGAAAGTCGTCCAGTTGCAACCATGGAGAAAAAGCAATATCGATCAGTGATTCGATTTCTTTTTTTGGATGGGAAGACGTGTGAGGAAATCTCAAAGTGAAGTTGCATGCCGTTTAAAAGGACCTTCGATGACTACCATCAGATATTGGTTTAATGAATTCATGCGTGGCCGAACATCCCACAAGAGTGCCCAGGCAGTCCAATTGAGGTGATGGCTAACAAAATCCATGATATTGGGTGAGCAGATCGCCGGGTGAAGATCAGAGAGATTGCTGACATTGTAAACATCTCGATTGAACACGTACAAAATATCCTACACGTTTCGTGACTGTCGACGAAACGGATCCACCACTCCATGCCAGAAATGAAAGAACAATCAAAACAGTGGACTTCACCCGGTGACCTGCTTCAAAGAAGGCGAAATCAAATCATATTTTTGGATGGCTTGAAAAAGTTATAATATTGCTGGACTAAATGTATCGAGCTGAAAGGAGACTATATTGAGAAATAAATAAAAAAAAGTAAAAAAAAATGCGTTTTCTTGCCCAACACAGGAACTTGTCATACAGCCCTCGTATATATATAATATAATATTATTTTATATACTCGTATAAATTTCAATATTCTTCTTATTCTTTTTTATGGAGAAATAAATATCAGATTTTCCTCCATATATATATATATATATTTCAGTAGTGAGTAATAAAATAAAATAAGATTTAGATTAGGATGTTGTGGTAATGAATGCCAATAACTTTTGACTTCAATGGCGCTCTAGAAAAATGGATAGATAGTTGAAATTGCAAGTATAATTTCTCTAATATTGTAAGATGCCAAGTATTCTGTTTATTTCCACATTCAATTAAAAGAAACAAGACGCATAAAAAATAGGCAGAATTTATTTTAGGGAATTAATTAAAAATTTTAAAGAGAGAGAATTAGAAATAAAATTTTAGGGCCTTATTTTCTTAGTACAAAATGTAGTTTTAGATAAGTGCCTGATTTCTTTTTACGTGTTAATAAATAAATATTATTTTACGGTTAAATTTAAAATGATTATTTCCAATATAAAAATAATAATCCAATATAAATAAAATGTTTGTTTTCTTGCAGATTCACATTCTATCACTGGGTCATCAATTATCCAAGATGAAACAAATACACCCTTGCATACAATTCCTATTATTTTGAAACGAAAAGTTGGCCTCAAAAGTCGAAAAAGTAAGTAGAAATTATTATCAATACATTTACTTCAATTATCTAACAACAGCGCCCGCTCTAGCATTTACAGCGCCCGGGCAAATGAATAAATTGGTGCCACTATATTCGTAAAATTAATTACATTCATAAACAAAATGCCACCCTTCAGATTTTCCGCCCCGGACAAATGCCCAGTTTGCCGCCTTCTAGAGCGGGTCCTGCTAAAAATCTTATTAGAATGATCAATTAAAATACAAGATTTACAATAAGTTTGAAATTTTTAATTAGAAATTTGTAATAAAATTCATATATAATGTAATATAAATATACATATATTTATTAGTTACATTATATATTATTACATTATATATGCTTTATATATTGTTTTCCACAAGAGTAAATTCTTTAAATGCTATTAAATTAAATAATTCTAGGTGACTTTTATTGAGATTTATAATTCACTTGTTTATTTTTAATTTTTTCGATATAAAACGCGGTAGTAGTAAAATGGCGCGCAAATAATGTGGCTCATTTAAGGCAACACTATTTATTGTGAATATCACAAAATACTGACCATTGGTAGAACTTTAAATATATAAAACTTTAAATTATAAATTTAATCACATTGAAACACTCGTTCTTTAACCCTACTAAATTATATGAAATAAGTTAAAACATTAATTTCAATTACAGAGTTTCTTCATGCATAATTGAAACAACTCAAATTGAAAATCGTTATTCTTTGGCAACATTGGGTAAACTTATAGACTATTAAAGATGTGGCAACACCTGGTGATACTTAGAGCCATATTGAGAAATTGAAAATGTTTAAAAGCCAAATCGGGAAAAAATTTTACCTTTTTTTAGAGCCATATTGCAAAATCCAAAATGTTACCTTTTTTTGTGTCATGACTTTAAATATTTTAATTGAACCACAATAAACTCGAAAAGAGCCACAGTTTGGCCACCGTGAGACTATTAGAATATGCTTAATGTTAACAATTTACATCTACTGAGAAATAAAACTATCCCATTTTAACGCCCATCACGTATAGAAATATAATAATAAAACAAATGTTTAAAATGTAGAATCTAATATATATAACAATAAAATAAAAATAATTTAATATTGAATACAATCTATTCTTATGATTATTAAAATATTAAATATATATTTTTATTTTAGTGTGCAAAGCATATTGTAGAAAGCCAGGATTAAATACAGAGGATGATGATTCAATGGATCCATTAATTCATGGTGGAAGAATATCCCCAGAAAAATTATTCCCTCATATGGTATTCATTATTTTTATTATATTTATTCCATTCAACATAACATTCAATCTTTATAAATTGTATTGTTATTATTATTATTTTAGGCAGCAATTAGTTATGGGCCACCTAATGATATGAAATGGATATGTGGCGGAAGTTTAATTAGTGAAAATTTTGTATTAACAGCCGCACATTGTGCCAAACAACGTATAAAATCAGAGTAATTTCTTTTTTTTTTTAATTAACAAAAACAAATTTTAAAATTAAATTAAAAATTAATGAATTTGGAATATGAATATTGAATAATTAAAAAAAAAAATCAATGTTTTTACATATAATTTGGTCCAACTAATAAAAAAAATACTTTATATATATGTAAAAACGTTGATTTTTAGTTATTTAATTCAGTAATTGTTTACAAACCGGGAAGCTTAAGGGATCTGGATGAAACTTTGCCAGCCGATTCCTTTTCTAATTCTAAAGAAACTTTCCTTGTGCAATATTTCTCGGGCTCTTCTAGTTTACGAGATAAAAATTATTAAAATTTGCATATAAATCTATTGACATTCTATTTAGCTACCATGTTTTATTCATTTGGCCAGCAGACGGCTTCACTAATTTTTTGTCTTTTGTTCAGTTCGTTTGACCATATGAAAATTAAAAAATTAATTAATTAAAAATTTACCTATATCCAAACCGAACCGAAAAACCCGAAAAGTGAATAAGTGAATAAATAGTGAATTAGGCAATAAAACATTACTAAATTGCTGCTCATTCATAACTATCTGTCAAATTTTAATAAGTTTTATCTCGTAAGCTAGAAAAGACCGAGAAATATTCCATAAAGAAAGTTTTTTTGGAAATAAAAAAGGAATCCACTGACAAAGTTTCATCCAAATCCCTGAAGCTTGCCGGTTTGTAAACAATTACCTATAATTGAATATACACTTGCCTAGATAAAAAGATAGCACAGACACTAGTAATTACCTAAAATAATAAACAAATATTTAATATGAAATTTTAACTCTAAAATAATTTACTTAACTTTACTCTCCTATAATTTTACTTTTCTATTAAATTAATTAATTAGTTTTAAAATTTTAATTTATAAGATAAAAATAAAATATGAATTGAAAATGTATTTTTTTAAAAATTAAAAATATCATAATTAAATTTAAAAAAATATATATAATATAAATTTAAGTTTATTATTATATTATTTAAATGATATTTGAATAAGTTAAATGTATACTATTATTATTATTATCATTTATATTATTGTAGTTCCTCTTATTGGGTCTTACTTGGTTCATTAACATTACCAATCCATGGTAATACATATGGACCCAATTATCAATTGATTGCTGTATCAGAACCAATTCGTCATCCCGATTATCGTGCCAAATATATTTATAATGATATTGCTTTATTTCGATTAAAAGATAAAGTAAAATTTAACGATTATATACGTCCTGCTTGTCTTCCAATATATGACATAAAACAACAAACAGCCGTCGCTTCTGGATGGGGAATAACTCATTTCCGTAAGGATAAATAAACAATTATTCATTTATTCATTCATTCATTCATTCATTTTTATTTCTAAAATAATTATCAAAAAACGAACTGATATATACAAAATTAATAATATAATATTTTTTTTATGTTATAGATGATAGTAGTAATAATAATGTTCTTAGGGATGTTACATTGAATATACTGACCCCTGAAGATTGTCCTAGTAATACAAGAATGCCCCGTGGGACAAATAATTTCTCACAAATTTGCGCAGGTGAACTGAAAGGAGGAAAAGACACTTGCCTTGTGAGTAAATTGTTAAAAATAGATGAAATGAAACATAATTAGATTGTAATCACAAATACTCTATTCACTTTTTAAAATATATAATTTTCTTAAAATTTTGATTTGAAACACTACTTTCGTTTAAAAATGTTACAACCTGAACTAAATTGGTTCATTTACTATTGATCCTGGATTCTTAACTATTTATATTTATTTTCTTATAATTATAATCATATTTCTAAAGAATATTTTTTTTGTTTTCAAGAAATTTATTGAAATTATCAGTTTTAATAAACTTCGAAGTGAATTATTAGTTATTTCTTAACTTTTCTCTTAATTTTCAGGGTGATTCTGGTGGTCCTCTTCAATTGCAAGAGGGTGAATGCGGCACTACTATTATTGGCATTGTATCTTTTGGTACTCAATTTTGTGGTTCACAGAATAGCCCAGGACTTTATACACGAGTTATTCATTTCCTAGGATGGATTGAAGATACAGTATGGCCACCTACAGATAGAGAAACTATAATATTAAATTAGCAAATAAAAAAAATAAATATAAATTATACGGTCTTATCTCATTTTTTTAATTACCGACCGACGATAGGAAGGTAAGGTGTAGTTTTCACACCAAATTAAACATGTGGAGATTTTTACATATCTGTCCGTCCATCCGTTGTGTACAGGCGTATACAGTTTGAACTGCTCAACGGAGTTTGATAAAATTTGGTATATTTACTTAGTAGCATGAATTCATCAACTTTTGGTGAATTTCCGGAAACCGGAAGTGGTAGTTTACAAAGTATTAATTTTATATTCATTGTCAGAAAATATTTCAATTAAAATATAGCAGTGATAAATAATTGATTAATTAAACTAAAAATAAAAACCAAGATAATATAATTTAGTTATTTTAATTAAAGTTTAAATTTTTTATATATATATATATAAATAATGTTGTTTGGAAATTATTTATTTCAAATCGTTGGTCGGTTCTGTCCCTAGCCATAACTCATTTTTTCCAAAATGATTATTTATTTAATATTAAGAAAATAATAATATCCTTTCATTACAATAATTATGTAGATTTTTTTAGAAAATTAAAAGTATTTTATACTTATACTAGCAGACCCGGCAAAGCTTCGCTTTTGCATGTGTGTCTGTATACATATATGCGTATGTGATAACTGAACACTTAATAATAATAATAATAATGTATTAAATGAATATAATTGAAATTTTAGTTTTAGTTGCACTTTTTTTGGTTTTTATTTTTATTTATTTTTATTGGAATTATTACAAATAATAATAATAATAATATACCGTTTAATACGTGAAAATAATAATAATAATAATAATAATTTATTAAATTAATATAATTGAAATTTTATTTTTTATTATTACATTTTTATTTTTATTTTTTACCGACCGACGATATTGTACGGGAGGTATTGTTTTCACACCAAATTTCACATGTGGAGATTTTTACATATCTCCACGAATATTTCTTAATTTAAAATTATATGACGTCACCCAGCCATTCATGACGTCACAGCCTGGTCTTACATATATATTACAAATAAAATAAAATTAAAAATATTTATGTTATGTCCATATCTGTTTTTTTATTACATTAATAGATATATTAAAATTATTTGAAATTGTTTCTGTAGCTGGAAATTAATTTACTTCAAACCGTCGGTCGGTTCGGACCTGGCCACAGGTCAACTTATTTTGTTAATAATTTATTTTTATTTTTTATTTTTTTTGTTAATAATTATTACATTTTTATTTGTTGGAAAATTATTTCTACTTTATTAATTGTTAATAGTTATTACATTTTAATTAACAGTTTTCGGAATAAGTATATTCTCTTATTATAGAGATTCTTATTGTTTGTCTCAAAAGTCTACCTACAATATTTCATTACCATTGTATGATTCAAAATACAATTCAAAATATTTAATAGGACATGACATGATCTTAGTATTTTTCCCATGTTGGAGTTCCAAGTACCTGCATATTTAATGGCAATTTCAATGCTGAATATGCTTTTAAATAAAAAAAAATTTGAAGAAAGTAAATGGAATTATTATTATTAAGAATCAACAAATAAATTTATTAAATATACATTTAAATATGCAAATAAATCTATATATAAATTTAATAAATATTCAAACAATAATTGAAACAATATAAATAAAACGATTCAATATTTTACTTACATTGTGATTTATATTTTTATTTTTATTACAACTGTTATTATGGGTATGTTATTTTTGACAGTTTAAAAAAAAATAAAAATATTAATAAAATTTATCAAATTAATTTTAATTAAAATTAAGATTTCCAATTATTTTTATTTATTTATTGTAAATTAATTTTAATTAAAATTAAGATTTCCAATTATTTTTATTTATTTATTGTAAATTTTTCAATGTAACCATGGTAACCATAAATAGACTTTTACCAAAATATTACTAATTAAATTAATTTTGAATAGATTAATTTTGGATTTAACTACACTAAAACCTTCCCTGGGATGCCCACAACAATCCCTGAAAGTTTCATCGCAATCGGACGGGTAGTTTTTGAGTATTTGGCACAGACACACACACACATAGACAGACAGACATTGCCTTTTATATATATAGATTATACAATAAAATATATGAATATAATAAATACCTCTTCTTTTTGTACGTCATATGAAGGGGCAATGGTTTTTAAGTCGGCTGTCCATAAGCGGAGTAAAGGTTTTGTGTGATCAGTACAAATGTTCAATAATTTTTATTTTATATCGTTTCAAATTATATATCTATATCTATCTAATTATATATATATATATATATATATATATCAGTTTTATATATCAGTTTTATAGTAAATATAAATGATCTAGATCAGTGTTCTCAACCTTTTTGGTCCAAACGCACCCTTTGTAAGACCCGCTTCTTAATTCGCCCCCCTATAAATTTTTAAAGATAAAAATTGCATGATTATCCCTAATATAAGGTAGGTACACTAGGTGATACTTACAGCCATATTGAAAAATCGAGTTTCATGACCTGATTGCAAAATCATCTGACCTTTTTTTAGAACCATATTGAAAAAAATTGAAAAAAAGAGGAAATGTTTAAAAAGCCTGTTCGCAAAATCATCTTACTTTTTTTTTAGAGTTGAAAATGATTTCGCCCCCCAAAATCGTATAGTCAAATAATCGCCCCCTTTAAGATGTCGATCGCCCCCAGGGGGCGATATCGCCCAGGTTAAGAATCACTGATCTAGATTATAGATATATAAAACTATATATATATATATATTTTTAGATAAAAAAAGCTTCTGATTTTTTCACATGCAAGGACAGCGTCTATTAAGTCATTTATATATAAATTAATTGTCCTATGATCAATACAACCGGTTCTATCGATATAACTATATCTTTATTTAGAGAAAGAAAGATAGATAGAAACCACTAATCGCAAAATTAAATATAATATTTTTTTCTAATCTAAATCAATAAATCAAAAATGTAAAAATAAATATCAGCATTAATTTAAAATCATTTATAATTGATTTTTTCTTAAAAATTCTTTAAACATTTAATATCATGGATCCGCTATTGACAAGTAATAAACACTTATTTTTAAATTATATTAATTTAATTTAAATTGAATAAATAAATAATTAATAAAATTAAATATTTAATGTAAAAATTATTCATTAAATAGGTAATACATAAATTGAAAAATGACGTAATCTCCTCTAATTTCAATGTATCATAATAAAAATAAACTAGCTGCTCAGAAGGCCTTCGGTACTCTTCACACCTAGACGGGGGCTCCGCCCCCTGTACCCCCGAGTGGTACATAGTATTTGATTGAAAGTAGTAAAAGGTTTACATCCATCTTGTTTCAATCAGTATATTACATAAAACATTCATTTCTTTTTGTGTTCTTATTTAAAATATATTTTAATTTAATCAGTAAATTCATTATATATTAGCGGACCAGTGTGAGAGCCTTCACACGCAAAGAAATTGAAACGCAAAAGATTGAGAAATATTATAAGATATAAGAGGCACTGGTTGTTACGTCACAAATGAAGTCAATAATAATAAAAGGTAAGAAAAAAATTATTTTTTCACTTTTCTCAAAAAGTATTTATTGTTTTCCAATGAATTTCACGCTATTAATAGATTAGTCTGAGGGCTATCAA